>CACRXP010000076.1:686288-852739 GCA_902702965.1 Spirometra erinaceieuropaei
CTCCTCCTCCCCCTCCTCCTCCTCCTCCTCATCATCATCATCACCATCATCATCAGCATCGAAAGTGGCAACAGAAGAAGCAGTAGCATCCCCTGCGTCGTCCTTTTTGCCAACACTAGTAGTAGTGGTAGTAGTGGTAGTAGTAGTAGTAGTAGTAGTAGTAGTAGTAGTAGTAGTAGTGGTAGTAGTAGTATTAGTAGTAGTGGTAGTATTATTATTATTATTATTATTATTATTAGTAGTAGTAGTAGTAGTAGTAGTAGTAGTAGTAGTAGTAGTAGTAGTAGTAGTAGTAGTAGTAGTAGTAGTAGTAACCGTGATGATGGTAGTTGGAGCAGTTGTAGTAATAGGAGTAGGAGTAGTAAGAATAATAATATCAGTATTACTAACAACAGTTACAGAGAGCCACGGGACCAGTTACTTTTAACCGAAGCCAGTTTCAGCTAGATGCCCTGCCAAAAAGTTCTTCAAAGACTGACGAATTAGTCAATAGCTGATTTTGAATACCTTCGAAGTTATCCAATGAGTGATTGCGCTTGGATAATGACACCCTTCTAAGTCCCATGAGACAACAGGTATAAGAATTCAAAGTTACCTTAAACTTAATCAGTGGAAGCATACAGTCCAAGTCCGAATCTCATTTAGGTGCAGAGGAACCGCCGTTCCCCGATTTTCCATGTACCGCAAGTTGACTAGTAGCGGTGGGTGATTACGGTACGAATCTTGCCACTCCGCTTAAACAAAGGGTGACATTGCTATGGACGTGCGTGCAAGAGCATCCAGATCGTGCATCAATACAAAAGACTTACAGACGGAACAGAAGCTAATTGAGAAATAACCAGCCGCTAATTGATATCATTTCGAAGCAACTTGCAACGATATAGGGGAGAAGTCTACACCGACAAAGAACTAAACAAAGAGTGACTGATTTCCACCCAGATACCTTTTTCCCAATAATAATAATAATTTTTTATTAAAGACCCGTCTCGGTCCCATCAAAGCTTCGAGATTTTGGGGCCCCTAAGGATCAACCTACATTCTAGAATCGATGTCGTTGGTGTCCGCAAACTGGCTCTGGTTCAAAGTGGGGGCGCCTGCACTTTTCCCCCAGTAGTTTGATATCCTGCCGTGGATGGCCGAAACAAATGACTTACATCTGTCAGGAAAATAAAACAGTCAAAGCCGTGTGGTAACAGCGCTATCTGGAAGTGCGTCTAAGAATCTAGTTAAAGAATGCTCTTTAGTGGCCTGGTTGCTAATCCAATTGTCAGTAACTAGCGCGTCGGCGTCAGCAATCGCATCCAAGCACATCGAAGTCACAGCTCGGTTTCCTACCCTCAGTAATGGCTTACAATTTTTCGCTCATTCGATATTCTTGAACTGGGTGCACGTGCGAAAGTTTTCCCATGGGTCCGAGTGTTGATAATAATTTGGCGGTGAAGATGGACTCTGCCCGACTTGGACCGTACGTTGGTGTCAGCCCACTGTTACCCATATACAGTTGTCTCCTAAATACTGCCTATCGTTAAGGGACAAGTCAAAGAGCTGGACGGGAGTGCATAGGAATATGGACCCCCTTATTACGTGTGACCTTGAGCTAAATTCCTGATGGCTTAGGGTCAGTGCTAGGATTAGGGTTGGGGGGTCTAGGGCTATAGGGGATTAGTATCAGGGTTAAATTTATGGCACGGAGTTGGGTATCCCCAGGAATTTAACGAAGGCTACCTGTACTGCAGGGGATACTTGTTTCCGGACCCATACCTGGGATTCGAATACTACTGAATACCTTGATACCCTTCGCCTAAAACTTGCGCGGGCATCATTGTTCGACACTCGCAAATGACGACAACCTCTGCCCCACTGGGTGGGAGTAGAGGTGACTTACGTATGAGTTTGTTTATAGTGGAACAGACATGTGTTACGCACACCTCACACTGTAATTCCATACCAGACACCTTGACTCAACAACTAGCAATGCTAAATAGCCCGTCTATGCCTGCCAAACACGACCATTCCCATTACACATGTGGTAGACTGCACCGAAAGACGCGCTTCGTAAGAGAATGCGGTGTGCACTTTCTTGCATACGACGTTTCACGAAGTACAAATTCAAACCATCAGGGTACTTGCTCGGATTCGACTGGTTGTGGTCTGAAACGTCCACATTTGCACTGAACTTTTATCTGATCTGTCTGACAGTTGGAATGTACCATTATTTTTCTGTTTGCTTTCGGTTTCCAATCTAGACCCCTGTTGGCTAACGCGTGGCGTTAAGTAATCAGGAATGCAGAGGGAAAATCGCGTTCAGGCATCGAAATACCCGGTCTAGGGTTGTGATATGACTGCTGGCTCACCTCCCTCGTCTGCGGTCTTCTTGACTCTGTCTTGACGCCGGGTTCAGGTGGGGGAGGAGGAGGGAGTGTGGTAGATGCAGCGCAAGTCTACTGGCACTATAAACCCCCGCGCAAGTCACCGTTCCTGCTCCCACCATCTGCCCTGGGGCATACGGTGGACATCGTCGAACACGACGGTCGAACTATCGGCTGACGATGGCAAATGAGCCATCAGTTGCCATCCCAGTCACCTTCGTGCTTGTTGATATTCATTCTACATAGCAAACGAAGTCGGTTTCGAAAAGTGCTTCAATAATACTGTTTTTAGTCAGGAAGTAGATGTGCACTAGGCCGCCTGAGGACCACTTATGTTATGGTCTACTCAGAGTTTAGTTATTCCTTCCTCATGCTTAGCCATGGGCACGAACGCAAGTAAAACGACCCTAAAAGTTGCATCTAGGCTGCCGCGTTTGCAGCTTCCGGCATTTCTTTTTTCCACATCTAAGGGAGACATGTTGGTAACGAAACTTGGTAGGACACAGCAATATGGACCCCCTACCCAGTACTGCAGGAGGCCTCGAACTAAATTCCCGGGCAGTTCTTATCTCCACGACCCACTTTTTATTCCAACCCTAAGTCGCTGCAGCCCTAACACTAACTCTAATCCACTTTGAATTTGGGTCAAGGGCGCCTGTAGTATGGAGGCTCCATATTTCCATGTCTAAACCGAAACTTGAAAAAGGTGAAGGCCGCGGCTACAATGTCTTAAGCTGATCCAAGCTGTTAAGTCTGTAGGGGCCTCCTCAAAGTGTCCAGCGTCTAGCTGCCAGTTGACGGCCACAACAACCGAGCAAACCTACGACGCGCCGCTAACGAACGATCACCCTACAAGCTGTACTTGAGGCCTCTTGTCCATGTGTACTGAGTCACAGCTATGCCCACAAACAGGTGCCGCCTTTCGCGTGTCCACCGTCGTGCCTTGTCCCTTTTGGTGCCTTCTGTTTATGCGTGTTCGACTCAGCCCACACAAACTGTACAGCAGCTTAGGCACTCTCGAACGGATGTCCTTTTCTGATCCGCGAAAGGTTGCCAACTCACGAAACGCCGTCCGTGTACAGAATAAAATTAGGATTAAAACGACAACTGTGCTAAAAAGTTAACAGTGAGGAAACCCTAGATACTTGACTAGAGACTCACCTGCATCAGTACTGGTTTTTCCACCCTCAAAGCCACTTGTCACGAGAAGTCGATCGGTGGGATCCATGACGAATAACAGGAGCTCTTGTGAGAAAATATGGAATAAACATCCAAAGAAGAAGAGTAGTAGAATGAGGTCGCTGACTATGCCCACCGATAAAAGATATTTCTCTATTGAATCGCTGGGCTGTGACAACCAGTCGACTGTTATTGTGGACTCCGGGTAATTTCCGGAATTCTCCAATGATGCAATATGCATCAGGCCTCGGTGGCGGGTCATTCTTCACCGCTGACACCCACTTTTCGACTGCCTAGTGCTCTTGTGATAACTTCAAAATTTATTGATCGGTGACGGACGAGACACGCAGTGATCCCCAAACACGTGAGGCCGTGCCTCAGCGACAACACGCCTGTCACCAAGCTTCTAAATGACCTCTGACCAACGTTTTCCGGTCGTGACTACCAATGCTACCAACAAAGCGATGGCTGGTATCCATGTTTTCGTCATCCCGACTGTGGGATCAACGATAACGCGATCGGGTTGTGCATAATGGAAACTGGTCTACTTTACAACAGGTCACTCATGTGGAAATCCAGGCTCACTGTGTCCTGGTAGATCTGTCAGTGGGACATCTCCATAGACCTGAGTGACATTACCAACGGCCCGATAACAGACTCTGAGTTTACTGCTCTGAACTCGGTTCTGTTTGTCCACACCTCACTATCAATCCAGAAACTCTTGAGTTTTCTATGACTGAAGCTTCTTCAGTAGGAAGAAGTCGACGCAGCTTTTAAATTCCTTGAGCAGTTGAGAGACGAAAAACGTAAATGCATCCATATCCGAAAGACTTCTGCGGCAGGCCGCCCTCCAATATGCAACAAAACCCTTGCACCCGACATAAATGAATAGTCTGTCTGTTTGCTGAAGAAGACTGGACGGCGTACTCGTGAGTTAGCATGGCCGCAGTCGACGCACGACAGTTTGTTCGTAGCGAACGGCTAAAACCGCTGTCTCACGAGGTCGGAACAGGGTTAACTTGTTCATGAATCTTTCAGTAGTGAAGTATAATCGAGTCTATTTCACCCTCTTCTCCCATACCACTAAGCTCCGATGGTAGGACAGTGTCAAAATGACTGAAGGTGGACGTGGACGCAATGACTGGCAGGGTGAAACAGTCCGGTCAAGCGTCCCGTGCACGAACTAGTCTATACTCCACGTGTCCCAGGCCACAATTGGTAAGACACAGTATCGCTTAGGTGAAAGATTCACATGTAGTCTCACAATCAGCTCAACAAGAACAGGGTTTGTTTGTCAATTGGCAACCTTCCAAGTCATATCTGATTGCGGGTCTTGATAGGTTCAGATCGATAGGATTTACTGTAGTGATGAATGCGCGGATTTTTGGTGAGTTTGGACTCCACAGTAACGGTTTATCACTCTTTCCACTACCATAGACTAATTACTTGTCCGAGTCAAGCCCGCAGGTGGCGAGATTGAGCGCACCCTTTGACAAAGCTGAGTAGCCCACGCATGTCACACACGACCTCGTCCCCACTATAGACGTACCATGCCACATATAAGGACACGCTTCGACCTCGGTGAGATGTACATGTCGAAATTGTGTGGTCGACAAGACAAAGATTCTCAATCAAAAGTCAGGGAAGACAGTTTGAGTTGGACTACCTTTTACTGCCTGAGGAAGCGCGTACACAAAGGCTCTGTAGGCAGTCGCCGCGATCGCGCTCTCCAGGCAAGTTGTTGTCCGTGTCCGCCTTCGAGGTGCTCAGACCCAGTGCGTGTGTGCGTCTTTCGTTGTCTCCGCGCCCGCCAGCCAATCAGAGGGGGGACAGTGTTGATTTGCCTGGAGCGCTTGCGAGGCTAGTGACATGCCTCGTGCGTCTCAGCAGCGTATCGACAAGGAGTGTGAGGCGGACAGAAAGGCAGCGTGACAAGGGCAGAGGGCAAGGAGACGCGAACTGCCACATACACATTCTCGTGTGGTACTTTTCACCTGCAATGCTGTCGTTTGCAAATTGCATCGCATGAGTTTTGTATGGGTCTTTTTGTGATGTGCTGTTAATTGTTGTAGTGTGTACGCGTGTGGTTGAACAGGTTCACATGTGGCCCAAGTGACTTTGTGTGTAAGGACAGCCAAGTATTGTGAGAGACCTGAACTATGTTCCTTCGTCGAAATTTTCACGCGTGGGCATATGGCCGAACAGACTAATGCAGTATCTGCATGGCCTGTGCATGTGGGACGGGCGGATGGACGGGGATGTTTCTGGGAGAAGGTTGCAGACACGTCTGTATTCCACCCGGACAGGCATGATGGGGAGTCCGGTGCACGTGTGTCTGCGTCAGTCCTGGAATTGATTAGCCGATCTTGGTGTTTGTGAGTGTCCGAACACTACAAAGACCCTCGCAGTGTCGGATAGATGAGCTGTCATTAATACAAACGCGAAAAAATGAACTAGACGGGGGACACAATGGGAGGGGGGGGGGTGGCGAATGCCGGGAGTATGATGGCTACGTGTTCACCAAAATGTCTGGACACGCGTTTGTCGTCCCCCTGCTCATACTTCTGCGACGCTCCAGAATTTATTCCCGCTGCCTCCCCGTAGGCCCCCATTTCTTTCCGACATCCACGCTGTTTTGTGGGTATTGCCCATTTCTATCAAACGCTTATATTCCAGAGTGCTCAAACGAGGTTGCCCCTGACTAATCCTCTACGCTACAACGCACACGAGTTTACATTTGTTGATAGCCTCGGACGAAATTCGTTGTGTGAGAGAGATCTGTAGTGGAACAGCGGTGAGAGTAAGTGCTCTGAGTGCTACAGCCACTAGGCCGAATCCCAAGTCGTAAGGAGAAGACAGAAGGGCCCGGAATGAGGGGTTTATTGTGCACAGAGCCCGGAGTTGTCCCCTCAGGCGGCAGTGGCCACTGGCGACGCCAGGGCTGGTGTTGACTGCGTCCAGTCATGCCTGTGCCTTAAGTTGTGGTTGCGGGGGGAGGTACGTTCAAGTGGCCACATGGGCAGCTGCGGCTGTGCGGCCGCAGGTGTGCCCGTGTGTGTGCGTCGGTCGCGTGACTTCAGGTTAGCGTGTCTGGAACGGCTCACTGCAAAAGGGTGAATGACCTTGAGACAGCGTGGTCTTAAAGAATGACGCCAGACCGGTCATGATGACTGGCCGCCACAGATCTTTGCGAATGCGACCGCACTTCCTCGTCTCTTTAATAATAACAATCTACTTTTGCTGACGCTTCTACTTCTACCTCCGGCCCAGACCTTCGGCAAGAGATCCAAACGGGTATTCAACCTTCCGCCTTCTTCACCGTCAAGTCAGCATCCCTGCAAACTCGCCTTAGCAATTTTGGTGGAAAATTCCTTGCTATCCCTCCAGCCATCCCACATTTTCACACCTTTGAGGGGAGTCTTTCGCGATTACGCGGACTGTCGACCTCTCGTCCACGGCTTATCCACTCTCTCTGTCAAGTTTTCTCTTCGTGAAACAGACCATATCGATTATGTCTTCCCATTCATAATCGACGTAAGTTCTTATGAATTCGCTTCTAGTTCGGTTTTCTGCTGTTTTTGCGTCTCGGTATCAGCATCTTTGCACGCCTCTTTAACGGCTAAGAACGCGCGGACGAACCGTGACAAAAACCACGTGTTACTGAACAACAGTGCGTTCTAGTCTCGACAGCTAGGCAATTTCTTTGCCCGTTTGCCCTGGCGTGATCTTGTGTAACGTGTCTTGCGGCCTCTCCTGACCTATAAAACAGGGCGAGATGCGAAAAAGATTTCTACCTCACTGTACGATCTTACCTTGATTTCCATGTCACTCAATGCACCGTTTCGTATGATTTGCTGTGAACACTAGTGTTTACCACTGCACGTACTCATGCCTGGCCTGCAGAAGATCAGGGTTGGACGACACAATACAGTTTTCATTGGCGTCTTTCTTCCCTCTGATGCCTTTTTTCTTCACATCAGCATAAGTCATATAATGCCCTTGTCAGGTCGCAAGGGTTCAGCTACCATCTCACTGCGATTGGCTGTTTTGTGCAGTGGCCAGTCGTAGCTCCCATCGAGGATACTTGTATCCGCCTTCCTGGAACGTTGGATATCCCAGTATGGTGCCGCCCAGACATCACAATCGAATAAAACCGGCATTCTTATTCCAAACTACCCTAACCTTATTGGTCCCATCAGGTGCTCTGAAGTGCACACGACATCATATCATCCACTACGAAAATAAAAGCTTTACTCCGGGCTCATGACAGCCCAAGTCATCAGAACGAGCATTTGTCATTTGCATGCGCGATATCCATACAGCTCATCAATGTCATTTTCAGTTCTTCGTCAGCAATCTCGTTTATGGCGCAACCCCAAGCATTTACCGAGAGTTTTTCGAGCCACGCCCAAGCCTTACCGATGTGGATACTACTGAACATGTGTCGAATCTGCGTCAGGAAATGACTCATTTCAAAGAGACCCAACAAGCAATTCACGTACTTACCTTAACTCGCTAACCAACTCTTTGTGCCTGTCGGTTTCAAAAGCGCTCGTAAGCGTTTGCAATCCCCCGTGATCGACCTTCCCGCGCTTAATCGCATACCAGCAAGCATTCGACAATGCCCGTTGAGGGTAAGGTTTGGATGTGTGTACCTCCTGAATCGAAGCAGGCATACGCGCAGATACTAGTTTTTTCCTTTTTATATATTCAAGAACTCCGCGTTTCCTTTTCTATCAAATCCTACGCATTAAGGCCCCCTACTGCCACCATCGCCGTATTGCAGGAGACCCTGGACCATAGTTCAGGGTAGTACGCTTATACCCGTCACAGTTGGCTTACCTACATTTAGAAAATTGGCAACGTCTACATGACGTGTTTTTGTCGTGGTAATACAAGCTCGTCATGCGATCTGCCTCAATCTCTTTCGGTCAATATGGAAATGAATGCAAGGGTAACAATCAACGAAACGTTAGCCAATCTCCGACAGCCAAACCGGCGAAGTCTCCATCTGTCTGCAGTCCTTTGCGCCTCCGAAAGAGATTACACGTCCTACGTAACCTAGATCGGGGTAGTCCTTCCAAACAGGGTGCACTGTAGGTGCAATGGACACAAACTAGGGCTACATTGGCTCAAGCAGTACGTCTGCTCTGAATCTACGTGATGACTTGGCTTCGTACATGCGTGTGGAGCAGCTGAAAGGGGGCATTCGTCACAGCAACCAATCCCACTGATGCACAGGGGAGGTAAGAGAGAGTGAGGTCGATGCTGGGGGATGCGCCCTTGCAGTAAATCGGCGAATATCTCACTATAGCAAATAATCACGTGATGGGACTTATCACGATGCGCTATCAGTTATGGCTTGGGAAGTCACTAGCTGACGTGATGCCACAGCCCTCCCCCCCTTTGGAGTGACGTCTTCAATTGCTCTGTACGACAGGCTTTACGTTTACTAGGTCAAGTCCGTGTTTAGCATGATGTAGACGGCAAATTCGTGTCACATCAACCACTACTCCCAGTCTCCTTCCAAGCTAGCTCGAATAAGACAAATCAGTCGTCTAGGTGGCAGAGAAAGAGAAGTAAATCCAGCTCATATCCAGCGTTCGATTCTTCACCAAAACACCACAAATGTGCATAAAAATCATAGGTACATGCCAACCATCATAGAATATAGGACGGTTAGATGAGGGGGTGACTCCTTCCTCCTCGAGACTGAGGGTCAGGTTGCAGTGGCACCTTAACAACAATGGGGACTTTACGGTTTCCGTCACCTAGGTAATATTAGGGTCTGTCAATTGTGGCCTGGTATATGTGGGGTATGAACAAGTTGGTGTATGGCACGCATGGACAGACGGCTTTTAGCCACTGCGTCCACGTTCAATTCCGATCGTCATGACCATGTTTTCCCAACAAAGCGTCTAAGTGTGGGCGAAGAAACTGACGTAAACTCCGCGCGAGTCTACTGCCGTATAATCGGATTCATGCGCAACTTGCCGTTGTCCACGCTATATGAGAGAGTGCTTGGCTCCGTCTTTCACGGCGGCCAAGATATTGGAACTGGAAAAGTTGTGGCATTAAGACCTGCCCCGGGTGCATAGGGAGACCGGGGATCGATATCTCCTTAACGAATGACGAATGGATGCATTGGCAGATTTTGAATAAGTTATTTTGACCTATATGTGAAAAATTCGATGACCTCGGTGGGATTCGAACCCACGACAGCAAGGAAAAGGCTCGAGTACAGCCGACGCTCCAGCCAATTGAGCTATGAGGCTCCACGGGAGCTGTGAGTTTAATCACATACGAGTTTATTTACTCGTCCAGCCTATCGTATCCTATGGAATGCACCAAATCGGGAACAGTTAGGTGACTGTCCAAGCAGGAATTCCTAAGTAATTCATCTAGATTCCATCAGATAATTACCAGGATTACGTAGTTGATGGGTGTTTTGACAGATTTTGAATAATTTCTTTTAACTCGACTGTGAAAAGGCAAGCGAACTCAGTGGGATTCGAACACAAGAGTGATTAAACTCCCGACTCCCAGTGGAGTTTCGTAGCTCAGGCGGATACACTGTTGGCAGTACTCAAGTCTCCCACTTACTATCGTGATTCCGAATCCCAAGGAGGCTGTCGAGTCTTTCAAAGTTGGGTCGAAATAAATTATTCAATGTCTGCCAAAATACCTTTTAATATTTATTTCGATAATTTGAGTTTGTTTTCCTTCCTCAGCCAGCTTTTCTCCCGTTAGAAGCCTGGGAAACCCATGAGTTAAGACCCGGATTACCTGGTTATTAAGCCAAATACTATTGCATGTCAAACACTCGCCACAGCAGCTGTGACCAAGAATATTCTGCAGAAAGTGAGAAAAACCTCCAAATTTCTGGCTCTGTCAAATGCATTGCTGGTCTGGATGACAAATGCAGAATGCGTCCTTCGGATCTCCTTTGCCCTTTTCGGAAAAACTTCCGAATTATGGAATTTTATTCCTGCACCAACAGCTTACAGCTCTGGTCAGACGCGACCCGGCAAGGCATTCTTTCGTGCAATCAGGATAGACCGGTGGACGCTTCTTTCGCGTGGCTTGGACTTATTCTGGCGGCAACTATTCCGAGGTGTGAAAGAACCGAGGAATTTGCCAAACATTTGGGATTTTCTCCCGAATTTGGAACTCTTAAGATATATTTACCGTCGAGCGAAACCAATATAAGAAGTGTGAAATGCGCTGTTAGAAATTAAGGGCCACAGGGAGAGTTCTTATATTGCAAAGGCGATGGAGCGAAAAGTGGAGTCCTGTGGGGACAGACGGGAGGGGATCCGTAGTCGATCATTCCTCCTTTCCCTGCCGTAATCGCAGATATATACTTCTTGAATAGCTTATTACTCACTTGTCTGAATCGCCTACGAGAACCCCAGATTGGGCCTCCGCGGAAACGTATGGTCTGTTTTCCATTCTGGAACGAAGTCATCCGCGAACACCATCGGTACGTGATCTTGTAAGCAACTATTCCATGGCTGGTACTGAGCGTCACTATATTTTCGCTCATCCCCCTCAAGGAAGTTTGAATTTACTGAATTGGGCTCCAGTCTCCAGACTTTGCGTTCAAAAACCTGCACGCCTAGGTCGTTGATTCTCTCTCTCCCTCCCTCTCTCTCCCTATCTCTCACTCATTATCTACCCCGTTCCCTTGCTCTTCCATCGACCCCAGGCAACAATTCGACGCTGTCTGATGCAACCTAAAGACCCATCACCACCCGCTCAAACCTCAGCAGTCATCTACAAAATAAATGACAATGAGGGCGACTGGAACTATGTGGGGAAACCGGGCGGGAATTTTCGACTTGCCTACATGAACACAAAAGGGCCACTCGGATGTTAGACCCTAATTCTCAAATTGCAACACACGTTGGAGAAACTGGGCATATTTTCGATCTCCCGAGGACTACCATCTTAGGTCAGGGCAACAGAAAAGCAGAACGGCTAACTCTCGAGGCGTGTTTCTCCGATGCCCACTCCATAAACAGGCATCTGGACCTTCCTGCAACTTACAAAGTCCTACGTCATCACAATCGTAGAGCTCAGGACCAAACAACCACACCGGACATAAGAAGGCCTTACGCAGACAGCCCGACGGCGAGTTTACTCGATGAGGAAAAACAAGAACCGCCAGACCGACCACTCCGACGGAGTGGTGAATCACAAAGCACGCAGACAAAAGGCCCGTCAACCCAAGAAGCCGAGACAGCGCGAGAGAAAAATCGATCAGCACGAGGTCGACCAATGTGACATTCCACTTGGGATTTCTGGTCGATTAAGTGCATTTTACGCTTTGGCAATGGAGAGCCGACCAAGCTCTTTGAAACATCAGCATTTAAATAAACCCGTTTCGGCGAGCCCATCTTCTTCATATCATCAACCCGGATCCCTCAATATTGCCAATCTGAATTAATAATAGCTGTACGCTCATGAGAACGACAGCCATTTACCTAGTCGCAGACGAAAGTTTTTTATGGCAACAAGCAGTGAGTCACATGAAGATCAGTTTCGAAGTTGAAAACATTTACTGTCTAGTTCATCGGCAGAGAAAGACCGAGTAGTTAAATAGAGTTTACGTGACATAGAAAAATGCATCGCTCCTTCCAATGGTGCATTTTGTTCCTCGGTTGCTTGGAATTATGGACTGAGTTCTCATTCCAAAACTTTATAAACTGGTGGCCCTGCACGCACGGTTAGATGGCATATTCGTCTGTCTCTTATGCTCTGCCAGACGCGTTTTTTGTCTTACCGAGTGCCAGGCGTGTGCAAAAACTGGGGTCACATTGTCGAAATGGTAAGCTGACGCTGGAGTTCCCAATGGGCGACAAAACTAAGCTTCCCAAATCACATGTCAGGGAAGACAGGTTATACTAGACAAGCTTTACTGTTGTGAAAGATCGTACAGGAGGCACAGCAAGCAGCTTCCACAAGCCGTCTCTTCGGACGTGGAGTTTATCAGTGTCCGCCGTTGAGGTTCTCTGTCTGCCCCGCGTGTGTGTGCGGGTTTGCCTTGTCTGAGTTGTGTTCGCGTGTAGTCAATCAGAGAAGGAGCAGCGCTGATGAATGACGACGGAATAGTGTGCTCATGTATGAAGTTGCTATCGGAGGTCAAGGCTTCTTGCAGTCCTTCGCACGTCGCTTTGATGGCTTAACTCGTTATCTTTGGAATTCGCGCCGTCCAATCAGAGGACCATCTCAAGGAAGTGGGTGGTTACTTGGGACATTGGGCCAGCATTGCGTTTTTGTTCCTGTTTTCATGATTTCGGGCTTCATATAGCCTGACCTGTGTGAATGCCCGGGCTATTATGCCATAAAACCCGACTAACGAATCTAGCTTCCTCATGGACACCTGCTAACTATTTCGTGCGACAAAGTTCGGTAGGTGGACGGTGGTGCACAACGTTTTAGAAGTCAAAGCAGTAAAATAATGTAAATATGCGAAGAAGGCAATTAAATGAAGGTGGCGTGCGAACACGACCTTATTCGTCAGGTCATAAAAATAATCAAAAGTAACTTGAGGACGCAAAACTGAGATTCACTCTTATAGGTTCGTCGTATGCAAATAAACGGACCAGAATCTGACCACCGTCTTACACATCAAAACTCATAACTGACTGGCTGGCTTCTAGAATCCGCCCTCGAATATAAATGCTGCTTACGAGGGTTAGAAATACAAATTGGCACGTAACCTAATACCAGATCAAGCAATAAATGCTAGGATGATGGCTTTCAACTGAGAATCGTTCCATAAACCCGCCCTAGGCACGCAGCAAAAAGCAACCATTGATTGGATTGTGTGCAGTTTTATGCTGCTCTCCATGTCTGCTTAAATTCAGTGCTAGACCTCGCGAAAAGGTGACCAGAAGTCTCATTTCTTGTGCGTATATTGTGGCTGATTACGACATTTTCCAATGTGGTACCTGAAAGAATCGTGGCAAATGGACTACTTTGTCGGTGCATCGCGAATCGACCACAGAGCAGCATTCGTCATCAAGCTCATGCCCCCAATCAACTTTGAGGACCTAACTTAACGGCAATGGTCGCTCAGCCAATCAGAATGCACACAAACAACAGCACGCAGACAATGGTAACGGGCAGCGAAACGTAATGCAATTAAGTATTGACCCGAGACAACTCAGTTACTTGGGTTGAGTTGGCAATATGTGAGTCACCCAACTGTTGATCCCCTGATCATTGTTAGCAAAAGGGGTGTGCAACGAGATCAACTTGTCGTTAATTGTTCTAAATATTATGATTACCGTAAAGAGCTAAGGCACATGGAGTTATTGGTGGCGCGCCTGGTTTCAAATGCGAAGGGTAGCGGGTAAATCGCGGTGGGACATTGGCGAGTCTACTAGGAACATGAGTCAAGCATATTGTTACCCTGTCACAACACTAGCTGACGGAGTGCATGGGTTTGGATATGAAGGCCGCCCCGTTATCGATACACGTTTTAACGATGTGTGCGATCAACAACCTATTTACTGAGCAAGCATTCGTCGAATGTCCAAATGTACAGGCGCATGCACACAGGAGTGCTTGGTGTGTGCATCCAGCCCGTGTGTTAGACTCGTGGGACACCCTATTCATCCAGTTCGACAGCCCAGAAGAGTTCACTGAATATTCATTTCATGCAGACATTGTGTCTGAAGCTACATATTCGATAGTTTTTGTACGCGAAAAGCATAACCTGTTCTCGAAGAAATGTGCAATTATGAGACCTTTTGGGACGCCCGAGGATGAGCTACGTATCATAACTTACGCAAGTTTACTAGTGCGGCGTACGAATTGCAAAACTTACTTCATATCCACTGTAGTACTTCATGAGAAATTGATGACCTTTTCCTATGGGCTCGAGGATATATACGATGAAAGTGCATATCACACAGTACGCAAACGGGGGTTGTGTTTAAAAGCATAGAGAAATTTGTCAGTTTTCTTGAACGAGGAAAATCCTTATTTTAAGTCAAAAATATTATGCTGATGTAGGATATCGGAAACATTCCAATTCATTTGTTCTGGGGGGTAAAGAGAAGTATAAAAAGTCGACGGAAAACACGTATTTTTCAAGGAAATGTTTGTTTCTCCTAGTGTAACTCACGAAGGTGATTGGAAAGTGATCAAACCAAGTTCTATTTTGCAGAAAATAAATTGCCTTACAGTCATGTCCCATGCTCATCACTATTGCAGCCTCAGTAACAAAAAGTTTCTATTTAAAGACGTGTCTAAAAATGTTAAATTCACGTTTCAGAAGTGTCGGCACGTCTTTTTTCCCTGTCGAACAACTGGGCAACTAGCTAATGGGTGTCCTCTAGAGACCAAAAATCGCCGCTTATTTGATTATTTCGACAGGCACTTTGTTGGCACCACATATGGTCTTGGGGAATCCTGGTTGACGATTAAGCAAAAAAGACCGACTTTGCATCACCACAGCAAACAGGGACTGCAGACAGGGAACTCCCACGTATGACAAAGGAGAGGAATGGCATACTGGCGTAACCTCTGCAAACCAAGACATTCATGCTGCAATGTACCCATAACCGCCCTGAATCCAAAAGCTACGTCAGGAAGAGAAGCTTTAGTGCCACAGTTAGCTTGTGAATACCAGTATGTCAGTTGTCTATCGCGCCACCTTCTAAGTTCGACTACATTGCATTAACCGTCATTAGATGTGCCAATACATAGAGACCGACTGAAGACTTACCAAACTACAAATACTTCGTCTCTTTATCGTTCAGAAGGACTTTTTAGAAGCACCCAATTGAACTCGCGCTTAAATAAATAAATAAACATGCCAGTCGATGTGTAAACCCAATTCCGATTAAAGGCTGAGACCGTAACACTTTTTTGTAGGAAATTAACTTGACCATCGAGTGACTGCTAGTCCACATCCTTTGCGCGAAATCAAGCAGCCGAAAGTCGGCCTCATCCGATTCATGTGCGGACCCTAAATGATCAGAAAATGAAGTGGGCTACGACCGGCTGACATTTATTGGTTTCGCAGTA
The DNA here is from genome assembly GCA_902702965.1 of Spirometra erinaceieuropaei. Taxonomy (NCBI): domain Eukaryota; kingdom Metazoa; phylum Platyhelminthes; class Cestoda; order Diphyllobothriidea; family Diphyllobothriidae; genus Spirometra; species Spirometra erinaceieuropaei. The sequence goes on from CACRXP010000076.1 coordinate 701,879, forward strand.
AAATTCATTCTTATGTCGCTCTTGCAACGATGGCAATGCATGAAGATTTACTGCAGAGATAGAAGAAGTGAGGGAACCTTCATTCTAAGCCATCTGCAAGAAGTGATGCTTATTTAACTTACGTCAACATTTACTAAGGCCTTACTGAACCACATGTGCGGATACTGGGTACAGCGCTTTCAGAAATATTAAACAAATCGCTTGATACCAAGTGCACAAAGTTCCTTGGATGTCCTCGCTGAAGTAGCACGCGCACTTGCAACCTGATCAGCAAAACGCGCCATTTTAAGTCTGCCTACTCCCACTCAATTTCTGTTATCCGACGCAGCAGAGCTCGCTGGGTAGATAACTTCAAGGTCACTCAAACAAACTTAATGCATTTTCTCTGACTGCAGGGCAAAGCGGCGGCTCTGACAGAGGGTGGGTAAGTCAACCTTGCAATTATGCAGTGGATGCAACAGTTGTTGCTGTTTCTCTTTATGCGGAGTGATATTCTGAAGGCTTGCTCGATATTTGTCTACGGCTGGTGATGGAGGTATCTGGGATCGAAGCTCAGAGTCTCGATCACGCACCACATCTTTTAGAGCTTCGCGGACTTTTTCGTACTTCATGCATTTTGAAAGTGTTCTGCTTTCATAGTTTTCATGTACATTCGGTGCTCAGATGCACTTTGGACAAACAACATTTAATAAACCGCACGCAAACTTCTAGACGTCATTCGCGTTTCCGAAGTGTAGTCCCAAAAGGCGCTTCAAAGCCATAGGGGGCAGTTTGGGGAAGGTGCCAGTTATACCAGACTGCAGCTTTAGGAGTCGGGACGGGAAATAAAGCTAAATAAGGTCCGTTATTTCAAGGCGTTTGCTTTCGGTCATTCCTTACTTCTACTCTGTCATTGGGCATTTTAACAAACAACCTTGTTTACCTCACAAAGACATGTAAACGGTCTGCATAATGCAAGCCAGGAAACAAAAAGCTTTGGAAATTTCTGGTATATCTTTAATACAGTTGCACGATAAATTTGAATGACAGATGCAGTGGTACTATAGCTCTGGCTTTCAGATTATAATTTGTTCATCAACAGGGCGTGGCGTCATTTTGCTAAAGCGGGTTATACTATCCCTTATATCATCGTTTTTCACTTCATACAAAGTCGGCTATTTTTTTAGCAAAAGTTGGATTGACAACTATTTTATTACTTGCGTTTAACATTTTTCTTGAAAACTTATAATCTTCAGTCCTAAGATTACTGCATATTTTACTGGTAGCTATAAGACTGTCTGTGAGGGCTCTTGATTGAACCCTAGGGACGCAAAGGGACAAGTACGTCCAGCAATCTGATTGTTGAACGCCTTCCCCAGCATAAAACTGAGTGTTTTTTTTAAAAAAACTGTTGCTCCAAGGAAGGTGCATGTGAAGATTGACGTAGTTTTGCTGAATTTAATGTGCATGCGTTTGTACAGGGAATGGCGGCAAGTATTCGAGGTCCGAATAATTTTCTAAAATCGGAATAAAGTAAAGAAGGCAAAGAAGAACACGAAGATCATTTTGAGCCCAAATGGCGCATTTGCCCGAAGTATAAAACATAAGCTTAAAATTGTTCTTAAGCCCTCAAGTAGGAAATATGGTGTCGGTGAAGATGCAATACACCAAGCCACTTCAAACGTGGCTGTTTGCTGGCCTCCGATGGACAAGCGGTCTAACCACTTCTGTCAGTCTCTGATGTAACTGCAATACTCTTTTTCACAAAAACTAGTACAGGCGCCCCGAAAACCATCATACTAAAATTGTGACAAATTCCTGTACTAAGTAACAAGTTAGAAAATACCAAATTTCTAACATACTATTTCGGGAAGTAAAGAAAAAGAAATACGCTTTATTTTGGAAGTATGATTCCAACTCTTTTTTTAGCAAAAACCTCCGCCATTCACCGTGACTGAAAACAAATAAATAAATGACGATAGAGTCAGTGGGTTTACATAAAAGCGTGCAGCCACTATTTCGGTCTTGTACACGTAAGTTATCGTGTCAGAAACGGTAATACGAGACGTTGGTATGCCAATGTATGACAAGACATGTACCGGAAACCACGGCGCATGGAGTGGAACGACTTCGCAGCAATTAATTCAGACTGGAGCAGCAAACCGTTTGATCGTTGTGATATGTCGTTGTACTATGATATCGACTAAAAGGGCGCAAGAAACAGAGGCAGCGGAAGAGAGCATTCGAGGAACGTGTATTAAAATTAGCATAACTCTTCCATACATAGTAGAAGAATGACAGGAATGAAATACAGAATTTAACGAAGAATGCAGACATCTTTCAAAAGCCAGAATAAGAACTGGCAGGTGTAGGGGAACTTAGACGTCAAGTGTAATAAACACGTTTAGAACTTTTATTAAAAATGATTTGTATGGGGCATTAAGATTCGAGGTTTTTTGGGTATGGTTAATGTGAGTGGCTTGAAAGTGCCTCAACCCATTTTGAATCCCGACGTATACTAACCAATGCCGTAAAATGCGATTTCAAACCATATTTGGAAATTTTGGTGAAGGTTTGACGAGTTTTGTCTCGGAACATATACATATTTATGCAAAAGAGGGATACTGACAGTGGTAAAGGAGACCAAGATGGTCATTTCTGGCTCATTGGCCGCCCACAGCCAGGCTTAACCAGTCTTAGGTTTGCAGAACCTGAGACTCGAACTAGCATTCTTTGCTCATCGAACGTCGTTAAGTCCAACTCCCTACCATTGGGTCATGGGCCCGTTGTCTTGTCAGTTGCGACTGAGAATATTAACTAGGCTGGAAGTGCGTTAACCAATCAGGTTACTGGACGCGTTCGTCCCTTTGTATCCCCGAGCTCAACCCAGAGTCTTCGCAGGTTTGAGCTGCGATGTTTTATCGCAGATTTTCACGGGGGTGCACATGACCGAGTACGCTCATGCGGTGACTGAATGTGTGTGAGTAGCGTAGGTAGTTGAGACAGGAGCTCCTGGCACTGGTTCGCCAGCCTCAGGGTGATGAACCTACATGCGACTGTCCGGGCCGATGCCTAATCTAAACGAGCTCTGACAATATAGACAGGTTACGCTGATAGCTACTGAGCTAGTGGTGATGATGATGCTGTTAGTGGAGGCAACGCTAATGGGGAGAAATTTTCGGATATGCGAGATGGGCTTGGTCTGTCGGCAATGGGAGGAATTCCGCTATCGCATATGCACATATGGCTGGAAAAACCCATGAGCTCTCTGAAAGTCCTGGCACATTGTGAAAAGTTGCTACGCCTATGACTGGCTCCAGGCCCTGGTCAGCCAGTCCCAGTGCGAGGAATTAACGAGTGATCGACTGGGTCAATGTGCGATGTGAAAGTGCGATCGCAGAAAGGACAGATTCAGATCGAGTCCGCATTGCTGATGCAGAAGCAATGGTGGTGGCTGTGGTGAGTGGCAGGGCGTCAGGAGTGTTTTCACCGGTGGTGGTGGCCGCATCGATAGTACGACCGTCGATTTCGACGATATCCACCGTATGCCCCACAGCAGGGTTTGTAGTGCGAGTAGACATGCGCTGCATCTACCACACTCTCTCCCCCCAATTGAGTCCGGTGTCAAGAAGACCGGAGACGGGAGAGGGCGCAGGTGGATGGCTTGGACGGATCCGCACCTTGGCGCTCCACCCCGCACCCCCTGGTCCACACAACAAATGGCCAGGATTTTGACCGACAAAACAATGGGGAGGAGGGGGATGGCAGTGGTCCCAGTTTGTGCGACGACTGCCGAAAACAGGGTCTGCCACCGAATCCCCTAAATGTTGACATTTGTATTGCGCAAGATAACGCCTACCAGAATCCGATTTGGTCCCCGTGTTGGTCCAGCGTATCTACCACGTGACCCATTTGGGGGGCAATGCCGCCATCGAGGGGTTGTAGCATTGACAGTGGGAGTAGTGATGGGCGATGGGGAATAGGGGGCATGCTCAACCATGGTGGTGGTCGCGACCGTGACCATTGTGTGGCTGGCGTAGAGGTAACGATGGATACGTTTTCGGAGGCGGATGGAGAAGGTGCCGCGTTGGAAGGACGTTGGGTCCGAAGACATCTAAGGCCGACCCATGCACGGAATCCCCGTTGACATCAAGGACATGACGGGAGCGGTCGGTTGCCGGAGTTGTTGGTTCACGACGTGCCAAACAATTCACACAAGGGTCTCTGCTATACTAAATACACAAACATACATGAGTGTTTCGAAGGCACTAACAATCATCGGCGGTCCACGTTGTGTGAGGGAGGTCGTACACATTATGTGTGGGATTGGGTCTCCTATTCCAACGACCAGGGGTTTTTGCATACCACCAACTTTTCTGAAGTCAGCAGCAAGTGTTTTTTTTCTAGGAAAATGGCCAACAGGGGGAAGATTGAGGAGGATCCGCGGAAGTTCAAGGAGCTCATCGAAAAGTTTCGGTCTAGAATGGTCAAAGAATGTAAACCACTGCCCAATGAACCCGATTTCTTCACTTCTGAGAGCACGTAAGTCGATTTTATCCTGACCCGTTTGTTGCACAAGTAGCCCCTGCAATGAACTGGTGACACTAAATGATGTGAGAACGGCAACGATGGTGTACGAATAGTCATCCTCGTAGTAACTGCAATTAAAAGAAATCTGGTGGGAATGTACGGATCAGCTAATGGCCTAATTTCTCAACTGGAGATATTTCTACTAAACAGCTTACACTTAAATGGTATTAACGTGAGATTTCACTGTCTTTTCGGTATGGTATGCGAGTAAACAGCCTTCAGGTAATACAGGTGGTTTGCCCGAATTTCCAGGAAGAGTAAGCCTTCCCACGCCCAAGCCTTAGCTCTAACCCTAACCCGGGGTCAGGGTTAGAGCTAACCTTCACGGAAATCAGCTCAAGGCCTTTGAAATAAGGGAGTAGTATTCCTGTGTCCTGTCGTCTTTTAGAAGGTAGCTGGCACCCTCGGATGTTTAAGTTTAAAAGTAGTGCTTACTACATCACTGAAATCCGAGATTTGCATGCGAAAACTAGCATACACAAGAATGACGTAACCGCTTGACTATAGAAGTCGATGTAGCCTCCCCCCATGGCTAAACAGGAAATTAAAAAACGAGTTTCGTGGAAATATGAAATAATTCAAATAGTCGGTGATCTGCCAGAAATTGTCACCCCCTCAGTTAACTTGGGATGCAAGCACTATGTAAACCTACCCGTTGTGTGACGTGCAAATTGCCTTTGTACGGATGGTAAAGATAATAAATAATAACAATTTCTTAAAAGTGGACCTCTTAACATCTTTCTTAATTTCTGTCACCATACACGGCACTATGGGTGAAAAACAGAGCGGTGTCATTCACGTTAGTGTTAGAGGTGTCTTAAGGTAAAATTGCTGACATTCCCCTTACTCCCCCCGCCGCCTGGTAGAACGTAACCTCTTGTACGCGAGCAAGGTGCTCGGTCAATGTAACGAGCGTTCGTTGCCTCGTTAAGTACAACTGTATACCCTTTTGCTGGCGTTCGGATAAGTACTACACCATTCCCCGTTCCCACACTTGACCTCGTGACTGACCATCTGGCCTCTACGGAGATCGCCCCATCAAACACTCCCGCAGCTTATGTCTTTTATTTTCATTCGGTTTGAGCAAATTTAAAATGCGGCAGATACTCAAATCTGATGTGACTGAGCAGAACTAGGTCCTCCGAAATACTGTCAGATAAACTGCGTGACTGCACAATTTCGCACATCTGGAGACTTTGACCCTTAACTTGCGTGAAAACACTGATAAGCCGTCTGTCAGAGGCAGGTTTGCACAAGTCAGCGACCACAGACTGTTGCAGACGCTTGATACCGCCTGAAGAAGTGTTAATCGACCAGGCAAGGTGTAAGTCGCGTAGCTTGCTAACGCATAAAACGACAGCCGCTGGCAAAATGATAAAGTGCAAACCAGGCTGCTTATGGAATCTGATTCGCTCTCAGAACGTAGCAGAACGCTCGAGAAAACTGTGAAGGTTCAGTCAACCTGAGCCTTGTTAGAGGGCTTAATTAACCGCAAATTCTTACTTAAACGAAACCCTGGCGCTGGTCAAGCCAGCAGGAGGTTTAAAGATTTAGTGTTTGTACGAACTCGCCGCGGTACATGGAATAATTCTATACGAGATTTCAAACATTACCATCAGGTATCAACGTAATTTTTCGAAGAACCAACCACTGTAGTAAAATATCATGCGAATTCTGTGAAGACCAGCCATTTTAAGTCAAAATCAAATTGGTCTCGAGCGGATACTATCTGCCTGAATGGTCGATTTCACGCTTCCGCTAAATTTGTGTATTTCAAACGTCGGTAATTTGTAATTCTGTAGAAAGGCGTTTATTTTCGCGAAATTTCCCGAAAGACGGTTTAAATGTCCTCCGAATACAAGGAGCAAAAGGGATCGCACATTGCCCCGACAGGGTAAAGGGAGAGGTGACCAGCTAGTTTTAGTATTGAGTAAATTGCCCCTTATTCGTTGAAAAGTTCCCGAGATTTCAAACTCCTTCCTGGGCCCCTGACCAGAAACAGGAGGAAAGCAATCGGTGTTCCTGCGAATAGCCCCAGTGACCTTGGTGGTAGCCAACAGTCATAAGGCTGGGCTTTGTCCATCTGCCTGACGACGTTGATATTAGATGTTAGATATTCAAATTTTAGGCGGGTGGATACCATTTTTCCTGCGGGTCTTGCTGCTCAGGACCCATAAAGTATTTGTTATCTGGGTCATTAGTTGTAGCCTCGAGGGAGATTGTGTGGGCTAGAATAGTAACGAAAAACGAATCAGATACGACCACTCAATCCTTCCCCACTTTTATTGTAGCAATTTTCAGTGTCTTTGGCGTAATCTTTTTTTTAAGACGATCGCTTTTTGCAGCAAGTACGTCAGATTTGGAGAGAGTAACCAGCATGAAAACCTGCCAGTCGAAGTAGTCAGAATCCCAGACTTTTCTTGCCGACAACAGGAAAAGGTGAGTTTAAGGTTGCCGTTCTAAAAGAGGGAATCTCCACCGCCAGAACACGAATACTTCGAGGCCCTCTTCTCAGGCACAAGGGGGGAGGAAGAGAATAACGGATAGCCTTATTTGCTGTCATCGTCTGTCGGAAAGTTTTTCGTAGTCCCTAACCCCATGTGTTCTGGAAAGCAAAAAATAAGACACAGGTGCTGAGCTGCAACATCAACCAGCCAATCAGTCGCAAAAACACTTGTGCAGGGGCACTGTATCAGCGGGTTGAGGCGTACAGGAGCAAAGCAAAAAAAACAATGTTGTTAAAATCAGAATACCTTCAATTTATGCTCAGGGCAAATAGCTACCTTCACAACTTGGTAGACCAGTGCATGAAAGGACGAGGCGAAGGGACCAAACCGCACCGACTCCAAATCTTTGCAAGTTCATGCGTACCTCAAGGATATCTCGGAACCCTCAACCACCTTTTCACGATGCTCGAAATTGGAATTGTACGTTGACCGAAGGCAATAGTTGCGGGCCAGTTGATGAGTACTTACTTAATCGTACTTGATACGGCTGCTATCATGCCTGATCTAGCCGGTCTCAATGATGTCCCGAACTGTACCTCTCCACGCGTGACGATCCGCGGCAACAGATCTGGACAGCTCAACCCATTCCCTTCGCCAACGACGGATACCGAATACCGAAGGTCCAAGAACCACCTCCATGTCTTGACGAACTGTCTCGAGCCAGGTTTTGAACTGACCCCCTCTTCGACGCCTCCAATGGGGCAACGGTGCCGGATCGAGGGCAGTAACACTGAGCTCCTGAGGTGCACGACGAAGAACATGCCCGAACCACTTCAGTCGTCTTTCTTGGATGGCCTGAGTTATCCTTGCGATGTTGTCGCAGCGAGTGCGGACTGTCTCATTTGAGACGAAGTCGGTGAACTTCACTCGAAGAATGGTCCTCAAGCGGTGGTGGTCAAATAATTCCAGTTTACGCTCGTCATCCACGCGCAAAGCCCAGCATTCACAACCGTAGAGAAGGACAGACCGGACAGAGTCTGAAAGACCAACTGCCACAGCGGAGAACTACCCGATGTCGTTTGCCGAACCTGCTGCAGCTGCCGGCGGAACAACTGCGCAGGCAAAAAGGAAAGACTGCACTGGCCGTGGATGTGAGAATGAAAGACGCCAATTTTCGGGCTTCGACTCACTCAACAGAACCCGACCACGCCTCCAAGGCAGAAATCCCCGAGAAGTGGCGACCGCGTGGGCCGCAAACTGCTTACTTCATGCTTTTCCAACCCATGGTCCTTCACAAAGCGAAATGATCCCCCGCCTCTCATACTGCGTCCCAAGACTTTGACTGGGCAAGGCCATCAGCCATGCGGATAGAGAGCTGGTGAACATTGACGCCAATGACCGTACTGCTCTGCAAAGTTGCTGAGTCATTACAAATCCAACCACCAGGACCGACGAGTAAATTGTGACTATTAACGACCCTAATGTGGGTATCCAAGCCAGTATCACATCAAGTACGAAAATCTGCGATGAATGCGGGAGTCTCCTATTTTCTTAGATGCGTAATCGTGTAGTAACTATATCTGCAACCGCTCTACATCCGCTCTCATTATCTGTTGCTGGTTCTAATTATGGATTCGGAAATAAATCTCAGACGGCAGACGAATACACTTCATGTTTCAATAATCCGTCCTTATCTTCCTCTTGGACTTCTACGACGATACCAACTGAGAAGTCTCTATCGAGAAAGTTCGTTTAAGTCGATTTTGTGGATTCAAGGGCTGTGATATTCCTGGAAAGACAGATTTATTTGCTTTGTTAAAATAACACATCACCGGAATCTTTGATTCTGTAAGTGGATTAAAGAAGTTTATAATTGAGTTTAGTACCCTATTAGGTCCACAGGCTGTCGAAGTTCCCTTTAATGCGTGTACTGTAGCACCGTGTCCTCTTGATCAGAGTTTTCTTTAATTTTTCGTTTTTTCTTCTAACGACCTCGCCGCGTTTGCCAGTTTTCTGTTAGTACAACGAACACTAATCCATGGGTGTTTTTTTGCCCATATTACTTTACGCATACTTCAGAGAAATATGTATATTCATTCCAGGCTGATCGACTACCTGCGAGCACGAAAATATGATCTTGATGCGGCAGTTAAAATGTTAACAGCAACGGTCGAATGGCGCAGAGAATATAAACCACTCGAGGTGAACTGTGCCTGGTGCCACAAATATCCGGGCTACCACTGCATTGTAAGTTTTTGAATATTATATTCTGGCAGTCAATGCTACTTTACTGATATCGGTAATGGGTAAAAACAAATATTCGAATCTCAGTGGGTTAATATAGTCTACAGAAGCAATGCTTTACAAACTGTATTGTGCAATACGGATTTACCGCACTACTGTAAACGACAATGAAAGACCTCCGGTATTCTTCAGAAGACGAGATTACGAGCAAAAGTTGCTTTCGATAACTTCCCTTCAGGTCGGTACAATTATATGAGCACGGGGTACAGTGATTGAAAAAAATCAATAGAAGTTGGTTTTAAAAACACAGGCTAGGCAGGAGTGGAGGGGCGCAGAAAGTTGTATGTGGTTAGTCAACCTTTGACTACTGTAAGCGCGGAGCCTGAACGAGGTTCTTCTGGGCGCATATGGCCGGTTTTCGTAACCTGATGGCGGCCGCTTCTGCCGTTGTTAACAGGCGCTGGCACAGTAGCTTAGGGTAGCTCGAGGGGACCTTCTAAATCACAGGAAATGCTTCAAAGGGGTCCACACGATACCCTGAATCCACTGCATGCGCAAGGATGGCTCTGTATATTTTCCTAGTTTCACCTTTTGCCAGCCATGCGGGGAGGTGCTCTAGTATTCTTGTGGAAAGGCGCTGACTCGTACGACCAATATAACCTGCTCCCAGGAGCAAGTTAATGAGTATATGCCCATTGAGGTGGTCTGAGGTGGCAGCCTATCAGTGCCTTCGGCGCGTAAAATAGGGTTAATGGAGAATGATATGCGAATCCTTGCTGCTTGGAAGATTCTCGAGACAGCTTGATCAAGGTGTCTTCTTAGGAGTTCACTCGCAGCGTCTCCTTGGAAACGAACTTTGAGGAACAAAGTTTTCTTTTCAACGGTTAGTGTGCTGGATTTTGTGGGCCGTTCGGCAATGTTCTTTGCAATGAACTTGCCAGGATACTCGTTTTCGCGAAGCAAGTGACGCTTGATAAAACATCACTTGAAGCATTGTCCCTTGGTCCTAAGTTTTGAGTACCTCGTCGAAAAGTTAGTCAGTTAAAATTGGAAACTCACTTCGAAAACCTCTGGAACCAAACCTACGATCTATTGCGCGCTTCCACAGATATCATCCAACACTTTAAATCAACACCAGCGAATTGCAGCTATCAATACCTAAACAAGGGACCGATTCCATCTCCAGCGTGAATTTGATCTGCGGGTATGCCCGATTTGCAGCATTTAAGAGAGCAGCAACTTCGGTTTCTGCGGCGGCAATCGCAAAGATATCATCAGCGTAGCGACCGTAATGTTTAAGCTTGTCGATCTGATCGCTTAGTTGAAATCTCTCCAGCTTGCCCATGAGGACGTCGGCTATGAGAGGTCCAAGAGGCGAGCCCATAGCAACGCCGTCTATTTGTCTATGGAGTTGGTTGTCAAATAGGAACTGCACAGTTAATGTGCATCTTAGTAATAGTTCCTTCCGTGTGTTCGTCGACATTCTAATTTCTTGCTGACTGGCGGATAGGAAATCACAGATGTAATCAAAAGTCTCGGTGAGCGGGACGTCTGTAAAAAGTGGTGCAACGTCTAGTGAGAACATCATCATGCCGTTAATGTTGAGAGCTTTAATGTCGTCAATGAATTGAAAGGTATCTCGATAGCTGCGTGGTGTTGGCTGATGCTCTGTGGGCTTGAGTTCCTCTGCTAAGCACTTCGTTATCGCATGATAGGGAGAATTTCGCATATCTAGAATCGGACGAACTGTTAGGCCTTCCTTATGGATCTTAGGCAAGCCATGTAGTCGAGGGATAGGTGTGCCGACTGGCCAGAGGTGTTCGAGGTCACGGTCACTTATGGAACGTCATGTGTGGAGTCTTCTTAAACAGTCAGTCAATTTCGTTTCTGCGTCATCCGTGTAATCGTGTTCTTTGTCTACTTTTCCAAATTTCCTCTGGTCAGATACTATGGACTGTATCTTCGCTGCGTGGTCCGATCTGTTCATTATAACGATGCCTGTACCTTTGTCAGGTGTAGTTACTAATATCTCTTTGGTATCCCGAAGTTCTTTTGATTTTTCCACGTGTGCTTTTGCCAGCAAACCTCGAATTTCTGGCCCTTTGTTTAGGTATTGATAGCTGCAACTCACTAGTGTTGATTTAACGTGTTGGATACTATCTGTGGAAGCGCGCAATAGATCGTAGGTTTGGTTCCAGAGGTCCTCGAAGTGAGCTTCCAATTTTAAATGACTAACTTTTCGACGAGGTATTCAAAACTGAAGACCAAGGGATAATGCTTCAAGTGATGTTTTATCAAGCGTCACTTGCTTCGTGAAAACGAGTATCCTGGCAAGTTCATTGCAAAGAACATTGCCGAACGACCCGCAGAGCCCATCACACTAACCGCTGAAAAGAAAACTTTGTTCCTCAAAGTTCGTTTCCAAGGAGACGCTGCGAGTGAACTCCTAAGAAGACACCTTGATCAAGCTGTCTCGAGACCTCCCCAACAGCAAGAGTTCGCATATAATTCTCGACTGACCTCTGGTATTTCTGCTAAGGTATGCAGACCCTACGGAACTCGATAAAACGGTTGTGATGACATTTGTGTCGTTTTAGAGCAGCAATTAGCAAAGACCCCTGATACGATAGTTTGGCGATACACACAAGGTGGGGACATCAGGGTAATGGGCGAGAAGAGGTGCAATCGGCCGCTGGAGCAAGAGTTTTAGTGTGCTGATGTGTTTACTTCACACTTGAACCAACCATCAGCGGCAAAATTAAGGAGATTGAATGAGACTCAGGGGCCATTTGCTATAGCGCTGGGCCATTCTTTGGCAGACAGCGCTTGGATAATCGTAATTGCACACGTTTTTAATTGGTGCAACATTTGCTTGTTCAGCCATGTCCCAGTATGTACATTAGGCGGCGCACCTAAAAAAATCACCAGAAGTCTGAAATATGCTTTTTAGCAGAAAGCATTACTCATGTGGGTTTGTAATAATTATTATCGTGTGACATATTTCAGTCACGCCAGGATGTAGAATTTCTGATGCGATTTTTTCGGACGTTTGTTATTAACTATGCCCCGTAAAAGGAACATTTAAGTATTATTAATTTTCGCATTGATTTCCCTTCTTTTTCACCAACGATTATAAATGGCACAATAAGCAGTTGACGACTTCGTTTCTTTGCATCCTCTGTTGGAATTGTGTTCATCCGAATGTAGGAAGTTTTAACTAGTGTCTCCAAGAATCAGATATTTCAGAATATACCGTGGACTTAACGTATTCCCAGAGGAAGCATTAGAACTGAAATTTATTTTAAATAATAATTATCAACCATCTAAGGTAGTATAAAATACAATCGAATTATTTGGTAAAATATACTATTGTTGTTTTTCAGAGACAAATTGGCCATGACAAAACCGGTAGACCAGTTTTGTACGCCTGCTTTTCGCAGGCCACTACAGACAAAAATACCGGTGAAGACACCGTCGCTCACTGTGTCCAGATGCTCGAAAACTCTAAGAAGACCTTTAAGCAATCGGCTACCACCTGGGTCTTCGTTTTCGATTGCACCGGTTAGTGCAAAAAATATTTTCCATAAAAAGTCAAAGAATGTTCATTTGAAATACATTTTTAATATTGACAGTAGGTGGGCTAACTCATGAAACGTCAACGGAAATCCCGAAATGCGTTTTCGTTTAGAGAAGATTAATTAGGTAGGGCTGTAAGACTAATCATCGTGAAGCATAATTCTATAATAATTCAGTTACCTCAGGATGCCGGCTCTCGAACGAACTTCCTTCAAGCTGCATGCAAACACTGTACTCTGTAAAAATGGCTACTTATGTAGCATGCATTTTTCCCACTGATTTTTGATGTTCTCAAAAACTGAATTATATTTCATGGAAAACATGCGTAGAAATATTCATCCTTTTGCTCATTCGGTAAAAAATTACGTCTTCTTCCAAGTTTCTGTTCGAAGGAAGGGTATAATTCGGTTTCCAAAAACCTTTCCAAATCCCGAATAATTTTGAACCCGACCTGCCGTTACACTTGCATTCCGGGTTTCCAAATTACAAGCCACATATTTTCCTCGTACGGAAAACCATGCATTCCCCTACGGTATTGAGAGAAGACCATATGCGGCTCATAAAATTTAGCAGTGAATTTGAGCCATATTGTTAACTTTACAGGCCACATTGGTAAATGCAGAGACGTGAATGTTATGAAGGGCCATTTCACGGTATTAAAAAATCTCACAATTAGAAACTTTTTTAAAACCGAACTTTTCCCTTCGTTCGAGCATAAAATTGGAATAAGACGTCATTTTCTACCAAAAGAGCAAAAGAATGGATGTTTTTACGCGTGTCGTCTATGAAATGTAATTGAATTTTTAAGGGCATAAAAATCAATGGGAAAAATGCATGCTACATAAGTAGCCCTTTGTTACAGAGTATAGTTTTTGCATGCAGCTGGAAAGCAGTTCGCTCGAGAGCCAGCATCCTTAGGTAAGTGAATTAGTATATAATTATGCCGTACGATGAGTAGTCTTACAACCCTACCTAATTAATCTTTTCTAAACGAAAGCGCATTCCGGAATTTCGGTTGACATTTCATGCGTTAGCCCACATAATGTATATATTAGACCGCATTTCTTGTCAGAAGTAGGGCGTTGTAGAATTTCGTTTTTAGAAGAAAGGCTAAGTCCTAGGAGATAGCACTGAGTAGGACAGCAACAGTGCTCATCTAGTCTACGAAACAGGATTACACGGGCTGTAAACACAGCAGAAAGTAAGAGCTCACTAATCAGACCTGCTTGTCATCTATATTAAGTAAAATTCTCTTTTTTCAAAATTACGCAAAGAAAATCACTAAGAGGGCATGGGATGCCTGCGCACCTTCCATTATCCGCCGATCTCGCCATATAAGAGAAGCAAAGTCACACTAAGAGAGGGCATTTTCATCTGCGAGATCAGAAAATGACGCCCATTCGTACTTTTAATACCATGTATCACTATTTCGATGCCATTATTAGGCCAACAGAAGGATCGCATACATAAATGAAACGTGATATAACCCGTACTTCTAAAAAGTAGCAACTAAATTCTCAAATCAGGCACTTCGACCCCGCCAGCTTCATAAATATTCTCATATTTCAGTCGAAAAAGTGATTGCCACTTAATAGAAAAGTCCGAGTTTTACACAGTTGGGTCAGTATGAATTGTTCAAAATTGCCAAACCGTCTATGAATTACGTGAGCCTGGTAGGCATCTGGCGGATTCTAGCTGAATTACTTAGGAAATCTTGCTTGAACAGTCAACTTACTGCATCCGATTTGGTGGATTCTAGACGTTGCAGTAGGTTAGGCGGGTAACTTGACCCAAATGTGATTAAACTCGAGTCGTCCGGCGCGGCCTCGTAGCTCAGGTAGTTAGAACGTTGGCTGCACTAAAGTCTTTCTCTTACTGTGGTGGGTTCGAATCCCACCGAAGCGCAGAGTTTTTCGCAGTTGGGTCAATATGATTAAAAGAAAAGTGTATAATAATATTCAAGTATCGCTTTCAGAAAAACATCTCAAGAAAGAGAGGTTTGTTTGCCTGACTGAATATCCTAAATTTCAGTTCATCTTATTTAAGACGTAATAAAAACATGAACAATTTTTTCTTAACACAGGAATGACGCTTCCCTGCTGCAATCCAAAGTTGGGCAAGCAAGTGATGCATGTGTTTGGAAACTACTACCCCGAACGTCTGGGTCAAGCTATCATTGTTAACCACAAGAAAGTTTTCAACAGCATCTGGAAAGCAATCCGTAAGTTTCTTGATCCCGTCACGGCCGACAAGATGGTATTCCTGGATAAAAAGGATATCTCCACCGGCCTCAGGGAGCGCTTTGACGAGGATACTGCCAAGTGGGTGGAGATGGAAATCGAACTCAACCGAGAAATCACTGACGATCAGAGGCGGTTCTGGGAGAAGCCGGAACACGGTCTCCACGATCCTAGGGGCAGTCCGGCCTATGTGCGAGAGTACCTCGATGTCTATACATCCACCAGTGACTATCAACCACATCCCAACATTGTAGACCTGCAGACTGGAAAGCTGAAGCGGAACCTTGCCATCGAAAGAGCGCCCCGTCATCCAGAGAAATTTGATCCGGAGGAATTAAAGAAATACGGCATTGAAGACACGCAGTCAACTAATGGCGATACAGACATTTTTTAAATCGTCAGACGCTAAGGTTGACTCTCCAGATACTAAAAAGGAGTCAAATTAAAATAACTAAAGAACATTGAACGATGTGACCGAAATACTGAATCTTGAGTCGCTATAAAAGTTAAATTGCTATATGAATGTCAAGAAAAACAAGAGGAGCACCCACCTACCTGACTTTTTGTTAGTGAAGTCCTCATAAGGATTTCAACTACAAGGCTGAACCTTCCTCTGCATAAAAGGTAAATTATGACGGATATTACTTAAATGAAAGCTCGACCGGCGCAGGCGAAAACGCTCATTGCATGCCCCACGGAGTGGGCGCAGCGGTGATTTGAACGTAAATTAGTTTATAATGTAGTTGACTTGCTCAGCACCAACTGCACACTTCCTTACTTATCCGCCTTCTTTGCGATGGCGACACAAAGTCAAGATGACTGAAGGTGGGCGTGGACACAGTGGCCGACAAAGCTAATTAGTCGGCCTATGCTTGCCATACACGACCTGGTTTCCTACCATAGGTGACAGACTACAATCAGCGCAGTTTGGGTCCCTAAAGGCCGCATTATGAAGGGGCCACCACAATTTGACTCTCAATCCTTCAGTAACTTCCCTAAACTCACAATGGAGACCGAGGTAACTCCTTAGTTGACAGACCTGCAGGTCGCGTCTTCTAGCTTGGTGTGATAGATGCAGGCGCATCAGATTTATCATAGTGAGAATTGCATTGATTGGCTGCCATTATGTACCCTACCGTGTCGGCCTCTCTCTTCCCACTCCCATGCACCGTCCGAACCTGTCACTTAACTGGTGATCGGGTTGGGCTCGGCAAATAACGCGGCTTGAGGGCCTACGTCTAAGACGTGGCAGTAGTTAGGGCTCTCACCGACACAACACCGCTCGGAGACGAACTATTTTGATCCCCTACTGGCTCAGCGCACCTGCAGCGTAGCGCATTGTGGGGAGGAGAAACCTAAGAAATAGCGCGAAGCAAACATATGAGTGGAGGTGTTCTAGGTTTTCAACAATTGGAACATTTCTTTTAGCTGACTGTGGGACATGGGGACCAAAGCGACAAAATAGGTTGCTACGCGGTGAGGTTCGACCGCCGAATGTCTCTTCCGTCCCTCTGACCTCGTTTCAGGAGTTCTATTCCGAATTACTACATTCACATCGGCCAGCTGTACTTGGTAATTAATATGCCCTTCTTCCTGGATCGTCTAGATCAGATAAATTTACAATACGTGACGTAAATTTAAGCGAAATTCCCAATCACTTGGAAACCAACGCGAAAAGTCGTGTTAACGCCTGCTCATTCAAATAACTCGGCAAATTAAACATCACAAATGGAACAACGTTGAAAATAGTCCATTCCTGCAATTGTCACTTAAAAGTTCTTCAAGAATTAGTTGAACAGGAAGTGCAACGGCTACCTATTAGCCTCGGTATAAGCATAGATTTTAAAACGATTTTATGATAATTTACTACATTCTGCCATTTTCCCATTGTTTAGGGCTTGGTTGCCTAGGAAAAAGCGATCTTGCTTGGCCTCTTTTATAATGACGTCAGGGAAATAAAAGTCTTCACAAGGTCACACGCTAATATGCCGATCAATGACTAAGAAAAATGAATGCAGTTAGTGGATGCGAAGGCAAACATGCCACTTTGTGCGCATCAAGAGAACTTATCTTCAGTACAATTATTGTATGATCTTTGGCGGCGTCTGCAAAGCTTTTTTCACGTCAGCCTGACGACTAGTATTTACTGGGTGAACCAGGACATCCCCTCGAGATTGACCAGACCACTGCCCGAGATAATCCTGGCAACGCCTCCTGAAAAGCGGTGGAGTAAAATGACAAACCAAATGATGAAGATGGTCTGATTGTAATGATCGTAGCAGTGGTTACTGGAACGATGACGATAAGGACTCATAAGTCTACGAACCAACTTAATGAGTCGCTCAGTAATCCAATACTTAAAGCTCTGATAGCATGTTTAGCAACACCATGCTCACAAACACGTGGCGATGGAATGGGTGGAGATTAACTGCTGTGTTGATAACTTGTTAGTGTAGTCGCTCAGTAGGACAAGACGATCGAAGAGCCCTAACATTTCTACACGTCGACCAGTGCAAACCTTATACATACGTCTGACTGACTGACGACGACTAATAAGCCAGAAATGGCCATTCCAGTCTCCCTTGCCTTTGTCGGTAATGCCATTCTGCCTATATATCATGCGCCACAGTGCAGCTGCTGTTTAGGCTCGAGAGAGAGAGAGCCCGCAAGGCAGAACGAAAAGAGTGAGTTCCGTAAGAACGATCGGTGAGCGTCCCCTACCATTATACGTCCCACTGTTACTTACCACCTTCCTATCCCAGTCTGCGCGCATAATAATGAGATGTTTTCCAATTGATCCACGATTCTGAGAGTGAGGAGGTGTGACTCAGAGTTAGGCAAAGTATTTGAAGGGAAATAAATAAACTGGACTTAAGACTTCCATTCAGAGGGGATAGATGGAATGGGCCGAAGGTCATTCCTTTAGCTTGACAATGGTCGTCATTACTCGGCGAGCACTGACTCCAGCCTCTCCAGTTCTTTCTTTACAGTCCAGACCTGTTGCACTGCCAAGACTGGGTCAACGCAATTGACGATTTACATAGGTACAGTGGTCGACCTGGTATAAAGTTCCCTTGTTTAGGCTCGTAATCGAACAAGGCGTTACGCACAACTCCACTGGCGTTGGGAGGCGCTGTGACTGTGTTTATCTAGTTTGACCCACCAGGCAAAGAGGTCACCGGTATGTGGCACTGAGTTGAGCACAGTTTCCTGCAGGAAAGCTGCATAGCAGGTGGGGCAAAAGGATATTGATCGTTTCTTAAAAAAAAACGGATATTTGGTGCGGATCTCATTCTGCGAAAGTGACTGCCCACCCCTGGAAACCCCACAGAGGGACCCCTGACCCATGGTAGATGCTTCCCAGAATACCATAGTAAAGAAACGATGGGGAGCTATTAGGAGCAATGGGAGAAAACCGTCAACCCCCCAAGGGGGTACAAAAGGCAATTTTCTATCTTACTTTTGTTCAGTGGGTTAAAGCAATTGCCAGAAATCAGTTCGTTTGCATGAGGTAGAAAGCAATTTACAGTGCAGGAACTCACACGATCACTGAAAAATTAAGATGAGGCTACTCCAGGACTTCCTAGTGCAATCTATGGATCAGGCATGATCGAGCAAGCTGTCGTATAATATCGCCGTTCATCAGGAGGTTTCTCGACAGGGTTGTTGTAAAATGTGTCTTAAGTGTGGAGGAGGTAAAGCGAAGTAAAACTATTTTCCCTCAGAGATGGTACTGTACCCTGGAAAATTCGCTTAAAGTTAAATTTAGTGAATAAAAGATGAATACATATACTACTTATTTTCGCCGGTAGGGTCAACTTTAATCAGTGGATAGTGCGGTTGGAAACCGATGCCATCATTGTAAGAGACCGCTAGTTGCAGGCGCATCACCGCAAACGGAATAAATTAACGACTAATGGATAGGGTACAGGCGACTAATTCGGGCCAAAGATCGAGGCGACAAAGATCCCCCAAACAATAATATTGTATTTCCATGCGTGCAGATCTACTCAGTTCTTTTTAGGATAATAAGCATTTGAATGAGATAAGCATTTGAATGAGATAAGCGGAGACGCGGGAATTCTGAATTCAGTTGCCACCGACATCAATTTCAGCAGGAGTTGAATTAACAGAATCCAGTCAGATGCCTTTTGCTCTGGGAAATTTGATCACAGCGTTATTACTGCTTTTCAGAAATGTCTAACTGTATTTGGAAAAAAGACCTTGTAATCTGCCTAATCCTGGGAGGCAAGAGTTAGGTTGTTGACGTCTACCCTCCTTGAACAGACGCATCGCTTTAGCATTGTCTTCTCAACTCACCGTTTCAACCACTGAGTTTTACCAGACCGTGTTTTACGAACGAATGGCAGGTCCGGTGAGGCAATAAAAGTTTCTTCCATAGGAATTTTAATTATCCTCGCCCGCTACAAGCTATGGCTTCGTACTGTAATGCAGTGGTAAAGCTAAGCAGAACGTCATGTGTGTCACATACGACCTTGTCTCTAAATCCACGCGTGCTAAGGTCAAATGGGTGGACCCGGGTCTCACGCAGGCGAAGATGGGAGGCGCAGATTAAGAGGGAATCACCATAGCCGGGCCCTCAGCCCGGGAAGAGAGGTGGTTATCGCGACGATTGAAAGCCCCTCCCCCACACCAGGGCTCTTAATGCGTAGTAATAGACAGGGCGAAATGAATGTTGGATTCCAGTTGGATTGACCTCGCCTCCTTTTCTCTTCCCAACGAATAGTTGGCTTTTCGGGGTACGATGGGCGACAACTGCGGGTTTCTCAAATCACAGGCCAGGGAAGACAGAGTTGTTCGACAAGCTATACTGAAGGGAGTGAACGTACACGAAGCTCAGGAGGCCGAGGTAGCAAGCATTCTCTTCAGTCAGGTAAAAGCGGTTGGGGCTGTAGCTCCGATTCGAAGCACTTGCGTGCACCTGGCTTTTGCCCGCTTGTAAGTAATCGGCAAAATACGCGATGACAATCAGCCTCGGACTCTCGCCATGCTGGTGCCAAGTCTCGCGCGGCTCAAGCTATGATTGACAGGGAGCGTGGGGGTGGATTGAAGGCGGCATGAGGAGGTGGTCACGCTGGCGGCCACCACAATACCTCCGGGCTAGATCGAAGGAGGCTTGTGACGACGCCAAAGCAGTTGTCCGTGTCCACGAGACCTGAGTAACCGATCGGTCAGGAAAGTGAACATGGCATCCACTACGTGTGACATAAACCGGAGGGGCAGGAAAAGAGTGAGCGCGTGCCGCCGTAGAAGGGTTGGAGGATGATGGGGTTACATTTGGAAGTACCAGATATGGCGGGGCGGGAGGTAGAAAGATGGAGGGACAGAGGGTAGGGGAGGAGCAGGGGACTTAGGTTAGCACACTTTTAGTCCGGCGGTGCCTCTGGCACATCAGCCTTGGGTCGGACCGTCCTTGTCCCCGCGACGGATCCGGCGGGTCGTGACATTGCCTGAGAGTACCCGGAACAGTTCTTTATATGGCGGTTCCAGCAGCTTGTGCATATAGTCAAACCGAACGAACACGTGAGTGCAGTCGGCCAAGCACTTTTAGGCATCGTATTGGGTCGGTGGAGTTCGCAGAGGGATAGGGGACAGCAAACGCCGGAAGTTCCGCACAAAGATGTCAGGCCTCTAGTAGGGTTGGCGCAAATATCTCCCCTGGCAGTCGGGGGGTAGTGCCGAACATAAATTCGACGGCGCTGAAGCCCAGTTCCGGCAAGATCCTATTTCGTAGCCGTACCTGTTAGGGGTTAGGCAGGGGCTTGTCTACTGCAGGTACGCCTACGAAATAAGATCTGACCCTAGCTCCGACTTCAATGATGCACGGACGCCAAAAGGCGCAAGAGACAGGAGGTTCAACCAATTTTTAGGTCTACTACAGCGTGCAGATCTGTCCTTAGTTGGCGGTGGGAACACTCGGTCATGTCATTGACTGCTGCCGTCCGAATGCGCGTATAGCCACGAAAAGCGAATAAGGTTTGGAAGAGTGCAGACTCGAACTAGGCACCTCGGTCTGTACCAATCGTTGATGGGGCACTGGAAATGACAACCAAACGACCGGCGGAAGCCTTAATGATGGTGTCCAGCCCCACGCTCACCAGAGAAATGGATTCGGATCTACGGGTGTGCCGACCGACGCAGGTAAGGTGAGTGAAGCCATTGAGAGTCTAAAACATCCAGATGAACATGGTTGAACCACGCGTCAGGGCTGGAGATTTGTTGTGACGCCTCACCTCGTGCCACTGGCAGCTCAGACACGATCGGGTCCAAGCGTTGACGTTTTTATTCACACTAGGCCAGACGGACCTTTTCGCAATGAGCTTTTTGGAGGCTTCAGTCCTAGTGCGGGAGAGTCCAGGAAGGGATTGAAAAACAACTCCACTCATCGAGACGGGCATGGAGGGGCGACGAGGAGTCGCGAAGTCATAAAGTTGTGCCTGCGTTGGTGATCAGGGGAACAGGAGCGGGCACGGTGCCACACATGCTCGGCACCAAATCACACCTACCACAACAATACAATCTGTTGTGGGGTTTCGGCACGCACGCACACGAGGGCTTTCCCAGGCAATGTGATGAAGACAGCTGTTGTTCCAAGGGCGCAACGGAGTCGTGAGTGTACATCATAGTCCATTTGGAACATAAAGCCAGTACGACCGGAGAAAGGTGTGGTTAAACCCAAGACTACAAGAATTGCGCGCAGGCCATGTATTCGCTCGAATACAGTCGCAAATGTAGAACGTGCCGGAATAGGATCTGTTCCAGAGAAATCGTCATTGCAGATTGGGAAACATGCTGAGATCCGAAAGTTTGACCGTCGTTGTGGATGATGTCCACCAGATGCTCCACAGCAAAGTGAAGCAAGCACGGTGACTGCCGCGTAAGTTAGTTCATAGTGGTAGCGTCCACCGCACTCTCTCCTCCCCTCCCCCACCAGGGCCCGGCGTCGAGGCAAAAGCAAAAAGACCGAAGGCAGGAGAGGACGCAAATAGCTGGCACGGACGTACCCCCGCCCAGGCGTGACAGCACATGTCCTTATCCACGACAAACACTTGACCGGGATTTTAACTAACAATAAACGGGCCTGACAGATGAGGATGATTGGACAACCATGTGCACGACCTGTACACGCAGCGGGAGCGCAGGCGCATCTGCCAGCAGGGAACCAGGTGCCAGGGAACTGCCAGCGCCTGCCAGGCTGCGAGAACTACGGTCCTCTGAATCATGGCATAGCAGACACACAGCGCTTAAGGCCATGCTGGGACCCACACATATACACAACAGTTCGACCATCACATACATACAAGAAGAAAGTCAACAATTGTGCCCCTCTTCCGTGTCCTGTTTGTAAGTTGACGGTAGCGGCAACCGCGCTAACCTACAGGCACACCGCTAACGCGCGGTCACCCTCAGGATTGATCTGAAGCACCTCTTGTCCAACTGCGCTGACTCACAACAACAATCACAAACTGACGCGACCTCACGCGGGTCGGCCGGCGTCGCCTGTCACCAGTGCGCTTTCGGGATCACGCGCAGCCTACCTCAGCCCATGGAATAGCCAATCACACGTCCAACAGTTAGTCACCTTCTCATTCTGGCACAGACATCAGACTCGTGTAAACAGCACAGCGTCCCTTACGCACCACCGAAAATACGCTTCGTTCTGACAAGCAAACAGCCAACTCACGGAGACCTGCTCCGTGTATAGAATGAATCAGCTCTCGCAACTCGGTGACTTCTGACATTGGACGGGACGAACTCAGTGTGTATGGCTGAAGCCGATCTAATATCCTTGACCGCATCTCTACCCGAGTTAAATATTTGCCATGGTTACGCAAATAGCGCTAGTTTTATCCGACACAACTGAACAGTCCAGAAGTCATAGATGACATAATTTGCAAGTGAGATGGCTAGACGTACGTACGTGGTTTCAGCGACAAAAACGCACGCAGGAATTGAAATATCGATGATCGAAATGGGTTTTCTGTCTGATGATAATGAGGGTTGGTCAGTCAGTCAGTCAGTCAGTCTATTTGAGGGAAATATGCTTACGCCTTTGAACTCCCTATTTGTACATAAAAAATCGATAAACAAGCAAAAATGTGAAGAAATTACAGCAGTAAGTGCATGCATACATTGACTCACATATGTCACTAGTCACATGGTTAAAAAGTCACATAGTCCGCTTGTTGCTGCAGCATATATCTGTCAAGGCGACATTTAAATGCCTCCACAGATTGAGACATAACAACCGTCTCGGGCAGGTTATTCCACGGTTCCACGACACGGTTGGAGAAGAAATATTTTCTCACATTCAGTCTACCCTGTGGCACACGTAGCTTGAAGGGATGTCCCCGGAGGTGAGTTGTAGTGGCGAGTTGGAAAAAGTCATCGCACCGAAGGGCACAATCCAAGCCGCGCACGATACTGAAAGTTTGTATCATGTCTCCACGCAACTGCCTATAACTCAGAGGATAGAGATTAAGGTTAGTTAAGCGAATCTCGTATGGCAGTGCACTTTGACCTCTTACTAATTTTGTGGCTCGCCTCTGCACCCTTTCGAGCAGATCGTAATCCTGGTGCGTCCACGGTCTCCAGGCCTGAATTGCATATTCGAGATGGGGCCTTATAAACGTGCCGAAGACTTTGGTGAAGCAGTCTTTATCGAAAACTACGAATGTCCGCTTGATGGCATATAGCATTGACGTTGCGGCCTTGGCCGCCTTACAGCATTGTGTAGAAGGCTTTAGGCTGTCTGCAACCCAAACTCCGAGATCTTTCTGAGTTTCTGCTTCTCTGAGTGGCATTCCGTTCAGATGGTATTGTCGCGTACTAGGGCTCTGATTTCCGAGGCGCAGAATGGTGCATTTGTTCAAATTGAAGGACAAGAGCCATCTGCGGGACCACTCGTCCAACCGACAAAGATTTTCTTGGAAGTTGGTCTCATCGGCAGCATTCTGGATGACTTTCCAGATTTTTATGTCATCCGCAAACATGGCACAATCACAGTCCAACCCATCTACGCAATCATTGATGAACAAGAGAAAGAGAGTTGGTCCGAGCACCGAGCCTTGTGGGACCCCACTCTCTATGAATGTGCACCTTGATTGCTGTTGTTCTACGCAGACAATTTGGGAGCGGCCGACAAGGAAATTTTCGATCCATTTGAGAAGTTTGCCACCGATACCCATAATTCTCAACTTGTGTAGGAGACGCTGGTGCGGAACACTGTCAAACGCCTTCCGAAAATCAATATAGGCAACATGCACGGTGTGTTTTGCGTCCAGTGCTCGTGTCCAACTTTGCAAGTTCGTAACACATGATCTTCCCCTACGGAAACCATATTGTGTATTGGACAAGAGGTTGTGGGTTTCCAAGTAAGCCATCAACTCCTTTTTGATTGTTTTCTCCATCACTTTGCAGCAGATTAATGTCAGACTGACGGGTCTGTAGTTTGTCGCCTGAGCACGACTACCGCTTTTGTAAAGGGGTGTAATGTGGGCCGTCTTCCAGTCTGTGGGAAGAATTCCAGCATCAAACGATTTTTGGCACAGAAAGGATAGTGGCTTGGCCAGCTGTTGGGCAAGCTCAAAGAGCAGCTTTGCTGGAATCTCGTCCGGACCGGGAGATTTACATTCCTTCAAGCTTTTCAGTTCTTCCAAAATCGCTTCTTCTCGAAACACAATATTTTCGATAATGGGATCTCTCATGTTCTCAGAATTAGATGGGGTAAAGTCTGCTTCTCTTGTGAAAACGGATCGGAAAAACTGAGAAAAGTGCTCAGCCTTATTTGTACTGTCCGATATCTCCAAGCCGTCATCACCCCTCATAACAGGAATGGGATTCCTGTTACGTGTGCTTTTCCGCAAATAGCTGTAGAGCAATTTCGGATTTTTAACGGCTCGGTGGAGCAAATTACTCTCAAAATCCCGTCGCCTCCTGAAAATCAGACTTTTCACCTTATTTCTTTGAACTTTGTATTCTGTAAACGCTGCATTATTGTTGTTCTCGCGAAATTTTTTCCATAACCTACCTTTCTTGTTGATCTCCCTTTTGAGTTCTCGTGTAAGCCACTGAGGGCGGTTGGATGTCCTAGGCTTTGATAAGGGACAGTGGTTCTTCATTAGATGCAGTAAACGATCCTTGAATAAATTCCAGTCCTCGTTAACGTTTCCGGAGAAGAGAACATCCCAGTCTATTTGTGATGCCTCAGCTCTCATTTGGCGAAAGTCCCCTTTCCATATATTTGGCCTCGTATTGTCTTTTGTACACGGTTCAGAATACAGCAAGTACTCGCATAAAAGCACTGCATGATCACTTCGACCGAGCGGGGGTAGGTAGTACACCTCGTCTATACTGTCAGGATCTTTGGTAAAAACGAGGTCCAGACAACTGGCCTGTTGCCCTCCACGAGCTCTAGTTGGAAATAGGACATGTTGCGTGAGTAGAGCTTCTAGAGTTGTCTTTAGTAGATGGTAATCGAAGGTATTCATCGAGCATTTCGCATGCATATCGCTCCATTGAATGCATGGTGCATTAAAATCCCCTATGATAACAACGTCTGGTCGGCTGGCGATCTCTTTTATGCTTTTCAGTAGACAAGTATCTGGGTCGGGATCCGCCTGCGGGGGCCGGTAGATAGTTAAGACTTCGAGGGACTGAGATCCCCGCGCCTTTATAGTCAGCCAAATTGCCTCTGTGTCGTTAGAAATCTTGTCGGTCCTCCCACACACTGCTAAGTTGCTCTTGACATACATGGCAACTCCTCCACCCCGGCGGCCTCTCCTGTCTCTCCTAAACAAATGGTATCCTGTTAATGCTACCTCGCAATCGCCAACGTCCTCTGACAGCCACATTTCTGTTATTGCTATAACATCGGGAAGAGTATCGTCTACCTGTATTCTCAGTTCGTCAAGCTTGGAAAACAGACTCTGAGCATTGGTGTAAAAGAATTTTAGTTTGCAACATTCGACAGTGCTTCGTTCGGTTTGTCTCGGGTTGGCCAATATTATGTTGCTGCCGCCATCATGATGACTGGCTGGTTCCAAAACAACATCGCGTTCCTCTGTATTACTCGTCCCCTGAAAATGGCCAAGTTGCTCTCTCCCGCTGCAAGTCTCCTCTTCAACTCCGTTACCAATTCGCGGCGTTTCAGACGTTCCGCTGGAGAATAGTCCGGCTGAAAAAAACTTTCTTGTGAAAGGTTCGGAGGCTGCTTTTCCTGGACAGAAGTAAGCTAGCTTCCTCTTTACTGTTCAAAACAATTTTCAGAGGTCGTGGCCGCACAGTTTCTGATTGTTCGCTCACCTTCTTTCCGATCCTGAAGGCTGCGCGAATGGTTATCTTTTCATTCGAATTAAGCATTTCGTTCAGTAGGTGTTGAAGCATATTAAGGTCAGCGGAGATCCTCTCCTTCGGGGTAGGAGCATCCGACTCCGATAGACCCTGGACGACTACGCAGTGCTGACGATCAAGGGGTTTATTTTTTCTGTTTCCGGTGGCCTTGTCAGCTGAAGGTCTCAGAAGATCCACCGGAGTCGTCTGGGGTTCTATACTCCCGTTGTGGCGCTTACCCTTTCCATCTTGCCATGAGCTTGTTTCCTCACTTCCAACTGAGGGTCCTATTGAACACGCGGAATGGCTGAGAGAAGTTGATGGCTCGCTTGGGTTGTCTCCCATAGAAACAAGAGACTCCGTTGCTATTTTCCAATCGTCCTGGGTATCGGCGCTCTTGCACAGAGGTTTTCCACATGCTTTGTTCTTTGGCTGTTTTAGAGTTTTGCTCTTTCCCTTTTTCTTGCTAACTTTAGCGCTATTCACCGCGTTTTGCATACTATCGTTCGCTTGCACGAGTTCCCTTAAAGCAGTCAACTCTTTTTCGAGTTTTTGGACTTTCAGCGGAATAAATGAGCATCCAGTGCATGGCTCGTCCTCGTAACTAGCAGGTTTTGCTGTGATAACGCTTTTAGCGCGCTTTGCGGGCCCCTGGTTGCAACTATAAAGAGAGCGAGCGCTAATCCTAGGTGGCAAGGCCTTCTAAATTGACTTTCCTTCATACATAGTGTCGTTTGTACTACGAATAATGTTTACTCCCTTATTTATTTCAGTCGGCTGGGCATGCGCCGATAGTCTAGCGGTCATGTCGCTGGTCACCGTACGACTGGACATGGGTTCGACTCCCACTTGCGGCGAGTTTTTCGCACATTGTCCTGATGGTGTTTTGTCGACTCCCATTATTAATTCAAACGATACGCAAGGGATTCTAGGTATGGGCGAAGTATTTAAAGGTGTAGGAGAAGCTTTTTAACCAAGCCAAAAATATGAAGTAAATATCAAACGACTCAGCCGCTTCTGGATCTGGAGAACCCCGCGGTGCTGTTGGCAGAGAATTGATACGAAGGAGTATGGTCGTCCCAAAGAAAGTTCTGTCGGAGTTCTGAGTGGATCTTTCGAGGAATTGCTGATTACGCTTCAATTTCTTAATCCAAATGGGCCCGCAGAGCGTCCAGTAGGCAGAAATCCCGGAAAAAGCAAATCCCTCGGAGGTCGAAATTTCAAACCGAATTCGAAAGGCGCGCCCTAGACAGTTATGACTTATGGTTAGCCATAGCGACAATGATACTACAACTCCTTCGCTACAGCATTTATCGGCTTGACGCGAGAATATGTACACCGCCGTATTACAGGTGGCACTGCGTTAGATTCTAGGAGATATATATTCCCCTTGTCCTAACGTTAACCCTAAACCTAACCAGAACCCTGAAACTTAGTGCAAGCTCGCCCGCAATACGGGGGTACTTAGTTACACGCCCCAACCATTTATCCTTAGGGCAAGGGCAGATTCGACCACGTATTGCACTTTAAGGAAGAATATGTTCTGCCTGATTTGATCAGAATTTCCAACAAGTGTCACTGCAGGCATTGTGGTACAGTTGCAATGTTTCTTTAATAGTCTCCTGGACGAATAAGCATGTAAAAGTGAGAGCAAAGTAGGACATATCTGAGTTTCGAAATTTGTAGATGGAAACGTCCAATGATACAATGAAAGTGTGGGCGACATGAATCCCGGAAGGACGAGTCTTGCTGACTAGCCCAGTTGCAGCCTACACAACACTCCCACCGATAGTGGATGACGCAGCAACAACCAGTGAAGAGTAGCTGTAAAATGAACAGGCTGCCTAGTCTGAAGGGTAAGCAGTTGTGGACCATACAGTAGTTAGACCTTCAGGCATGGCCGGGGATAGACATATCAAACCAATTATCTGTAAATGAGCCGTAAGCCCCAGTTGAGTTACCGAATGACGAATGCGGTCCGCCGTTCAAAAAGGCTTCACGCACCATGTGTAGACCACTAGCAAACCAAGTGGCGGCCAGTTACTTCGTGTCTCCACCTCCGCCTAGGTTGGACACAGAGATCGTCTGTGGGGATGGCTAGGTGGAGTGTCGTATGTGCGTATTCGGGCGGAGCTCTAGTACTGTAAATAAAAAAGCATCTGCCCAGTGGCAAGAGGATGACCCACCCTCAAGTATGGTTTGCATTGCAGCCTCGCAGCTGAAAAATAATATTGGACATTGTCGCTTTTTAATTTCCTCAGAAATTATCTACGAAGTTGGAGTGGATCAGTTTATTCAAGATCTATAGGCTCAGGTCTGAGAATTTTATGCATGAATATTTGGGCCAAAGTCCCTCAGCCACAGCGGGTAACCGCGTAACATTCATTAACTGTCGACAGACAGCTAGTAGTATACTTTAGGATAAGGTGATACCGTACTGACGAGCCGAACCCCTCGCAGCTTCGGCGTATGTGCAGCCTATCCAAAAGGTGAGACGAATAAGAACTAGGTAAGTCCTGATTAGGAGCATATCGGCTGGTAATTCCCCAGTGGAAGGGTGACAGTTTTATCTTAGAAGATAGTCACGTCAGTGAAGAGGGGTCCGGAGCAACCATTCGGAGAATGCCAGGATTCGGCATTTGAGGCACAAATGAAAGTCCCGGTTCCCAAGTTCCTACGCTTTAACAAAAGTTCTCCAAGGCTACACTGAACTCAGTGTCTGCTCGTCAATGCCTCACCTCGTGCTAGTGCGGTTGGCCGGAACTCCAAACCGAACCCAGAGGCTGACATTGCGTCTTGTAGGCTAGATATGTGAATACTGCCCCTATGTGACCGTAAAGGCTGTGCCCACTGGCGTTATATATGTTTCTGCGGTTCATAATTTCAAAGATTAAGGCTTGGCTATAAATGCCCGACATAACTATCCGATGTCTAATGCGAGTACGAACAGTGATTCATTGCAACCGAAAACTTGAGTCTCACATCGACCACTTGCAAGTCCATGGAACTCGGACCGGCGGACCACTGCCTGGGGTCCCAACACACACCCGCCATGCACTCCTTAGTTGCCCACAGTCCAAGGGCATTCTGACACTGCATGGTCCTATTCGGCCATACGCGCATATACGACACCATGGTTAACCACCACGTCACTGCAACCCACCCGCCCAAGTACAAAACCTGAAAGCTCCTCTACCTCCAGCACTACAGACTCCACCACCACTAACAGCGTCACCATCATCAACGGTCCCATCCTATTTGCACAGCCACCGCACATTTAAATCACGCATCGGTTCGGTCGCCTATTTGCAAATCCGTCTTACCGAGATCGGCGGGGCAGTGTCGCGAGTCCCCGTCTCGCTTGCCCGAAGACATTCGTTCCTCACATGGGCTCGTTCGAATATATGCGTCTGCATGAAAACTTCGAATGAAAAACCTACCACCTGGGCCTGCCTGCTACACCTCCCCAGGCTTCATATGAGCCTGCTCATCATCAAACGTATACACACCGCCCCTCCTAACACTCCATGCCTCTCACTTGTACCAAGTATGCGAGCCACTTTGTCAGCGTCGGTATGGCAGGCTAGACGTCGCGCACTTGAGCTTGTACGGAAGACATGTCCGTCGACGTAGTCTTGTAAATATTGTGAGAATCAGGTCATGGCACATAAAGACGAGCAGTTTAGGTTCATAGCAGTACCGACAAAGACAAGGAAGACGGGAATGGCCATTTCTGGTTCATTAGCCGTCGCTAGTCAGTCATACCCAATGCCGAGGCGTGGAACACCCGGGACTCGACCCTGCGACCTGTTGTTTAGAAGTCCAACGCCTCTAACCACTGAGCCACGGGTCCGTTGTCCTGTCGGTTGCGGTCGGGAATATGCGATGGTAAAGGGGCGCTCACCGATCGTTTTAACGGAACTCACTCGTCCCGTTGTGCCTTAGAGCCCTCTATCACTAGAGCCCAACCAGCAACCACACAGCGGCGAATGATATAGACAGAATTGCATTAGCGTCAAAGACAAGAGAGACTGTAATATCCATTTCTGGTTCAGGAGTCGTCGTCAGCCAGTCATGCCAAACGCCGAAGAGTGGAGCGCCTGATCAGCACCCCTCTACCATCGTATATTCCCGATCGCGACCAGCAGGACGAGGCCGTGGCTCAGTGGCTAGAAACGGTGGACTTCTAACCGACAGGTCACGGGATCGAGCCCCAGGCGTTCCACACTTCGGGGTTGGGTATGACTGACTGACGACGGCTAGTGAGCCAGAAATTGGCATTCCCGTCTCTCTTGTCTTTGCCGGTAATGCTATTCTGCCTATATCATGTGCCGCTGTGTGGCTGCTGGTCGGGCTTGAGAGAGGGCCCTAAGATACAATGGGACGAATGATTTCTGTAAAAACGATTAGTGAGCGCCCCTCTACCACCCCTTAGCTCTGTCAGCGATTGCTCTCAACCTCTATCTCTGATCGGTTAGCAGGCTCAGATAGTCGACTAGGGCATAGAAGAGGGAAGAGATAGCAAGGCCAAAACCGCACACCAGTGCACTCCCCACGAAAAGAAATCAGACGCACTTTAATCTACCAGGACGCGCTAGTAGTCGAGGTCTGGAAGGCTGCCACCTGACGAGAGAACTCGGTCTCCATGCGAGCACTTTGTAGAGACTGGAGAACTGAAATCCAATCTGAGATGGTTCATTCTCAGAGTTGCCTTTATGCCATTTCGATTATGTGAACCCCAAACCGTTGCATGATCGTCTGGTGCATGTTGACAGGAACAGGTTGTGTGTGGCACACATGGACGGGCTGCTCAGCTTTGAAGAGACACGATCGCTGGAACAAGTGCTTTATTCGCCTGACATTTCATATTCCTGCTCGAACCCACCACCACAAACAACAGCAGATAGGGGCAGTTCCTAGCGCGGCCTAGTTGTCAGTTTCGGGATGATTGAGACGCCGCGGCGATACCAAAAACCGAGCATCCCACGTAACGACTTCGACTGGACCAAATTCGCGCCACACTTTCAATAACGCTCGACTTGCTACTTAAATTTGTGGGGTAGTTTGGAATATTTATTTTTCGTCACACGATGCGGCGCACCCGAGAGTGCATTTGACACCCTGCAGTAATAAGGGTTGTCGACATGAGTCAACGGCCAGCGTTAGGATAGGGATTTAGTGATCGCAACGCTGTCCGAAACCATCAACCTCAACCCTAACTGTACCTGGAATCTAATGAATTCGCCCCCCATAATATTTTGGCTTCCCAAGAAATACAAGCTGAAGTCAAATACGTTCTTCGGGAAAGGGAACTTTATTGTGAATATTTTCGACGCCGGTTTCCCAGGTCGCGTCAGGCACAAAGCAAACAGTTAACATGACGAGTGCATTTAGAAGACTGATAATTGTCTGGCGTTTGCGCCATTGAGCGGTAGCCGTGTGTGCTATTCTGTTCTGATTGCCTCTCGTCTCTTCCAATCACGCACTTAAACCAAATATCTGGCGAACCCTCTCTTGCACTACGAATGCGTGTGAACCTCCTAAGGAAACCTCTAAGTCAATACCAAATTCAAGTGACCCACAAACCGACAACTACATTACCCAACCAGTTTTTACACCCCAAGGATAGGGTTAGCCGGCTGGGTAGGAAGGAAGTCATGTACAAGATCCCATTCGAGGCCTGTGACGTAGTTTACTGCGGTCGAGAGGGAAAATCTGCCTATACATGCATTCACGAACATCAGAAGAGACTACCTGTCTCAAACTGCAATGCATGCCCTGGACAAGTCTGGGACAAAGCTCATTGATTTGATTTCCATAACCACCACAGCCTAACTTAGTTCCCTTTTAAGGGAGTGGAGACAGAAGCTCCCCAACTTTTACCTACCCTAATTCAACTAGCGTACGCTTCAACTAGAAGACCTACGAGGCTCACAATCGTAGGTCTACCTGGTCGTATTAGATTGGCGTATCAAAACCACCTATCTGAAGACGGTAACTACCAATCATGGTGGCGACGGAAAAAACTAAGATTGTGGGCAGTTTTCCAAAAGAAAGAAACAGTCTCACATTCATTGCATGTCTGCAAAAGGATGATTATTCCGAGAAAAGCTCGTCTAATTAGAAATGTCGATAAAAGTTAGCGGCATGGGACGGAGACCGCGACGGAGGGCTGAGTGAAGAAAAGTCTCGTAAGCGCGCGCACAATCAGGTTGGCGATAAACCCCAGAGCTTACGTACGGCCTCGCCATAGGATTGGAGATGAACGGATTGGTCGGCGCCGACCACAGGCTCGAAAGGGATATCGCGGATTGGGGGCCAGTGGTAGTGCCTCCGTTTGGGCACTTTGGGCGGTTTCTTCCAGGGACCGCACAACTCATCCGTCGGCGTGCTGAACATTTCTTCCAGGGCTCGTCGGTAGGACAGTACGGCAGGCGATTTATCAAACTGGAAGGAAAATAGGTCTCGATAAGATTACCCGTTGTAAAGTCATAATCTACTCTTGCAAATCGTTGCTCACCGCCAACAGCCGTAGGTAGGGGGGTTTGACTATTTGCTAAGTTAAGACGTAGCTTGTATAGCGGGTAAGGATGCCAATCGATACTATTTAGTCACAACTAAGGAAAGTGTAGGGTGTAAGCCGTCTGCTCAATTGACGAAATCAACGCGATGTAAACCAGTACAGGTCCCTACAGAGCAGTACAACACTGTTCAGAAACTAGGCCCAAAGATGCCTTGTCTGGGACTTTAAAATCCAGGGCCGCGAAGATCAGAAAGTCGGAGTCTCTTCCCTGAAGAGTATAAAAGGCTTGCGTTCTTAACACAACTGAAATAGGATGGTAGGTTGGAGTTACTTGAGATCTTTGACTTAGAGAGATTC
Source organism: Spirometra erinaceieuropaei (assembly GCA_902702965.1). Classification (NCBI taxonomy): domain Eukaryota; kingdom Metazoa; phylum Platyhelminthes; class Cestoda; order Diphyllobothriidea; family Diphyllobothriidae; genus Spirometra; species Spirometra erinaceieuropaei. The sequence goes on from CACRXP010000076.1 coordinate 735,187, forward strand.
TTTGGAAAAAGCACCTCATAACATGTTTTGAGCAGATCAGAAAAGAGGAAAATTTATCGACAGGGACCCATCCGGGAAGAAAAAAGCGGATATGCTGCATCCAGCAGTGGGAAAAATAATATGAGGAGCAGACAGTGGAAAGTCTAAAAATAAGAGCATAAGAGACTAGAAAGAAGGCCGAAAACGAAAAAAGGACGCCAAGGTGTGGCGAAGCCAAGCACATTTCAAATGACGGAATAAAGTGTGGAAAAAGCCTGTGATACAAGGAACCACCGCCCCTGATTCCACGAAAACTCAAATTCACTTAAGATAGACGATGACACTAGGCAGATCAATTTAACCGAAAATTCTACACATTCCTTCATTTTGATAAAATTCCCTTCAATTGCCACTTCGCCTATCTGGATCTAACTGTACCGTTAGTCAAATTGGTGAGCTCAGAAACCTTGGGCTCGTTCCGCTTGTATAGTTTGTAGCTTAACAAACTCCTTGCATATGTTTTCAGTACTTTGTTCTGGACTAATAGACATAGATACGCGTTCATAGGCTAAAGGTAGTTAATAAAATTGTCTGCTGACGTGCTTCAGTTCTGCTGGCGCAACAATAGATGCTTTGTTAAAGTTTCTTAAACACCTATAGTTAAATGCAGCGACCGAGGATCGGGTTAATGTAAAACACTTGGGATACTCACGACGGGGAATGAACTGAACAGAGTTGTTAAAGCAGGCCATTACGAGCCTTCAGACGAAAGGGGCAGAAAAGGGGTTCAGATGAACGCAAAACACTTAGGAAACAATAAAGCCGAGACAATACAACATATTAGATACTGTTGCAGCATAGAAACGATCCGTCTGAACGGGTAGTGATGTTGTCCTGCCTGCCTAACAGTCGATGGGGAGTGCAGCGCTGCGAGCAACTGCAGAGAAGAGCCATGAAGAATGCTGACGTAAATAAGAGTGCTGTTGTCAGCGTCATGGGACGGATTGTCAGCAGTTGTGGGGGAAGGGACACCGGTAATCTTCACCTACATCCCCATTCTAGATCCTTCCAAAAGAGACTTCGGTTCACTCAAATAAACCTGCCCATTTCGTGGTGCATTACAAAAGGTCCCTTCTTCAAATGAACCGCTAGCAGTTACGAGTACTTCCTCCTGGTCCGAGGTACATATCAAGAATACCTTGGTGTCATAGTGGTTATGAAAGAACCGCGCGAGCTGACTAATTTGCTCATTTGAGACACTAACCCGCGTGATGAAAACGTGACGCTAATAAGTGGACATTGCTAGCGTAGTCAAAGCCTGTGTAATTTTGACATCGCGTGTACGCGGAAAATGCAGTTTTGGGCAATTACCCGGCTGTTCTAAAAAGATAAGTTCCGTGGTCTTGTTAACGCTCATACGGATTGATATAAAGCTTACATCCACTGTATTGCAACGTATAATCATAAATCTAAAGAGGTTTATAAGCAAAACAGCAGGACTAAAGAAAGTCCCGCTAATTTGCCAGCAGTATATACACACAGAGAGACTTTATCATTCTAGCGTAAACGTAAACCGTTGGATGAATAAAAGGAGTTCTATGGCAAGAAACATGGACTAGAATTACCTCGGAACTTATCGGCGACTTTGTTGGAGTCTTGTTTCCAGAGCTGAGGAGTTTGAGGAGGCGCTCCCGCTGGGGACTCGATGACCAATTGAAGTCGAGATAACTTCCCGTGTCCATGTCTTCCCACGCCTCGTGTTTCTAAGCGAACGAATGATATTGTAGCTAATAGTACCTTGGCCTCAAAGTGGCAATTCTGTAGATAGTAAACAGCTTCATACTTAGATACGTCATTCACCAGTATTCTGTCTTCTGAAAAACTAGAGTTTTCGAGACAGATAAGACTGTCTGCATCATAATATCAAGAGTTGCGACTTGAAGCTACGGCCTCAGTATTTCATCGCGTAAGAAGTACGCAGTTACGTAATTCTTCTGAAAGCCTGTCACCCCTTCAATTTCAATGGGAAGTGGGACTGACGCTATACAGATGGAGCGTAAGGGTTGCTGTCTTGATTATGCCCTCTAACTTATGATCTACTTGAGAAACTCGTAACAAATTTATGCAAAGTCCTAACCTCTCCTAGTTAAGCACGAATAGGTACGCATTGAAACACAAAGAAAGTGTAAAGGCACTGGGACTAGGAGTCAATGTCAGCACTTATCTATGGTTATGACTATGACAATTCCGGCGGCTAGCGACCCTATAAGGCTCGCCTGTTCGCATGTCGTGGCAGTTGGAACGGTGTAACGCTCATTATTCTCCCCTACACAGGCAACAAGACTGGGAAAAGCAGACTGGCGATAAGAGTAGGCATAGCAGATGGGGTGACGCGAAACCTACGTCTGACGCGTGCAAATGTAGCTATAATGATCATATAAGTGGGGGATGAAAAGCTCGGCATGCTATAGAAGTCAGTTAACCTTGGATTCCATCGTAAGCACGGTGAGCACATATGTAAGATAGTCGTAGTTCTGTCGCCTCACTGGACAACGGCCTGATTTCAACTCCAATGTGTCTGAATTCGCATAGTACTGTGCCATATCGCGCTCAAAACCGTAGGATTTGGCCAGGCGGAGGAGTTTCAAATGGCTTCGCTTGTCTAACTTTAGATTAGACAAGGGGATGCGCAGAGTTACAAAACGAGCGCGTCGATCACGTATAGACGGTGCGCTATTCAGGAATGTGCGGTAAACCACCTCGAGTGGATAGTGCTTCTCCACATCATCCTCCGTCTTGAGTCCCTCGGGCCATTTTGTGGTGAATTCTGGGGGAAAGAGTCAGTGTGGAGGGATAACTTACTCTTTAAAGCCTCACAATGCTTTCGAATGTGTTCGGGGGACAGATGGAGGAAGTTAGGGATCTTCATGAGTTCTGTGTTGGCATATTTGGCGGGCGAAAGGCCTTCGTTTTCCACAAGATTCTAAAATGCGGAAGATCGGAATGCACACATGATATGCAGAATTTGGAGAACTATATCGTGAGTCTATGCACCGCCTATCCCGTTTTACTCTTATCAGACCGGCGTGCGGTGCTTATACACATATGCACCTTCCGACGGCGAAGCAGCTTCCGTCGCCCGCACCCTACTTCGGTAAGTCGGACAGACAGGGTCAAGCCAAATTGAATGGAGTAAACTAGACCATGGCACACTCATGGATGTAAATAGGCGACAAGAACCGACGAAATCAGCTGCCAGAGGGCGCTACCCCAAACTGGTATCATCACGTAAAGCTGAGCAAAACCATGTGCCGACAAGATGTAGTTGCAAAACCCGATCAAATGGTAAGGAAGAATGCGTGCCTCGTAACCACCGAAACCGAAGCTTCCTCTATTGCTGTTGATACGTCCAGGTGGGCCATCCAACAGTGAGCCTACTGTAAAACCTCCAGCGTGTAGGTGTGTCCAGTTAGGAATAAACCATGTTGATAGGGTAAATCGCGCCACTTGTCTTCTGTGACTGCAATGTCCGCGTCGGGACAGACCACGCCGCCCGGGAGGGAGTGCTAGATGCCTACGCAATTGAGGGCTGCAACGATAACGGCCTCCTTATTCTGCCAACCTGTACAGAACACCGACTCCCCTGACCAACACCTTTTGCTTTCGGACGCGGGAGAAGGCAACATGGATACACTCTGGCTCGCGGCGTTGGTACATGCTGGACTACGTTCTCGACGGTGACGACACCGAGAGGACGTGCTGGTGATTTGCGACGCCGATGGCTGGTGGATCGCCACCTCGTCATCTCCAAGCTGAGGCGTCGGTTATTGCCTCATAGGAAAGTGCAAGACAACCTGCCACAGGGTAAGTTACATACACTGCGTTGAATGTGTCCGCTCGCCGCTTCGATTTTAACAATAAACTGGTCCAACACCCGCTGGCTTCTGATGACAACGTCACCGTCGAGACACGCTAGTGTCAACTGCGGAACACAGTTCGCTTTGACGCCATGGATGTTCTGGGTCGCGCACGCCGCCAACACCATGACATTGACGCAGAAATCGCCGAACGGCTTGTTGAGAATAGGCTGCGCAAAGCCTATGCCAACCGCGGGACCGACTCAAACAGTGCAGCCTTTCTTTGGTGTCGCCGCCTGGTGCAGCAACGGTTGCGGTAGATGCAAAATGCGTGAATGGGTAGCAAGGCCGGGAAATACAAGGACACGCGGACCGTAAGTAAAAAGGGGATTTCTCTGCGTCAATCAGGACGGTCTACGGTTCTAAGACCAAAGCAACCGCATCACTGCTCAGCGCCGACCAGACAACGTCTTTTACGAAGAAATCGAAAACTCTGAAGTGCTGTGGTTTATTGCGCGCGGACCAGGCGCGTCTGGCACACGCAGCTTTGCCAGCCACTGTGCCCGATTCTGCCTCTGGCATTTTTGACTCTGCCTTGAGACCGGGGCCAGGTGAGTGGGCGATGGGGGAGAGAGTGCGGTAGATGCTGCGCAAGTCAAATGTCACTATAAACTGATTCACGCGCAAATCTCCGTCCCTAGACCCACCCTGCTGTGGGGCGCAAGGTGAGCATGGTAGGAATCGACAGTCGAACTGCAATAAACTGCCTCCGCGTCTTACAAAGAATTAAGCCAATTTCCCATGACTGAGCCAGGCCTTACACACAAACTCGAGGACGTTGGAAGTAAAGTTTCAATCCTCATCTGGTTTTGTCCACCTGCCAAAACGGTTGCTTGAACGTGACGCAGCTTCAACAAGTCACAACCCATCATAGCCTTCGCAGCGGAGTTTCACCCATCTCCAGACTATGCGGTGTTATGCGACCACTCTCCGTGAGGAAAATCGTCGACGCAATATAAATGACAACATAACAACCAGACGCCCGAAGAGAATGGTAGTTCCGGTAAAATCTACAAGTCTTGTATCGACCCTTTGGCGCCTTGGTTCCACAAGGTAACTGAGCAAGTGTGGGGAGATGAAGTCGTTCCTGATGACCGGGGCTTGGGTGTCATCGTGCCTGTCTTCATGAAAGGAGATAAGACAAAGTGTGAAAAATACCGCAACATAAGTCTCATCGACGTTGCTGCGACGGTCTTTGCTGTTGTCCTCGGCGATTCTAGACTGTGCGCGACTCTAGGACGAGGCCCAGCCAAGTCGGATGCTGAGCTGGGTGTGGATTTATGGACGAAATATTCACACTGCGGCGCATTATGGAAGTCCTTCATGTCTACCAGCAACCGATGGTCTCTTGCTTTACTCACTTTGCCTCTGCGTCCAATTCGGTCTATCGTGGGCCCCATTGACGGATAAAGGAACTAGATTGTGTGCAGCCAAAAAAACATCACTATGATTAAGACCTACTACCGCTGCAACAATGCGCGAGTTTTGGCCCATGATGATCTGTTCCAACCATTCGATATCCGATCTGATGTTCGACAAGGTTATATTCTGTCGCACATTCGGTTCAAAAATGACATTGACTGGATTCTCGGAAGGTCCCTATGGGTTTTGACGGTGCGGAGTATGTAACCGGACGTGGGCTGACTGATATCGACTAGACTGACGATATCGTTTTACTGGTCTCAAGCTTTGGTGATCTTCACCCTGTGGGGTCAGGGCTGAATGATGTCGCAGCTTCGGTCGCTTTATCCATATGCACTGGGAAGACCAAATTATTTTCGAGTTGTAGCCCTGACCAGGACGAAATCCCACGTCAGGATTAGTGGCTGTAAAGTTAAAGAAGTGGATAATTTCAAAAACATCGGTGTGAGGCTACTGCCGAGCGGACAGAGTAAAGACGACATTGTTTCCCAAATCGTCGCCGCTCTCAAGGTTTTCACAATCCATTAAAAGAGCCTTTGGACCCGAAGCGGTATCTCTACTGCAGCGGGAATCCGCGTGTGCCTGGCATCAGCTCAATGAGTCCTTCTAAACGATTGGGAATGCTGGGTTATGCGTGTGATAGATGGGCGAAAACTGGAGTTATTTGACTGCCGTCGCCTGAGAACCATCCTTCGAGTGTAGTATACCGACTTCGTTTCAAATTAGACAGTTCGTACCCACTCAGGTAACATCGCGAGGACATCTTATGCCATCTAAGAGAAACGACTGAGGTGGTTTGGGTACGTCCGTAGTCAGACTCGTGAGCTAAATGTTGCTGCCCTCGATCCAGCCCCGCTGGCCACCCGTAGGCGTCGAAAAGGAGACCAAATCAAAACCTGGCCGACACAGTTAGTTAACACATGAAAACGGTTCTTGGACCTTCGTTAGTCGGTCGCCGTTGCTGCAAGAGAGAATGGGCCGAACTGTCCAGATCCGTTATCACGAATCTTCACGCGTTATGACGTGCAATCCGCGGCATCATTGAGGTCGGCTATATCGGGCATCATGGCGGCTGTACCAAATGAACCGGGAGAATATGTGAACTGGACACCAGGTGGGGCCAGGATGAAATGACCGTCCTGTTATCATGAGTGGCCTTAAGATGGAGTAGAAAGCTTTCGAAAGACGAATATTCGACATAGTGTGAAAGAAAGACGGAAAAAAGCGTCGGAGCATGCGATTTGAACTCGACTGGATTTGAAGAAATCTGCTACTCGACCACAATGACCGTGAAGAAGCGTCTAGCATATAGCCGTTTTGTCGGCCCCAGCTATCCTATCGATGAGTCAAACTCGATTACGCAGGCTATAGGTAAGATTGCCAAGTAACAGGGTTGAAGGGGCACGTTTTCACAATCTGCGTCGACAGCGCTTCAATGTGTCAACTTCCCCGACAATAACCAATAAAACGAAAACGTCGACACAATAACGAAGACAATGGAGATTTTGGAAGAAGGAAAAACATGGGTATACACTGACCTTGCTATGACCTTGACGAATGGGCACAGGGAACAGACTCGGGCTAAAGAAATTCTCGGCAGGCCAAACAGTGGTCCATTTTTCCACTTCCTCAACTTTGTGCTCGTGTAAGCTGGAAAACTTCGACGGTTAACAAGAAGAAAACCAAAACATGTACTTTCGGTTTATAGAACTCCGTTCGCGTGGTCTCGGTGGTGCAGAGACCGGGAATTATGAGAGGCTTGAATGGTCCCACGACAGAGGATGACTTGGAAGTCGTCTTCTTAAGCTCGGTTTTCGGGTCAATGGCCTCGGCTGTCGTAGTTTCGAGACAGCAAAGTGACAAGAAGGGTTTGGAGAAGACTGATCCATGGACAAGAGTTCGCAACATGTTGACTGGGGGCAACGAATGAATTACTGTGGGCATGATAAAAAAGCAGCACATGGATGAAATGTTAAAAAATGCTATATAATAAATAGTAGACGCAGCTGAATGGGTGGAATTTGCAATAGAACTTAGTTGGACGCAGTGAATTAAGCTGCAGAAAAGGAGGCATGAGTGACAGCGTAAGAACTGCCGAGCAACATCTATGGGATGCAAGAACAAATATTTTCCCAGATATACAAACGAAGTGGGAAATGACCGATCACGGACGTTGAATGATAACTGGTTAGTAGCAAATGGTCTCAGTTGACAATAAGACAACGAATAACCGTTTTTCGGGAACAAAATCAGCAATAATTACATTCATCTGGGATAATGGCCTTCTTGCAACACCGTGAAGGCAGGAGCCCGGAATAAGGCAAACAGTTGTAAGTTTATTTTGAAAAATGAGATTGCGCATAAGATTGACAAAACATTCAGGCCGGACTCTCACGGGCACAGATGAAAGTGTGGGGACGCTAAATCTCTGGGTTCCATGCGAAGACAACGAACAGATTTTTCAGGCAGATCCCGGTTTTATGGAAGCATTTAACTGTACTTTAATGGTCTCGGCTGAAAATCTAACAAGTACATACGGATGCGTTTGTGAACAAAATTGCCTTACCAGCCTACCAACAATGGTATTAACTAAAGTACCAAAGATTTCACCAAGTCTGTTATATCGCATGACATAAATGTGTGAATTCGCCATATAAGTGGGTCTCAACAGGCTCCTACGGTTTTATGAATACTTTCTTGAGACATTTACTAGTGAATTTCAAGTCGAAATAACGGAGTAGAACTTGCGGTATTAATTCACATTTTTCGCATGGGCAATTGAGCAGGGAAAGAAAGTCGGCGAAAGAAGTGTTCGAGCTTTTGCATGGCATCCGCGTAATAAGTGTTGAGACAATGTGCCGCGTAAAATGGATCGCGTCAAAGCCCCACCAAATGAAATGCGGTCGTTTGTGAGCAAGGTAAAAGAACTTCGCCATGACACGGCTCTAGAGCATGCTGCGACGAATTACAACAGTATTTGCTGACAATTCAAACTAAATATGGGCCAGGATACTTCTGACACAAGTAGAGTGCACGTAGTGTGATCTACTCGAAAAGGCGAATACTGGTCGGTAAAGGTGGCTATCAGCAAACGGTGGGAAACACCGTAACGGAAAAATGAAACCCATTCCTCACAAGTAACCCAGAAAACAACAGTGGACTACGTAAACGAGGAGATGAATATAATAATTTATTTAGTATATCGGACAAAAGATAACCTAGGAAGACAGTCTGTCCGCCAGCCCAGACTAGCCAGGGACGAACAGCTTGGCCAAGCCGTGGGAGTAATCTTGTAGGGTTACCAATGCCCACGAGTTTCCTATTGATCGTCTTCACCTGCGCAATGATTGGCTACGTTTTTTACACTAAATATTTTGCTTTGGTGTAATACCTGCGTTATCCTCGATGTCTTCAAGGGCAGTTTCGTCAGATCAGCCAGACTTCTTCGCTGCAGTACACCAGCCGGAAATCTGACAAGAACCCTGACCTGGGATGCTTTAACTGACATTCGCATTAGATGGTATTCTTCCGTCATTTTCTTGTAGGGACTATACCTCCAAGGTCACGCGTGGACGAGTAACGCCCAACCCCTCTCCGGTAAGTCGTCCAGCCGTTCTTTCCGTATTACTGCAATCCACTTTGTAATATTTCTTCATTTTTTATAGTCGGCAATAAATTTATATCTTTTCATCACCTGTCCTGCCTTGTACGCTGTCCCGCATGCCTGTATCACCCGATCACGCCCGTTGTGAGATACAAGGATTTCTAGACAGGATGTTCCAAACGGCTTGACCGTCTAAGTTTAAGTTGCCGTCTACCCCTTCCAACATCATTCGTATTTTGACGCCGTTCCCTCTCTCGGCTGCTACAATGGCGGCAGGGGATAACCCCAATTCCTAACCCTACGCTTGACAACTCTTACACTTTCGGTCCCACCCCTTTGCTAGCCCCTGAATCATACGAAGCAGATCGTAATGTCTATGACTGGCCTAGCCGTTTGGATATACTTCTAGTAAGTGCCCCATCGCCCATCATACATGATATCCTTTACGATCTCTTTCCGCCCCCCTCGCGTAAGCCTGTTTCCAACGGCGGAATCAACCACGCGTCTTCGTTCGACTTAGCTCGTATAGCAGTTTTACAGCTCTCTGACATGCCACTGTCCATAGAAGTGGCCGCCGAATGGTTCCCCATGTTAAGACAGACGTGTGATCAATCGGTCGACGATTTTGCCAATAGGCTGTCCCCCTTGCCTTGTTGGCATTCCTCAACCTCCTCACACCGAACCGCGACAACTCCACGTTTCATCATTTTACAATTGAACTCCGCGAACCCAACGCTACCGATATTCTTCTTCTCTACCCACCTACCAAGTTGACCACTACGATGCGGCAATGCCGACTGTATACTTCATATTTCAAGGGCTTAGAACGACCCCGGCCTTCAGTACGGCTACTCTGCATCCAAAATTCCGACCGCTCTACCGGAGGGCACCTCTACCCATGCGGTTTCCTCGCCATAACCTCCACTGTGTATACTGCACGACATTCGGCCCCCAGGCTTGCCACTTTGTCCACAATCACATAACATTACACTTGACGACCAGTCATTGCCAGCCTTATTCGACACCGGCGCCAAAGTTTCCCTCCTCAATGTCCTCAGTTTACTGCAAGATTTCCTTAGGCATATAAACTATAACCGACAGCTCGTCATTGACCGGCTGCTAATGGCACCCTATTTCTGGCAGTATTACCCTACAGTTCTTTATCAACAATTCCACTCCGAGTTATGACTCCTTAATAATCCCCGTTAGCACTTGGCCCTTCGTGCTCGGGCTTGATTTCCTCACAGACCATGACTGTGATATCTATATCCGGTGTAAACGCCTAGTGTTAGGTTCCCCCGTACCTCTACCCAGTATCAGCCCTCATAGATGATCTCGATTTCACATATAATGCCGTACTTTCGACCGTAGCTCCAGAGCCTGCCCAGCTGAACGACGTTTTGCCTTCCCTTTAATAGTCGGACCCGTCGTCCATAAGCAGTCCAGTGGCCTTCTCACATCTTTTCCTGACCTCTTTGCGTGGACTGCGGATATTATAAGTCATGAAGGACTGGTACAGCGTACCATCGACACGAGGAACGCCAGGCCTATTTGATAACCCCCTCAGCGTATTTCTGTTTGTCATCGTGATGAGGTCGCTAAATTATTATTATTATTATAATTATTATGATTATTATTATGATTATTATTATTATAGCTTCTCGACGAACTGCTACGTTCCAAGATTATCCGACTGTCCTCCCCATATGTTTCGCCCATTGCATTAATCCCCAAGGAGCGTGGCTATCTACGCCTCTGCATCGTGCGGCATTATGCTCAGCACCATTCCTAGCTTTTGCAAACGTTGGCGGAGACGCCCCCATCAATACCAGATACTGATGCAAGCGGGTTTCCCATCAGGACTGTTCTCTCTCAAGTCGGTACGGAGGACGTATAACACCCAGTCTGTTTCGCAGCAACATACTCACTAAAACACAGCGTTAGGACTCCACCTTCAGATGCGAATTGTTGGCGACTATGATGCTCCTGAGTCAATATAAACATCTCGTCGGCCGACGGTTCGCCCTACGCATGGACCACCGCGCCCTACAGTGGTTGAGCTTCATCAATGACCCTATAGACCAGCTTGCCCTCTGACAGAAATTTTCACAGGACTTCGATTTCGAAGGCCAGTTCCGCGCTGGACACAACCATGGTAATGCAGACGGACTTTCACGCCTTTCCCCGACAATCAGTTCGGAAGATGAAGCAGGCTACGTGGATATTAACACTTTTTATTGCTTCCGAATCCACCCCACACGCTTGTTCCTCAACCCAGGGCCCGGATCCTGATGCCGCTGTGATGTGCTGGCAATTGACTCAAGGGCTATCTAAACCCGGCGAGCAAGAGGTGCGAGGTACGAGGCAAAATGCGTGCTTGCTGTTGAACCAATGGCCTTACTTGGTTGTCCTGCACGACTTCCTCCATGCGACCCCTCATCCCATCACTTGCGTCCACTGGTGCCAGGCTGTTTGATCGACGCTGTGTTAACCGACTTACACGGCCCCCTCCCCCCACCAAGACGTCATGCCCTTCGTGAACGCCAACGGCCGCACACGGATAAGCCACCGGGGTGCTCTCTTGTCGTTTCATTCAGGCTGTAGCAGCAACTTCGACTCCCAATTGTTCAAGGATGTTTGTAAAACCCTTCAGATACACAAAATACGGACTACACCATACCGCCTCGAAGGAAACGGCCTTGCGGAGCGAATGAATCGTGCATTGCACAATCTCCTGCTCGCTTTTCCCAAGGACAGCCACAAACATGACTGGGACGTAAACTTGCCCTTCTGTCTCTTAGCCTACCATGGAGCCGTCCATTCCTCCACCTGCCTCACTCCCCACTAAATCAAGGCCGGACGTGAAATGAGCCTTCCGATCGAGCTTCTCTACCTCTTACCCAACTCAGATACAACTACCCCACGGGATTACGCCACACACCTAAGTGAGATCATTAGTAGTGCGCACAACGCGGCTCGGACAACTCCAGGAAGTTTATCGATCCATCAGAATGCGTAGTTCAACCGTTACTCAGGAGCGACGGTTTTTCCTGCAGTAATATTGATCCACTTACATTCCTTTTGTTTATTTGATAATGGAGTTTCTTTCACTGTCCGCTCATCATTCTTCGTAACGGACTGGCTATTCAATAACAATGAGTAAAGTTATGACCCGGAAGGAAGGTAGGACAGGAAGAGAGCCGGTTCGGAGGACAAGCAATTTATTAGAACTTGTGGACCGGAGGGGGTTACAACTCGTAAGAAAGGTGTGCTATTTATATTGGCTCCCGTGCGTTCTGGAACATTCCGTCAAATGACGTGCCGGCCGTTGAGGGCGTTCTAGAATGTCCATGCCCCGAGCGTGCCGGTCGCTGATTGGCCACCGCGTGCGCGATAGCCCCCCCCACGCGGAAACGTCTGGAATGTTCGGCCATTCATTGATTGAGCCGCACACGTGAGCAAAGCCACCACGCATGCTCGGCGCTGCAGTGCGCGCCGGTCGGTCGTCTAACTTCACGCGTGACTCACGTCGCCGACTTGGTCCCCTGTTTAGCGCCTTAGACCGTGGCTCTACGCCGCTTTCACGCTCCATAACAAGTAAAGTATTGCATAGATTCTGTCTACCCCTTCTAAAATTCATATGAAAATTTGTTCTTACTTCCTATGACGGGACCCCTAAGGTCTTAAATAAAAATTACTTATTTTGTTTTAGTTATTTATTTAGGTATACTACGACGAATACTCAGACGTAAGTTCATAAAGCATACGTCTTTTTCAACAAATTCTGACATATTACGGCGCTGAATAATCACTCATTTTGTGCTTATGCTTGTATTGCACAATGAGCATAAGCAAACCCAATCAAGACCGCAAGTAAGAAATTGTAAATTGCGCACAAAATTAACTGACGCCAAAATAAAGAAGTGCAGCAAACAGACTTCCTGCATCGACAAAGACATGAATAATTAGAGAATTTAAAATACGACCTATGTTCGCGCTGGGTCAGAAGTGCGTCGCATAACAACACCTACTGGAGAACGAATTTTTATCGACTGCGTTTAATTGCAACATACCTTTGACTCATTGGAAATCGCTTTCGCTGTCATATCACCCAGATATACCGGTGGACCTTTGCGTGGGGCTTGTTTTAACTCTTTTAATTGATCACACCGTTTTGTCTCCTGGCCAATAAGGCTATAGATCCTCGGTAAGCACAATGGTAAATTCGTCCCGCACAAGGACAGAATTCGGAGAGCTATGATAATTAATTAATTAGGCACGTAAGCGGAACTGTGAGTGAGTAGTTTCCTTGTGGTGCTCTGCTAGCTCTTGTCATTCTAAAAACGTGATTTACTGAATCACACGTGAGTTTAACCTATTTTATTGGCTGGTCTACAAACTGAGTCGGGAACACATGACAAGACACCATCGGAGACAAGGAAATATCTGTCGACAGCGTGAGATGACATTTGATTGTGGGCTCGGGCGTGGCTACCTTAGTTCAGGCCTGAGAGGTGGCCGCTCGTTAGCGGCATGCCTGCAGGTCAGCTTGTTTTACCGTCAGGATAGCACTGATAGGCAATGGAGAGCCTCATACATATTCTGAGATTTCCGCGCTCCAACCGTCACCTTAAGGTCGCCGACAGTGACAAAATGTTTAACTTGGCCTTGACATATGCTTGTGAAACGCGAATAAATATTAAAACTAAACTTCTCCATATGTAATAAATACAGCTTATTAAATATCAAGATAAAGTCATGCGAAACGACAAACTGCTGTTCAACAAGGTCATTTAGCAAGCAATAGAGAGAGGCCGACGGAATTTCATATCCACAGTTGTGGATTTGCCAGGCGGCCCCCCCTATTTAAAGTAAATTGTCAACTGGATATCATTCTGCGGAATTCGGCGTATTACGAATTTAGACATAACTGCATGAAAATCAAGGCGAGTTAAGATATTTTCCACAATTAGAGCGTCTTGATCATTGTAAACACACAGTTACTGAGCGCATGGAGACATTAACACTAAAGGTAAAGCGCCTGACGGTCAGGCCAGAAAAACCAAGCAGATGTGATGAGGAGGAGACGGATTATAATAAATATCCGGGAAACCGGCTGATATCCTAGCTATTAAAGCAACGACCGAATTCTAGTGTGAAACCGAGTACAGTGCAGACAAAAGAGGTTTCAGTTCGCAGGGGATTATAAAGTGTCCTTTAGCCCCATGATGTAAAAGGTGTTTTCAAAAAAATCTAACATAGAATAGAAAATCATAGTTATTTTTATCTCTGTAAAAAATTTGGATTTTAACTAACGAGATCAATGTTTTGTTTACTGTATTTGGCAATTTATGCAAATTCTGTTTTATCGAACCTTATTTTTATGCCCCGTGAAACAAGCATGATGACGATGGCATATTACTGCCATGTAAGATATAAGTTAACCTAGAAAAATCATTTTTGTTTTACCTAACCAATTAAAACCGTAAATTTACCCACAAATACGGGTTTCAAGTGTGTCATTGATTTGGTCTTCTAGTGATGAATTAGGCATATTTTGTGAGTGAACAATTATCATTAACCAAACAGTTAAGTTAGGATTAACTGCAGGTTTTTTTAATCGCACGACGGCTTTTTTAGTTTGAGGACGGAATTTACTTTATTTACAGTACATGGGTTAAATATCACAAAATTGTGAGTCGAAACACGTGTAAAGGTACACGGCTGACGCACATAAGGACAATAAAATAAGGGTAATTTTTGGTTTCTCCATGTTGTTTTCTATTTCTTGGCAAATATTCTGGATGCCTTCGTACTCAAATTTAGTTTACTTTGAAGATGAAATTATTTGTGATTTTTTTGTTGTTTATGAACGCTTCTGCGTATATATAAAGACTTTTTCATCAGGTTTCATGTTTAATCGGAAATTCATCCGAAATTATGTTTTTTATGAAGAGAAAGTGAAGGAAAAGGCTGCATCAGCTGAGTGTGTATAAAATGTTGAAAGGTTTTTGTGCCGCATGCTAAGAATTATGATTTGGTAATTTTATTTAACAGGTTTTCTGGTTATTCTTATAAGGATGCCTATATTTTTACATATGGAATAATTCCAGAGGTCTCTTATGTATATTTTAGTTTATTACTCTAGTCAAAGCAATTTTTCGAAAATGTTGATGTATACAAATTTATTTCTAATGTAATATAATATTTCAGTTTAAAATGCAACCGGAACCTGAATGTGTTTTTCTAATACGATTACCGCGAAGTTAAAATTGTTTACTATAATTTTAATGTTATTTTCAGTATTTTTATTCGATTGTCTGGTAAACCATATTTTTCCTTTCGAGCCTAAGCGGTTTTTCAAATTTGGACGACAACCTCAACCACCACGTAACACGGCATGTTCTCCTTTGATATAGTATCTATACTGGGGCGCAAAATTTTGTCATGTCCAGATTAAATTGACAGTCGCTTGAGGATACCTTTTATTCTTTCCCTTTTCTGGTTTCCTTTCTTTCCAATAGTCATTTGTTAGTTCAACTTTAGATAATTTTTTAAAGCCAACTTTAACGAAATTTCCAGTCTCTGCTGCAAACGCCGAGAAGATGCTTTCAAGTAGAAATCATTTGCGACTGATGTCAGTTAGGTTCACTTTGAATTTTACATATGTAGTCGATGAAGATCAAAAGAAAAAATAACCAGTGGAGTTCCGCTATGGCTCTGTTATTCTGACTGTGGGGTAACAAGGAAAAACTGTTGTGCAATAAGCTAACGTGGGATTTGGGCTTTGGCTCTTTATTGGGCACTTATATATGTAATCCATATCCACGTACTCTGTCGAGCACAAATTCGTCTGGTCGGTTAAGTGATCTCTCTTGCCTTCATTTTATAATATGTTTAGCTTCTGGATGAAGGCGACAGTGCTAGTGTTTTTCCGAATTCAAAATAAAAAGTTCTGCCACCCAAAGTCACATAGTTTTGGGCTCTAGTTATAGTTTTTGCTTCCTACTGGGTCCGCGTCTTTAAACCTACTCCGCTAATCCTTGCCTATCTCCCAGCCCACAGCTTCTAACCAAACTGCACAGTGAATAAATGACCATATATTATTGTAGGCATGCCAGTTTTCAACCGTTGACTGGCTAACCACCGAGTGTGTGGACGTGGCGCAAGGCTGCTATTGGCCTTAAAAATGAAACCACGGGGCCAGTCAACGCATAGCATGGGAACAAGCAGTGTACTGGAGGGTGGCTCTCCAGACCGAGTGCCCTCCTGCTTTTCGAACTTCCGCAACAAATTTTTAAGAAGCCCTTTTCGGTCCGCGGGAACACTCGGAATTTCTCTCATTTGTGATCAAGGGACTCTTTCAGCACCTACAACAAGCAGTCTGGAAGGTGGCGGGCAGTTAGCGCCATCGCGTTCCGTCGGCTCAACTAGGCGCCTTTCTTATTCTTCTTCCTCTTCCTCTTCTTCTTCTCCTCATTCCAAGTCTCTTGGTCTAGACACTAAACCCACAACAGGCATTCTACGGATTTCAACTGCAAAGAGAGCTTGTCAGGTCAGTTAATCTGTTCAAGATTCACCTCTCACCTAAGTCAAGGTCTGATAACATTATACTGGCATTGTTAACATGGCCTACGTCTTGTATCAGGTTTAAGCATGTTTTCCTGACCATGAAAGGTGGCAGATATTCAAGCTTACGGTTAAAGAAGTTTTAATGGAGTAACGCGTCTTACAGAAGTTTCTAAGTAGAGGAGAGGACAAAAATGATTATTCTCTCCTTAGCGATTGACTTATACTGAGCTCAATGACCCCAGTTTTTTAGGCTTTAAACCTTATAAATGGCACCAATATAAATAGCGTTAAGCCAATGTGGACAAATGTGGATAAATGCAGTATTTTCTGGTGCCATGATTTGTTTCATCAATGTTCCTTCTGATGCAAACATTAAAATGTTAAACGTAAAAGTGCATTTTAAAGTTCTTAATCACCTCATGACCGTAGCAGTTGGCCAGACGAAGAGATAGTGAGCGCATATTAATAAGTGCACAGTTTCTCACTGAATTCCTATCAGTTCGCTGACAATAGAATCGCAGATATTTTACCAGATAGAAACTAGCATAGAGTACAGATAAAAGACTACGCAGCGAGCAAATGTGCGGTCAGGGCTACTGTTGCATTACAATTTTGATGAAAACTTTGACTTAAGGCTGTTAAAGGTAAAAAAATGTGAAATAATATCGGCAAACTCATCTAAATACTACATTTTAAAAATCGTAGTAATTATCCTCGCCAAAAATGCTAAAGTCTACGACCAAATCGTAGCTTCAGGTTCCCATTACAATTGGCAGTTGACTTTAAACACATATCTGTTTCTAAAACGGTGCTCAAAATCTTGAGAGTAATTACTTTCAACGTGAGTTCAGCGCCGAAGTTGCGGCATCCAGTAACTTTGTGCTGCATTCCTTTGGCGGATGTGGCAAATTCTGTGTGCCGTTAAGTCATTTTGACAATCACACCTCTAGTGTTACGTGTTGGGAAACAATTATAGGCATTTTAAAATGCGTAAAAGTAAAAGCATTGGAAGCCCTGAAACCTTGGCTATAAACACATACAAGCTCACTAAGAAGAAAAATCTATTTAGTGAGTTTAAAATCCGCATTAAAATGAATCAATATTCCCAGGCAATTCCTACATGAGATAGTCCAACCTTTAACTGAGGATTTCCCCGACAACTATCAACCGAGACCGAAGAGGGTCACTAAGATAGTGGACACGTTATCCATTGACTTTGGTTTCCGAATAAAGAGAACTCATACAACATCAAGTTTTCATGTGTATTTTGCAAAGTTTCGCATCTCAACATCCGACATACGGCAGAACACAATACTATTTCATCAGGGGTTTACTGGTTCATATATCTTTCGAGTCCAGATCTGAACTGCGATGTAGGCATTTTCTTTGGAAAAAGCTATCCTATTCGCATACATTTGCAATTAAGCCTCCTAAAGCTAATGGACTATTCGAATAAGTATAGGCTCTATCGCGTATTTCGTGGGCTGTATTAGTAAATCTGTGATACTAGAATGGGATATTATTGGTGTAAAATATCGAATATTTCTACAAATTCGACCTTTTCACCAAACAAAATACTCCCTTCTTTTAAACGAAATATTTGAAGAAAGTCATTTTTAAAAATGGAATGTAATAAAAATACCGAAGGAGGGGAATATAAATGAATTTTTGCATTTTTCAAATGTAAACGAAATGTATCCACAAGACGAGTGGGTGGAAGGCAGCATGCTGTTTTGCGTGGATTGAATTTTGACTCTCTTTCACGTCAATTCGTATCAGCAAGTCTTCTAACCGATCTTACCTGACTTAAAGCATATTAGGGATTTCGACCGGCGCACCATGAGTTACTTCACATGATGATTCCTGTAAAAAGTTGGTTTTTTGGGAGATCCATTGGCGACTTGCATTTTCTCACCAAATGGTGATTGGGATGTCACCTTTGCATAAACATCTAAGGAAAGATAAGAAATCCTTGCATGACAGGTTCGTTCGTTGCCCTAGTTCTTGGCCAAACGGCATGTTCACTAATGTCAGATAGGAAAACGGCCTTCAGTGAAGACCAGTCGCGGAGTGATTTGACGTTCATGTCCGGGTAGTAAACAATTGCAGAGCAACAACAAAAGTGTTGGATCATTGCATACTGACTGCTCCCTAGAATGTGACAAAGCCCGACGACGCAACTGTGACGAAGTGACCCTGACGTGCTAATAAGTGTTTGCCCTTGTCGCCACTCCCTCTTGTGGTTGCGCTCTATCAGACCTAAAAACCAGAGGATACCAAAGAATCTGAGAACAACGAACTAATCGGCCTTTATGGGCATGACTCTCAATGGGACGACAGTGAGGGGCTGTTTAGCTTTGCTGACGAGAACTGGCTGCCTGTTCCTAGCATCTGCCTTCAGAATTACCCCCAAAATGCGTTTATCTAGTACTGAATTGATGATCTCGCGATCAGCCAGATCAAACACTTTCTAGTCAGCTCTAACTTTCGCCACGGGGCATGATGGTTGGCCGACGGGTGCTGCTGAAGTCAGCTATGACTTCGAGTCACGTCCACGCGCGCCTGAATGCTCATCTCGTATTCGCCTCCAAAGTGCCTTGATGTCGTTAAGATACGACCGTCTAACGAGGCCGAGGCCCTGGGGACAAAATTCTAGTCTCGCTTTACAGTTCAGATCGAAATAGAAAGCATCAGCACATGAAGAATATTAAGTCCTCAGTTCACCGGATAGCTGAGTGGCATTTCAGCATCAGATTGGTGCAAAACCCCCATCAGTTGTCTGTGTAGACGGTCTGAGCTAGATCTTACAACGGTTACTACTTTATGTAATTTATACAGGTTTGTCAATTAGCGAAGACCACAAGAATTATTGCGAGTAATGACTACCAATATAAAAAATGGATTGTTTAATATATCGGAAGGGGGACCGTGTTGCTACAGGTGTAGGGGCGGCGCCATGAGCATATGTTGTTTTCAAGATTTTCGTGAGTCTTCGCATGTACATATGGACCCGTCCGAAACCATGGAACCGCCTATACCGGGCATACGTCCAGCTAAATTACCGAATGGTTAGGGATGATGAGGTTTGTGCGTGGAAAACGAAAAAATAGACGTCTTTCCCAAAAATTATCTCGAAGGAGATCGCCAACACTCTTACGACAACAAGGAGATGATATTTGGGGCAATTCATGGTAGTTAACAGGTTCATCGTCGTCCACCCCAAGAGTACAGTGCAGCCGTTGTAAATATGGCCTCTAGACCTAGATAACGGAGCTAAAACGGAGTCGAGGTAAGAAATGTTTACCCGGCAATGGAGGTGTTTCTCCCTCGGTAGTCGTCTTCGTATTTGGCAATGGCAGTGCTTCGAGCTATCCATGTTTGACGCCGCTCTTCACTGTCCGTGAAGAAACGTTATACTCTGCACCGCCGAGGTTGTTTAGGTAAGTCATTATCAAAGCGGCATGGAGTACAGGTTAGTGGGATTGTGATTTAATTATACTCATAAATTTAGGTCAAATGTTGTAATTCATCGTACTTAGTGCGGTTGATCTAAATGCAGAACATGAAACGGATAGAGCAATTCCCTAGACTTCAGTTTACGACTGAAAACTAGGACTCGAATGATACGATATATTCCTACTCACACTATGTAGGGTAGGTAATCCCGGACATTAACTTCAGTAAAAAGAAGACAATAGCGTGATTCGCTTTCAATCGTAGCTATACCTGCCGAAGTGAAATAAATTTAAACAATACATAGTAAGAGTAGTCATATTGTAATACTCGTTGTGCGAGGGTTACGTCCCCCGATAATTGCATTTCCAACATTTTACCGAAATATATGGACTGACATAAATGCGAAGAATTCGGCGAAATTAATAAGAACTGTTATCGAATCGTTCCTACTCTTAGTCTTTTCAAATATGTGCAGCCATCTTCACAATTTTTGTATAATCATTGGGCGACATTCGCGGGGCATTTGGACATTTTAAATGACTTATAACCAAATTAACCACCGCCTGTTTTTGCGACGCAAAAAGTTGATTAGAAATCTTAAAGAACATTAACTGAAAAACTTACGATTCGTTTTTTTGTGGAACTGTCTATGGTTGGCTTCCTCCCTCAAAACGAAGGAGTAACTATGTCCGATCCAGCAGTACTCCAACTACAGGGAATGCCTTTGTAGTAATAATTACTCAAAATATAACCAAAAACCTGTGCGTACTGCAATAGATTGACGACATAACTAGAGCTTATTTCGCAAAGTTGCATTATTTTTCTCTGTTCCAAAGGGCTGCCGCACAGAAGTAGATGCCCGGGTTCCTCAACACAAATCAGGTAGGCTAGAAAGAAACTTCATCAGGTTTCGAGATTCCGGAGCAAGCAATCGTTTTTAGGGCTGTTCACTTTCCACCCAATTGGTACCATGTTCTGGCCACTGCCCCTAAGACAGCCTGTTTGGCCTAGAAACCCAGCGATATTCGAAAATTAGATTATGTTGGCGGAATGAAACTGAAACCCGGTGATACTTTCGACCATATGGTGCCGACATTTCTTGCAAATAAGAAATCATGCAACAAGGACATATTTGGACTTCTGAAATTGCAGCTTAGGGAGTTTTTCATGAATGGAGTCTGCCGTGCTCTGCAAACCTTTTAATGTGGTGTGCCAGCAGGCATACTCCTTAGTGAAGCCTTAAAAAAGACTTGATGGATAAAAAATCAAATGCGAGAATTGGTTTTCTGTCATGCGCCTCCAGACAGACAAACCGACCTTAAGAAAGCCCCAAGAAATGGCAGGCAGAGTAGATTATAATTAAGTAGTCACTTATTTCCGGTTTGGATGATCTGATCTCTGTTGTGTGTTTGTGCGCGTAATTGAGTGTTAATCGATGCCTAGGGTTTCGATACCTACATACTTCACTGGGCTCAGGAAAAGTCGTACCAAGGAATGATCATATTTAAGACAAAATCCTTGATGACTGCCGAGTTTTCAGTCGTCACATTATTTTGTTCCCAGCTGTTTGTTATTCCGACATGTCTTTTAAAAGAATCGTAAATGATTTTAACTGATTATGATGTGCTTCCTTAAATGGCATCTTTGTAAAATGGACCGTTTAAAAAGTGTGTTACGAAGCTAAGCA
Organism: Spirometra erinaceieuropaei; assembly: GCA_902702965.1. NCBI lineage: Eukaryota > Metazoa > Platyhelminthes > Cestoda > Diphyllobothriidea > Diphyllobothriidae > Spirometra > Spirometra erinaceieuropaei. The sequence continues at coordinate 756,824 of CACRXP010000076.1, forward strand.
GGAACGCAGGGCTCCCATTTCATCAAACAGTCAAACTATGCTATCCTCCAGTGAGTCTCGCTCTGACGCTTGGCAGCATGCGTGAATTAAAGAGTTTTTAATCTAGACAACGTCCTAATTTACAGCATAAATTTCTGCAATGGGAATTGTCCGTCTGATTATGCCCTTAGCCAAAGTATGAGAGAGGGAATAACAACCCTCGTGTTAGAAAAGTGCACGCTCCATCATACTTCATACCTTGACGTACTCGGTGGTTACGTGAAATAAAAATGTCCATTTTAAAGGAAGAACAATGAGACCTGCTCATTAAAATGAATAATCTCGCCTCAAAATCAAGTCGGAAAAAGAAAACGCAACGGCACCTCCAGGGAGTCGGTGTCTTTTGAAAAAAGGTGGGAAAGGAAATCAACAAACTGACGGCGTATACTGTAGCTTAGAAGTCATTGACTAATATCTTTCAGGACGATTTTGCGAGGAAAAGGTAATAAAATAAATTTTTGAAACTGGTTAGCAAGGATGTAAGTTCCAGGCCAATTCTTCACAGTAACATGCTGCTTTTCAACCGAGCAAATTCTGTAATTTCTATGTTTAACAAATCCGTCCCTGGTGAAAGGAAGCTTTCACCCGTTTCACGACGTCCGCAAAATTCGAATAATGGTTTGTGCAAAGAAGGCGCAAAAGTTTTTTATTCTACGTTTGCAGGATGCTGCAATCCCTGCGGACTTGGTAATAGGAAGATTGCATTATTTCCGTTCTTGCAGTGTTTGCGGTTAATGGAAGTTTCTAGATGATCGCAAGATTATTCATGTAACCTATTATTCTCAAGTGTATTTCTGCTGCCGTCGTTTTGGAAGATTATGCAATTTCGCCTCAGCTGAGATGTGCAGCATGCATTTTTAAAGTCCCGATAAGGCTTAAAAACATGCTTGCAATATCTAGTAAACAGTTTGAAAATTAAGGTTCATCTTCCTTCGGACGAGGTGTTGGACAAAAATATACTTAACTAAAAGTATGCATGGTAAAGTAATTTGTTCGTTCCTACTTTCTGTCAAATGTGGCGTTGTCTGTACTGGCATAAACGGTCCTCGAAAATTCTGTGTACTACCTTTATTCATACGTTTTTAGAGTGAAATTTATACATGCGACAGCAGAATCGTATAATTTGGATTTACATATTGCAGTTTAGGGATTCACTTTTAGTTCCTGTCTTCCGTAAGAAATTCTGCAATTTCACCTGAGTAATCCCTTCCATTTGAAAATGCGTAAAAGAGTTTTCGTACACTTTTCACGAGTTTTAGTGCATACTGTATTTATGCAAATTCCTTCGGGCAGTCAACAGCCTGTTGTAATTGAATGCAACCGCGCGGTGCAGCATACGATAGGAAAGATTAAATGTACTGATTCCATACAGCTCACCTTCTATACCTCTCGACAAACCAATGTAGGCAGCTATGTTGAGGTTTAACAGCGAAATACAAGGTGCTGACCGAAAAGAAAGTCATACTTTTGATACTCCTATGAAGGGATGATTGTAACACCCACAAATGCCTATGTCACCTCCTAGCGATTAGGTAATCCTTCTGAAGTAGGGCTATAACAGGAAGAGTTCTTGTCCTTGATGTTAATCTGATTGGTTCCGGTAACTCCCACAGTTCCTCAAAGTATTTGTGTACATTGATAACTAATTGCCGAAGAAGATCAGCAACAAAGAGAGCACCAGGTAGGCGAACATCGATTCATTGTATTTCATCCTTTTATCTGGAGAAAATATAGAGTTTTAAGGACATTTCGCCGAGTTTTGAGTTTTCGACTTTGGCAGCCATTTAGAACGAGTCTCAACGGGAGTAGATAAAGAACCGTCGAGTAATAAAAGCAAAAATAGTGCTAAGGGAAATATTAAGAATCTTTTGAATAGCTTAAATGTTTATAATTTGTACAGGTCAAACCCATTCTTACTACAACAGCTATGAAATAAGTAATCCCATAGCTAATACGCATATATCGTAAAACGTAATCAAGCCCACAACTTCACACTTTTCCTAAAGAGCCTGTTGTCCAACTCTGTGGCTTTCTTATTTCCATAGTTTGTCTTAATTTAAATCATGTAGCGTTATTAAACCTCGAATCGTTCGGAGTTGTTGTAGGAAGGAAAAGGCACCGGAAACTGCTGATGAAGTTACGACAATTTTCAGATAATAGAATCTTGGTGTTTTACCCTAAAAGTTCTCTCACTCTAATGAACTTGGTTGTTTTTAGCCCATGCGAACCCCGAAATCAAGTCGCTCAAAGCACACCACGACTGCCATTCCGGATCCAGTCTTCACGCTATTTGCCTTTCTTGCACGTCAGGGTGTTCATGTGACCGATCTCTTTCGCCGTCCCGGCAACATCACCCAGATGAAGGTATCTTTTAGCCCTGCTCAAGAACAGGGTATCTTGATTTTTTGTTAATTGCTGGCTGTTGTTTTTATTCACGTATTTTGGAAGCTTTTAGGGATTGATCAAACAAAATTAGTTTCATGCTAATTCTGTCTTTTGCTTGTAAAAGCGTTCGTAACAACTTCTGCAGAGGGTATAAGGCTCTATCAAAAATCGCGTAAAAATAACGTTCCTGATTTATCCTGGTTGCAGGAGAGAGTAAGAGCTATTTCTTTTTGCCTTGAAGCTCTGCCCTAGAAACTTCATAGCTCGTCCACGACAGCATGCAATCACTGTATGTCATAGAGAAAAGGGAGCGTGGCAGGGTCACTTCTGGCTTATTTTCCTCATTATTCAGTCATACGTTAGTCCCGAGCATGAATGCCCCGTGAGTTAGTACCGAATTAGTTGTTTATTGAGCACTGATTTACTATTTGCTACAGCCTGCGAGGGCGTTGGAATCCCTCAGTCAGGGAGAACAAGCACGTTATTTCCTTCAATCAGACCGGAAAGGCTTCACCTCCACGTGCTTTTGAATATTTTCGACCGCATTGGACAAGATGAACGTTGTCGACTTAGAATACTTGAGAAGTCTGCCAAAACATCTACGAATTACGTAAGCCTAGTAGTCATCTGGTGGATTCTAGGGGAATTACTTAGGAAATCCTGCCTGGGCAGTCAACTTACTGTAACAGATTTGGTGGATTCCAGACGTTGCAGAAGGTTGGGCGGGTAACTTGATCCAAATGTGATTATACTCGCGTCATCCGACGGGGCCTCGTAGCTCAAGTGGTTAGAGCGTTGGCTGTACCAAAGCCTTCCCCTTGCTGCGTGGGTTCGAATCCCACCCAGTCGCCGAGTTTTTCACAATTGGGTCAATGTGAATTATTCAAAATCTGCCAAAACATCTATGAAGATGAACATTGTCGACTTAGAATAATTTAGACGTCTTGTTTAGGCCTCAAACTGGAAGATGATGACTCAGTCCCAAAATATGTCATTCAAAATTGGATAAATGTCGTGCCAATACTGCTCATAACGGCAACATGCTAGCGTTTGAAAAACGTGTCTAAACATATACTTTTCTACTAATTTTCTGTGGTTTAACTAATTTGGGCCCACTTTTAAAATTGGTACAGAAACACTACTTTCATTAGTTTGTTTTGTGAGAAATATGGTTTCTCTAGAGTTATACTTGAACTAAGGGCGCCTTTCAGAGTTGAAAAATTAACTAGTTACTGTATACATTTATGTAGACACAGCCAGTATCTTCCTATATTTTCTAGGTTTCCGAATTACACGCCACATTTTTTATCTAAAGCGAATTGACTAGCATGCTTTGGTCTGTGTGCAAAGGTCTTCGGAGGCTTAGAAATTAGGCTGCAAGTAGAGACCATGTACGTCTCATAAGCCGCATCTCATGTCCAACATTTAGCATCATACGATGCCTGCAGAACCATTAGAAGGTATACAAATTTCATCGGGGAGCTACTGCATTGGTTCAGACATGGCAAGTAGACAAAATTTGTGCTGTCTAAATAGTCATTTTCCCGTGTTACATACGCAAGTGACTGGAACCATACTCAAGTAAAAGCGGCATACTGCTGCGTGTGATACATGCTGATCATTATTTAACTCCTACCTAGACAGTGCCTTTTGTTTGAAAGCATATTTACGTAGCATGCATTTTGAGCCCCGCACAGATGAAAGAGGAAGGTCGGTGCATATACGCCTCTCGCACTCTACACTCTTTTGGGTTTCAGATTATTCACCTTCCCATTCTGACCATACTGGCCTGAACAGCTGCATGCGTGTTTGCGTCAGATGTTTTCAGGGCAAAGGCAGATTACCCACCTACAGAATGTCTTACAGCCGTGCGAGATTATACCCCTGGTCATTCGGTGCGTGTGCACGCTACAGATTTGTAGTCAGCATCTTTACACGAGCATTCACTAACTGTCATGCTAGTGCGTGACCGTGTGGGACAGAACCTCCCAGCCCTGGGAGTTTGAAAGTCAGGTAGGCGTATAAAGGGATTATGATAGCGTGGTTTTACTTCGGAGATACAGCCATCTCATCATTTACAGTTTAGGGATTCGCCAATCTTTTTGGTTTTTTAGCAAATAGCTAATTAACTGTTGAATAAAGCAAACCTTAGATAGTGTAGCGGACAAAAACAGGGGACAACGTGAAGACCATTTGTTACTTACTTGCCAGCATCCGTCAGCCTTACCTCGCTTGAGTCCAGCCGCTTTACAAATCACAAACTGGGAAAATAACTGATTGATTAACAGCATTTGCTTATTCACTTTTGATGCCTGTATTAATCCGACCCTTCTATCCAGAAAGGATGCAGAAATATCCTAGGAATACACGGGTTATGTTTAAAATATGCAAAATTGGTTATTTTGCAACACTAGGGGATGTTTTTTTAAAAACAAAAGTTGAGGAATACATATTATACAAACTAGTACAGGGAACCAGTTACCTGTTCATACTGGACAGGAGAAGACTGAACGCACAATACTGGAAATAATATCGAGAGAGTATATACTACTTGTTTCATTATTTTTGCGAGTGGGGCGCACTCAGGCGGCCAGAAATATTTCACAGCCACAAGTCAGTCTGCTATCATCTGGGAATTAACTGGCAGTTATTTCCCGTGCTAGTCAGTCTCAAAACATCATTACTTATTTTTTACTTGCAAATATAACCTTTAAGTGGATTGCAGCGTGCCGATTTTTCTGGCCAGATTTTCTTCCTCCGCGGCCTCAAGGTAACGTCTTTCAGGCCATCTGCGGACAGGTGACCTTTTAGCCTTTCCCTTCTCCGCCTGTCTAACAAGGCATGACGAGGAAGTTAGTGGATACGAGAAGGCAGATATTTCCTTAATCTTTACTGTTGGGAATAACTCTGGCTTAAAACTCAGGTAGACATTTCGGGGGCTGATGCCTACCCGAAGCGTGAACATCTTTCGTCTAAACGCTCTGTCTGCTTGGTGTTTTGGCTGGCGATGTCCATGAACTTCGCGCCAGAAACGTGTTATATAGTGTCTGCCATTAGCCGAAAATTTTGATCATCACGATCCCGATAGCGGGTATCGGTTGCGTAACGTCGATTGTCTTACATTCAGCGAACGTTTCGCTATTCGCTAACATTTGATGTTCAGAAAACTGGCCCGATCTGCGCTAACTCATGCTAGGGTATTCATTACTGCGATAGCGTTTGATGACAGTGGGACATTCAAGAAAGGCTTTCCTTGGTGCCTCAGGAACGCAAAGCAGTTAAAATAATCAGATACCATGGGTCTGTACAAACCTGTTATTATTTTGAAATGTTGTATCTGGTCTAGAACTAGGAAGAAAGCTGAGCTCAAATGACGAATTTCATGCCGTGACTTTCATTATTTGGCTACAGTATTGTTGATTTCACTTTTTTCCATTGACAGATGAAGTCGCTTATAGAAAAACGCGATCGTCATTTTCAATACATACCAAAGTTTTGATAATGTAATCATACTAAAATCTTTGTCTACTTCTTCACACACGAGTCACAAACTGCCTGTGTAATGATGAAACTGAAGTGATTTTCATCCTAGAAGTTTTCTGACTTCTAGATTGGTTCTGCTGCAAACTGCACTCCTGTGCTCAAGAGAGCCCATATATTATTTGAACATATTCTGTTTCGGATCCTAACTTTGTTCCCTGCGGTACGTACCTTTCCAGTATATGTCGTTAATAAGTGTCGTAAATTTCCACAATGATGGGAGACATTGCGCCCTGAAAGGTCGCCGTTGATATTGAATTTTATATATTAATATTCAAACCGGGTCTTATCATCCGCAAGTTTGGATTACACCATTTGATAGCTGTATTCATATAGTTTGAGTCGTCCGTCGAAAGTGACTCCGTAAGCCTCTGTAGGTTTACACAACCATAAAAAACGATATTTAAAGTGAGACTGAAGAAAGAGAGCAATACCGGGTACCGGCTGGTCGGTTTTATGGAGAACACATGGATTACTGTGATAAAAGTGGTCATCTTCCATTATACGTCTTTCAAGCACCGTCAGTTGTACTGTTCATGATTTAATGTGCTTTTGGTAACGAACTACTTAACTCTCTGGAATTGCTTTACGTAGGAAAACGTTCATCCGGATTCTTCCCTGAAACTAGGGAATTTAGACAAAACTTTTGTTTTTTTCAAAAAAGTTTCCAGTGTTCCTCGTCATACAGGGTCATTTGCGTATATTTTTTGCGCTGGATAGAAGCAGTTGGTGTGCATATAGTGCAACACCAGACTTCATTAAGATTTATGAACTTAAATAAGATGATATTTCCTCTTAAGGGAGCTCAAAACCAAAAAAATGTCGCGTTCATTCGGAAATTGGGAAGTCCTCGTATGCCAGTATTGTCGCATGTTATATGACAGAAGCTTGCTAAACGTTAATTGAAGTTCGTAAGTTCTGATTTGTATGCCGTGGGAGCCTTATTTACGCTGGATATCTTTTCAGGAAACCTTCAATGTCTCACTCGTTTATATACTTTGCAATCTTTTTCAAAAGTTTACATGAAACCAAACTTCGGTTTTATTAATACTGACAACGGCTAATGCATAAAGCCATACAGTAGGCCGGACAGGTAACTTTCCGCAACCGTGATCAAACTCACTACTCCCGGCCAGGGCTTCTTATCACAATTGGTTAGGGCGTTAATTATTGCCCTCGCAGGCTGGTATACGCTGGCAATTCTCTGGTACCTGATTCCCTGTCGGTGAATGCGCCTGCACTCCCGATAGGTGCACAAGCTGTGTGCATGGTTGCCCAGTGACTCGTACCTCCTTCCTCTTTCTGACCCACTTTTGTGGTTGGTTAAAATCCTGGTCAAATCTTTGTTATAGGCCTGGGGGTGTGGCGGTACGCCTAGGTGCGGCTCCGGCCGTGACAGGCACCTGCGCACCCTCTCGCCCCCAGTCTTCTTGACTATGTCTTGACACCGGGCCCAGATGCAGGGGAGGAGAGCGTGCGATAGACTTGCGCTCAAGTCACCGTACCTGCTCTTATCTTGTTGTGCAGCACGCGGCGGACATCGTAGACAGCGAAGGTCGAACTTCCGTGTGGTTAGAGCGTTGGCCGTACACAAGCTCGGTTTACTGTCGATCTAAATGCTTTCGGTTTTACGTTATTGTAAAAAAGATCCGCCTTCTTATACATTCCTAAAGTCCCGAGATTTTTGAAAAGGAATTTTATGTGAAAGTATTTTATTCGTTCATGTTTTTCCCTAGCCTTTGAGTTTTTTTCGCGCGTGTGAGATAACATATGCGCCTTGTGAGGGGTCTGAAGAAACCCATGGTCTTTATTTATACGCCGGTAGTCAACTTAATTATCTGAAGTGAAACAGGTCTAAAGCCGGATTATTCCGTCTTTATTAAAATTCTTATCGAGGAAGATGGTTTGGCGATTAACTGCTCAAATAAGTCTGTATTTTTTCAATAAATCGCTTACTTTTAATAAACATAAAACGATGCGCGGCTGCATAATACTCACAAAGCAGCGTTTCCTCAGTGAGTTCTTTTGAATGCCAGCAGACTGTGGTTTACTTGTGAAGATGCGGTGGCCACCCACACCTTCTAATAAGCACTTTTTGAAATAAGATTGAGACCACCTATAATTTGTGCATCACGGCCCTGAGTGCGTAAGTTGAAGTGTCCGTCCCGTCTTTTCTCAAAACTTCAATTTATAGCTATCACAGACAGTCGCTTAGCCACAAGCAATCAATGATGCGGAAGGTTTGCTTGCAAAGACGAGAGAGATTCGAATGCACTGATGCATTATTATTTCCACTTAGGTTCGAATATTCATAATTGTGACCGGCAGAGTGTAATCACGAGGTCCAGACGTTTGAGCCTTTGGCTTAAATACACAATGGAAAACTGATTCTGGAACATAATCCCGGGTTTTACCGGTCTGAGGATAGGCTGTTGTTAAATAAGGACAACGACTGATTTATTGATGGCCATTGCAGTCTTGCTCCTTTTCAATATTCTCAATGTTTAGGTGCCTTAATGAATCTAGGGGAGTAACAGCACAGTCCAGACATAAAGCATTGCGCATTTAGTTTTCCGAGTTTCCTCGGCATCTCACTGGCACTCAGGATCGGTTGTGCATTGCATCTTTTACCATCAGTGTATTCTCAAACCCCACTTTATAACACGACTCGAGGAAGCAAGTCGATAAGAAGAAGCGAACATTGCCGTATTTTGATTTTTAAGATTGAGCAACATACTCCTTCATATTTGCAACCGCGTACGATGCCTCTTTGGAAATTTATTGGCGCCGTTGTACAATTACGCACAGATTTAAAAGGTGTGTATGTTGCGAACAATAGTTGTATAGCAATCCTGACGATGTTGGCTTAAGCGTAATCGGAAGGCGTAGGGACCTATTGCTTGCCCTGACTAACAAAGATCTCTGTACTTTTCCTTAATTTTTTAAAGACCTTGATAAAGTTTTCGAAGGAGAACCGCCTTCCCATTTATCGATGTTGTTTTTCATCGAAGTTAAATTTTGACTTCCAAGGCGGATTAGACTGGAGGACAAAACTTAATTATAAAGGAGTTGTGGCTGATTTGGATCATTCTTTTGATCCAGTTGTATGTAACTTGGCGGCCTCGGGCGGCAACGGAAAGCTTTAGTACAGCGCTGGCTGTTAGGTTGGCGTAGTAGCTTTTAAGGAAATAAAGGCCGAAAGTGGCAGGCTTTAAGCCTAACAAGGAGAGAGTTGGACGACTTCAGTAGGTGCAATTAATCCAGACAGACTCTAGATGCCAGCTAAAAGATATACAATGCAAAAGCATACCAGGTCATCAAAATGGCTGACACGCAATGTGTTAAATGCTCATCAAAGCCTCCCCATGAGAAGTAAACTCCCCATCAGCATTGTAACTTAGACTCATTAGCGATACGAGGACATCCTTGTCGTTGTCCGTTCTTAAAGTGGTGCAGCTCATACACTTGAGGAAGAAGAAGAAGACTACGGCTAATCATTCTACGATTAATATTATGTGTTAACGGATACCCTCCTTAGTAAGTTATTTGATATGGTTTTCACTTGATAACCAGCAACTAATAAATATAAATAAAGCCTGGCTTATCGGCCGTGAAACAGGTAATGTTGAACTACTAACCTACTACTATTTTTTGCAAGCTACTGAATTGCTTTGGTAGTTTTTGCTCCAGCTGCTGGACTTTCTGTTCTTTCCATTTGTCTAAATTAGATAGCCTTTACCTGTTTTCCTCGGCACCATCAACCCTCATAACACAGGGTACTTTAAAAACGCAAGAGATTAGAAATTTCAGCAGTAACTGTGGGATAGATGACTAATAGGAGAAACGTCGCTGCATTTTCACGGCCAAAATCAATGCTGTCTAGTGCCTCGACGAAAGCATTACCCCACCTATCGTAGTTGAATTTGAACTCTTATTGGCTAAAAGGTTTAATGCAGAAGTTTACGATTGCACAGAAAAAACCGAAAAGCCTTAGACTGCATGTACAATCACATGAGGGTGGACTGTGGTGTATACGAGAGGCATCTTGAAAGTTTAAAAGCGAATCATTATTTTCAGAAGCGGAAAAAATTTGTAGTCAGTTAGCGTCCTCTGTCTTTTGCACATAAACATCTCTGCCGGTAATCAGTCTCTGATGAAGGCAATCTTTGCGTTGGGTAACGAAATTACGAGGGAAAATCAGTTTTGCAGTGAAATATTTTGGGATTTTGGAGTGACCAGCACGCCCGCTCATATTTATTCCTTACAGGAGTATTTGGGTTGAACGAAAATCGTAAAAAAGACTGATAGAAGGGAACAGTCACAAGTTATTGAGGGCGATTTAATTCAAAAAGTTGTGAAACTCCTAAACATGCAAAATATGTAGAACAAGCTCTCAGAAAGTGAAGTTCCATTCAATTTTCTACGAGTAATTGACCTCTTAAATTACTGGATGACTGTTTTTCATGCTATTTTACTTAGCTTTTCCAGGTCTTCACTTTAGTGGAGTATGCTTCTTTCAAAGCGCACACAACAGTATTCCTTTCCGTTCTTAACTAACTTGATGATTTTCCTTTAAGGCTGAAATTTTTTAAACACTGCACACGTCCTCATGCTCATGTCTACCATTGCTGCTGCTACGAGTCGGCGACCATTTTCAGCATCACCCAACTACCGCTGTCAAAGTTGATTCAGTGCCCTATATACTTATCCATACTTTCCCTGAAGGCATAACCTTTTGCATGCAATCATTTTTTAGTGGAGATTTACAAATAAATAACTCGACTTGCAGTTGTAAATGACGAATTACGGATAGTTTTGTCGCCTGTAGTATTTTCCTATGGAAGCAGGCACCAAAGTTGTACGATATGATGCACACAGTAAATAATGTAATTGAGGCCCGAGAGAGTGTACGACTTCCGCCTGGTCTCTTTTAACTTTTATTAAAAGTTGTCGTCAAGTTTTCGGTGTCGACTAAGAGAAGAAAAGGTGTACAATCCGAAAATTTGACCTACTATCTGACTCTAAAGACGGCAAAAGCTATGATCATTCCCTGTTGTCAGTGCCATAAAATCTTTTAGGACAAGGTGGACGCATTTCCTCACATTGCTGTTCTAAGTAGTTCGAATTCTTTCTAACGTATGAGGTGGCGGTTACGGCAGACCACGAAATGTCGTTATTATCGTTTAAAAAGTTGTTCAATTTGAATATTTTTTTGTTCTTATCCTTAAGTTCATATTTTTGACGACTTGTTAATATCCATTAAGCGCATGGGCAAAAGACGTTCCCTGACGCAGTCAGTAACAGTTCTTGTAGAGTTTTCTTCACTTATCCGGAGAATACAGTTGTTGCAACCATGAAGAATTTGGCACTTTTTAACCACCATTTTATCCTAAAATGTATTTGGCCAACCCACAACACTATTTTGCGTCCCTCAAGCCTCCAGGCGAACAGGCTGCTCTCAGCCGCCTCGACACGCTATTGGAACAAGGAGTCCGTGGATCAATGATAAGGGCGTTGGGGTTCTAACCAACGGAACGCGTGTTCAAGCTTCAGGAATGGCAAAACCTGGCGTTGTGTATGACTGACTGAGGTCGAATAATAAGCCAGAAATGTCTTTCAGTCTTTTCTGTCTTTATCGGTAATGTGAACCAATAATCGAACTTCCTAAATATATGTTGAATTACAGTTTTAGTCAAGTTAGAATGCAATGCGTGATAAGCGTGAAGACACCATGACATACTGGGTTTCGAGTAACAATCATGAATATGTACAGTAAATAACCGATCTCATGAAATGTTGGCCGCTATTCTGAAATCTTTTTTCGATTAGGAAGCATTACTAACTTGAGATTGTAATACTGATTATCTTGCGGCGTAATCCTATAATGTTTCGGACTCGTCAGGATGTTGGCCTTCGAATACACTTCTTTTTGACCTCCTGTAAAAACTGCACTTGGTAAAAATGACCACTAGGCAGCATGCATTTTTCGCTGATTTTCGGTGGCCTTGTAAATTTAAATATATCTTGTAAAACATGCCCAAAATATGCGTCCTTTTACTTACTTGGTACTAAATCACGTATATTATACACGGTATACTGGGAGAAATAGTACTTTTGGTTTTAAAAAAGTTTCTAATTAGGGGATGTTTTAAGACCGTGAAATGTCCATTCATACAGCTTCGTGTCCGTCCGTTTATAAATGCTCCCGAGTAAGTATACAACGTAATCCACATCCACTGCAAAATTTTATGAACTCTACACGATATCTTCTGAAGGACATATAAGAATATGCGACTTTTTTTCGCGGAGAGCATGTATCTTATAGAATGAAATCGATAAACGCCAATGCAAAGGCTGACCTTGTTCGACATTATTGGGGAATCGGAAGACTTTTCCAGAATCTTAATATACCCTTTCTTAAAGTGTAAAATGTGAAGACAGTGCGTGCTTCCACCAAAAGCATATTTTTATATATGTTTACTATAAAATTTATTTGAATTTATAAGGCCACTGAAGATTAGTGAAAAGTGCATGCTACGTTAGTGGTCGTTTTTTCCAAGTGCAGTTTATACAGGAGGTCAAAAAGAAGTGTATTCGACGACAAACATCCTGGCGAGTCGGAAATATTATAGGGTTACTCCGCAAGATAATCAGTATTACAGCCCCACCTTAGTGATCCTTTCTAATCAGAAGTCCGTCCAACATTTCATGAATTCGATCGCGGCTGTATGCTGGTCACAAAAATCTCATTTCTCTACTATTAAGAGTTCTCTCTGACCGTCTGTTTTTTTCAGGAGACTGAAATATAGGAGTGAGACCAAGCTTGTTACTTTAAGGAACACGCATTTGTTTATGGTGGTGACTGTTTTGTCAGAATTATTTCTTTCCTTTAGAGGCAGTTATAGCTAGTAAAGTTCTTTTAGACATAACAAGCAGCCCGTCCTTACATTACTTGACAATATCGTATCATGAAAAGGTTACGCGATATTAATTAGCATCGTGCCACCTTAATGTTTCAACAGCACCAATAACCTTCGAAACGATATGAGAATTTGCATCTTTTTACAACTTCTACGTTACCTGATAAACTTTTTAGAAAACATTAGAATAGATTTGGAATAGGCCACCGAAAACTGAGAGCATAAGAATTCGGATATAGTTAGGCAAATATCCGGCTAAGTGCTTTGATTTTAATGTTGAGTTTAAAGAAGGTGGAGTTTGATAAGATTTTCTCAATGAAGTGGATTTCTTTTAATCCTTTCTGGGAAACCCGATACGATTTACAAACGTAGATGTGACTAGAGCCATTGTTTTTTTCAAAAACGGCGGTTGCACAGGACACCGGGGAGACTGAATTAAAAAGTTATTGTCCATAATGTGCGCACCTATCAGTGATGGTAGTGTTTTATAGCTCCAAACATATTTTGCGATTTCGGTAAAGGTTTCAGATATTTAACGCAAACCATCTCCCTGTCAGCGCTTAGAACCTGGCTATCTTTGCTACCTCCTACAGGCTATCAGCTCTCAGCTGGCCGTGGGTGAGCCCGTGGACTGGTCCATCTATAATATTTACACTGTTGCTAACGTGGCCAAGCGATTTCTCCTGAGTGTACCTGGTGGTCTGCTGGGTGAACACAACGAGCGGAGGCTCCTGGCAACTGCGGTCTCTTACTGTCTGACTGAACAGGGACAGCGAAAGGAGGAGGAGACTCCGAAGCAGGGTCATATGCAGTCGCACCATCGCAACCACCACCACCACCATCACCACCATCATCTGAGGACATCTGCTGGTGTGGGTGAGGGTGCATTGTCAGTGCCCTCGAAACTGATGCATGCGCCCGGATTTCGACCCATAGATTCCGTCGCCGGTGGACACCTGTGGATCTCACCCTCCTTCTCCGACACGTCAGGCTTCCTGACTGATTTTGGTCTGGGCCCTCCAATGCCCTTTGAGCAGACTCAAATGGACATCTTCGTTGGGTAGGTTTCATTGGTTAGAGCGATATTTATCTAAGTATACGGCCTAAAGTGGAGCGTTAAACGGCTTATTTTTGACCTTTACAGGCCAAGTAATTGACGTGTGAGTCTCAGCGCATGCGTTAGGGTTGAAAAGCAGTAAGAAATAGCCATTATCATCAGTGGTAGAAAAGATTATGCGTCGACATGACAGCACACGACACACCGGCCGCCTGGTAACGAGCCAAAGGGACTCGATAAGTGTCGTTGTTATTGGCAAAGATGGACAGGGCAACGGTACGAAGAAGGACCCCACTTTACTTTCGGTAGACTGTGGATCATGTCATACGGGATTGGCGTGAAGGATAGTTCTACGGGTGGGTCAGCACACTAGACAGAAAGCTGGCAAAATGCATGATGACACAGAAATTGTTTAGATTTCTCCTGAAAGACTCATCGTACGCTTTCGTACGACGACAGGAATGCAGGAAGTAACTAAAAAACAGACGAAAGTAAATTTCGAAAAATAAAGGAGTTTGAGTGACGGCCTGAAGTCATGGGAAGCGATTGTTATTGGCAGTGTAATGTCTGCAAAGGGCTGCGAATGGATGCCAAGTTAAAAGCCCCTATGACGAGATTCAAAGTATTTGAAGAAGAAGAAGAATCGAGCACCGGAACAATTCGTTTATTATCCTGAGCTTTCAGACTCGTACAGGAGTCCATCGTCAGAGGTAGTGGCAGAAACAGGACAAGCGGCAGTTATAAGGCACGTAGACCCAATCATCGACCGACGTCGCACGACTGGAGGTGACTACGAAGGGCTCTGTACGCCGGCGCCAGATCGATAAATCGATTGACCGAGTTCTCATCCGAGGCCCAGGCTTCAATCAATTCTCGGCCTGTTTTGTTTCCGGCGTGGGCGACTATTTTTGGTGGCTGCGAAGTCAAACTCGTGACCCATTTCGTAGGTGTGGGCAGCCACTTGTGACAATGCGTCGCCTCGCCGCACAGCCAGCTTATGTTCATGTATGCGCGATCCCAGCATGCGTCCAGTCTGTCCTGTGTAATTACAAGGACAATTTTGACACGGAATGCGATACACTACTCCAGATTGCTCTTCAGGTTTTAACCGGTCTTTGATCTTCATGACCCTGTTGCGCATGGTGGCTTTGGGGCGGTGTGCGATTCCAACCCCTAGCTCCGCAGCAATGCGCTCGGTCGCTTCTGAAACACCCTTGATGTATGGCAGAGCATGCCATATCGTCGGTGGCGTTGATGTTTGAGTTCTCTGGTGGCGACCGCGTAGGCAGCGACTTACGAATGCCCTCGGATAGCCATTTTGCACAAACTGGTCGCGGAGATAACGGGCCTCACG
Organism: Spirometra erinaceieuropaei; assembly: GCA_902702965.1. Classification (NCBI taxonomy): domain Eukaryota; kingdom Metazoa; phylum Platyhelminthes; class Cestoda; order Diphyllobothriidea; family Diphyllobothriidae; genus Spirometra; species Spirometra erinaceieuropaei. Next base: position 772,119 of record CACRXP010000076.1, read on the forward strand.
CGCTCTGTCTTCCAGTTTGCTGCAATGAGTTTGGATCCGTTTGAAGAGCGTCTTCACACAGCTTCGTTTGTGAGCCACCGGATGGTTGCTGTGAAAACTGAGAAGCTGTGTGGTGTTCGTTGCCTTCCTATAAACCGTCGTTTCAAGTTCACCGTTAAGGTTTCGTCTGACGAGCACATCCAGGAAGGGCAACTGCTGCTCCTGTTCTTCTTTTCTCGTGAATTTTATATCCGGGAAGACTGCTCGATTCTTCTTCTTCTTCAAATATGTATACACCTGGAACTCGAAATTTCGCCTTTATTCGAGATTCAAAGTCTACCGTCAGTTAAGTAGAGTCCTTTTCCATACCGTTGCCGGTGGCAGGAAGCAAAATTCCTGGTTACTCTCACCGTAACTCCGCGCCGGAAAGACAAGGGGCCTTGAAGAATGTTCTCTGACCTTTTAACTGAAATAAGAAACGTATATGGCTTCTTTTGAAGGCATTGATGCCCTAAAATAGGCCATTCTTTTGCCTGAAAACTGGACAAAATAATAGCACGCCAAAAACCTTCGCTACAGGAAATACTAGCAATTTAGTCAGCACCCAATTAATCCTAACAAGACAAATAGTGCAGAAAACTCGAACTTATATTATAGGGCACTTTATTTTTCATAAGGACTGTATAGCTGGCATGTAATAGTAAATAACGTCAAAACATTTACACGAGTTTGGCAAACGTCGTCGTACATACCGTACTGCCCATCTGTTGTCGTTTCAAATGTTTACCTTGATACTCTAAATGGGCTCTAAATTCAAGTTTTTCGGCCGCGTGTTAGTATTCGGAAGGAAACTTTAAAAGAAGACAAAATTCAATTTTTAGTTTAACTGAATGATGATTAAAACTGCCGTATGGCTCCTCCTTTTTTCAGATTAGCGCGTTTTAACTTTCCATATATAAAATTTCCCTTGTCTGTGTCTTCGAATTCTCAGAGCTGGAAAATTTATTTTTTGTTGCTCGAATGCAGTACACGCGAAACCTTTTGAGGCATTGATGGGAAAGGATACGTATTTGAGGTTTACTTGCTGATTAACCTGACACATAGTATGAAGATAACGCACACACTGGAGGAATTCTGGCACCTTTACCGAGCCTATCTTTAGCCGTCACTACCATTCACACCAGATAAAGATCGTCACGTAATCAGCACACTCTCTTCAATCCACCATACTCCTCAAAACAGATAAACAGTAACTTTTTTCCGATGTAAACGTTTGAAGAAATTACACTTTACCAAATTATGGTATTTTAAGGATAAAGGTTTTTCGGTTTTAAAAGTTTTATCCACTATACCTCTAAGCAACAAAAGTTCTTTCGCTTGTTCGTGAAGTTTGTAAACACTGGCCATATACTTTCTCTGAAATGAAATCATACACTGCTTCATGCCCGTCATGAAGAGGTCTCCTAGTGCTCATAAACTGCTGTAATTAATGTGGATCGTGCTGCGTTCTTAAAAAAGCACCAGAAATCGGAGAATATTGTATCACACGGGGGTTTCCCAAAAGTTCCACACTAATGAGTTTTTTAAAGCATTTAACCATTCCTCCCAGCAGAAATATACGAAAACACACTTTTAAACAAATGTTTTGGACCACTGCTTTTGAAATGCTGTGCTCGAGATCACATCTCTATCTCTAACCAATGTTGCTAATTTTAGATAAACGTTAAAAACCATAAAGCATCCACACGAATTACGTGGCGCTTTTGCTCTAAGGTATTTTCGAAGATGGCTTTTTAGACGCACAAACAAGTGCTAGTCTGTTGCAAGGTTGAAATTGTTTTATTACGTTTCATTCTAAACACTATTGCTCTCCTGTTTAAGTACCAGTCGTTAATTTAAGGTACAAACACGAATATCAGTTTATGTTTTATCTGGCTCAATACGTGGTGAAAACCATGGATAAATGATTCGACCTAGTTTATTTTGGTCTACTTAACTCAGATTTTACAAGTATTTTGCAAGTTTGTTTCACAGCTGCGCGCAGTTTGGGACTTGAAGGTCGGGATGGGCGTACTAGAGAAGGAAAGTGTCCTACGTTAACTGCGAAATAACCCAGTTGAAGCCACCAACTTTCTAAATTTACATGGTGGCGTCGTCGAACATGCAGCCCTTACTGTCTAGCGTACTTAAGTACCATCTCACTAACGTCCTTTTATGGTGCCTTTCCCCGTGTGTTTTCAATAAAATTCATGCCGAGTCCAACGCTTCCTCCCTGTACTTACCGCGGTTTATCTAGAGGTCATTTTTCGCAAGGATTTGAGAAATGTACGCACCCGGGATTGCGTAGGCTTGGACGTAGGTTTGAAAGAGTGTTTTAGTAAACAGGAGGTCGATTACGCCATTTCTAACCTTCTATCGAACGCAGATCTAAACTGTCTGTTTTGTCTATGAAGGCATATTTTCGACAGCGTCGTCAATAAAAAAGGAAGCTCTCAAAGCATATATTGTGCTAGTCTTATTATACACCAGTGCCGTTGTTTCAGTTTTAATTGACCGTCAATAATTTTGTTATTGAGCAGTTTGAGATTTCCTGGCATGAGTATAATGCGGAAGAGATTTATCATGCTTTTGTTGTCTAGTCCATTTTGAATATTGTTCTTCTAACTCCCCCCCTGTCGTAAGCCTGCAGATAAAAAAAGGGCAAGTACATATGGTTGATTCCTGTCTTCACTTTTGTTATTTAAGCCCTTAAACTTAAGCAACTTTTTACTAAATCGATAGCAAAGTACGATGACTCGAATTGTTAATCTATTTTTCATAATAAGTGATAAAAGCTTTTACAGAGTAATGTTAATGGCGGTGTAAAATTACTGAAAAAGGTAGGAAAGACTGGAATGGCTATTTCCAACCTCTTAGCCGTCATCAACTAGCCACATTCAACTTCAAGTTTTGCAATCCCTAAGGCCCGATCCCGCGACCTGTTGGATAGAAGTAAAGGCAATTAAAATTCAAATGGAGAGATATTAACTGTAGAGGTAGAGGGTTGCTCGCTGGTCGCGTTATGGACACAATCCTCCCACTTCGTGTCGTGGAGCTTAGTCAGCAGCCGCACATTGGTCCGTAGTCTAGACACTGGGCTTCTGGTTCATTGGTTAGGGTGTTGGAATTCAAACGACTAGGTCGCCGGATCGAACCTCAGGGACTGCGAAACCTGGATTTGAGTATGGCCGGCCGATGACGGCTAGTAATTCAGAAGTCGACATTCAAGTCTCCTTTGTCTTCGTAGGTAATGTTATTTTGCCCATACTGCCAGTCGCTGTGCAGCTGCTGGCGGGTCTCGAGATTAAACCCCAAAGCACAAAGGCAGACGGCTGTTTCCCGTAACGCGACCGGTGAACAACCTCTGCTTTTAAGTCAGAATTCCTTCTTACTGAATTTCACTTGTCGTAAACGAACTGTTTTTGGGGCAGCTACCAAGATAGGCCAACTATGAATAACTTACCTTATACTACACCCTCTGAGCGGATGTTAATCGATAATTGAAATATCATTGCCCCAGTAATGAAGAAAACGCGTTATAATTTACCTATATCACTGTTTGTGCCAAATCCAACCACCTTTGACTCCTATTATGGCGCGTATGATGGTGTCCTTTAAAGCCTCTCAATTTCCCCTTAACGTCTCATGCTAAACGTGTATAAATGAAGTTGAAAACTACTCAAATGAAAAGGCCAAATAAGAATTAGTTTTCTCCTAGGACTAAATATATGTCTGAAATTTCTATGTGACTGTGACGACGAGAAACTTCTCACGTTGCCTTGTCCTGGGAGTTAATATGAATGTTATAGTTATATTCTGAGAAGCAAACAGCTAGGGCTTGGTCTACTGGAGGATTTCCTTAATGCCAGAGTTAAGAACTCGTTAAGCACACTCATTTATGTTGCAAGCCAAAAATAATTAGATAATCAGTAACGAATAGCCGAGGTCGCTGATTTCTTCAGAATTAAGCTACTTGCAATACCTAGTAAAAAACTGCAAGTATATTTGAGATTGCTTGCATCTGCAAGCAAATCAACTCATCAGCCGTCGGCTAAGAAGTTTCACTGAGCGACAAATTAGGAGTTTGTTCCCCCTTCCACCCCTTCGGCACTTCTAAATGTCGTGAAGAATAGCCCTGTCCTCTGAAGCATAATGGTATAGTCGTTTTCTCGCAAACCCTAGAGTGCCTTCGTTTTGTCAAAATCCTCGTTTAATTCATTGAACTAACGTCTTTTTACAGAATTTGCCCGAAAGCTTTATCTGTTGAATAGGGATCGTCTGACTTATTCTGTTGAAACCGCATGTCAGTGGAAGCATAAGCAACGACTCCTCAAGTCGACTTTTTGTAGCCTAAATCTGCTCGGGTTTGAGAGAAAATAGCCTGCTTACAAATACTGTAAGAAAACTTAAAAACGGACAAATACTGTTGGACAAAGTTACTTGAATATGACGGTTTTTCAGGCAGTTCCCGCACTAATTGAGCGCGTTTTTCATATTTTCTCTTTCTGAACGGATTGTGATTATGTCTCTACCTGGCCTGTCCTTTGCCAGTTCTTGTGTACAGCTGGTGAATTAACTCATAAAATACGCGTAACTCAGAACGTTTTTCTGCTGACTCGGTAATCGCTCAAGTATACTGACAGTGACTGTCTCTAAAGCAAACGGTCTTCAGTTAATAAAAATACAATCTACTCAGTGGAAGTAATTAACAATGGTTATAAATAACAATTAGTTTAGGAAAAAACCACAGTGCGCGGAAAGTGAAAGTTTCGTAAAATTGGTAAATATAAGTTGTAGAGGTACTCAGTGCATATTTATGCGACAAACTGAACAAATAAAACAGCGAAAGCACAGCAATTTTGAAACACCCTTTTGGATAATGCACAAAACAAATACCCCAAAGAATTGACATGTAGCACAATGAACAGGCAGCTACGTGATACGTGACAAAACACACTTCTGATGTGATGGGGGAATTTTTCCGTAAACTTACAGTGTTCTTTCTAATGATGCAGCAGAATGTGTCCCAGAGCGCACCTGATGAAATTTCCATGAGAATTGCGGCCTTTGCCTTCGTGAGTTGAATGCCAAGTAGGTTGTTTCTGTAGTCCATGTTTGTTAAGACTTTTCTGATGCGTTTTTGAAAGCCGTTGAGTACATAACTTGTTCTTAAACGTTTGTTTTTTTACCGGTTGCGGTTTGCGTCCTATTTCTCACCCTAACCTAGACAATAAACTCGTTCGCTGAAGGTAAGATGTGTTCACAACAAATGTACCTTTGGCAACATAAGGGACCTTTCAGAACCATTTGTTAGCTTCTTTCTAGGTCACCAGGAAAAAACCCTGATGTATTTTACACATAACGTTATTTCTCTTTTTGCTACTGGTGGTTTTTCGCAAACGAAAAGTGCCCTTTTTGCTGTATTTTAGGGCCGTTAGTGTTATATTTGATTACTTCTATGTCCCATCTTATGGTCATAAAAATTGATCTTTTAACTATTAAAATAATTTTCAAGAGGGAAATGAAGTACCCCTTATCTTTCTGCGTTGTATATTTTATGAAAAAGACCGGAAGTCAAATTGTCCGAGACGTGTTTAATCACCTCGTAATTGCATGCAGAATATTTATGCAGTCCTTGAAATTAGGGGTGCGTTAGATAACGCTTCGTCTGCAAATACTACTACAAAGTTAAATAATACAAAATCTGCACAGATTAGTGAAGGAAACTGTTTGATGGAAAAAGGCGTCTGTTTCTCTTAAGCGAAAACTGTTTTTCACATTTTGCCTCACATGATACAAGTGGAATGAGAGTCAGGTTTCAAGTTAATAAAAGTGGACTTTGTAAACTTTTGTCATTTAATTCAAAGCCTTCAACTGGAGAAACATATGCAAACGAAGGATTCTATCCCACCACGGTAATTTGTTTTGGAAATTTCCAGGATATACGGAATGGCTGGTTTCCGCCCATCAATGTGAGATTTTTGCTGATAAAACAATCCAAAAATATGATTGGTGCAAGAGGACCTTCCTTTCAATGAGTTGAGCCGCTACGTAACGTGCACATCGTCCGAGGCACGCTGGACTTACCAGTGCATTCCAGCCCCATTTCATTGCTTTTGTTAGTTACCATCCAGTGTGATATTTTGTCAGTGTTCGTACAGTTATTGTAGTCTGCGCCAAAATATGTCTGAGCCCAGACACTGCACTTAATAAATGCTACCTTTGGACTCACAATCACCAGACTGTTTGTCTGAGCAAAAAACGACAAGTTGTCTCAAATCCTGTTAATGTATTTATTTTTCGAAAACTTGCTCGATGTCACCTAATGTCCGAATTATCGTAGAAACTATTGGTCATTTTTCGGACAAAACACGCCGATTGCTTAGCTTTGTTTTGTCTAAATCTATCGAGAATTTTGCGGATCTGTTAATGACGACGTTTTGGTAAGGAGCCTAACCCTCGTTAACACGTACTGCGAAATATGAAACTTACCCAGATATGTTATCACATAACCTATTGAACATAAGACCATGCAAATCCATTGCAGAGTCCTGAGCTAACCAGACGGATTCCCAAAGGCAAGTTAACCTCTGTGATAGTCACGTCATGTAGTTTCACACACTCTCGTCATGATAATTACCCTAGATGCCTATTTCCAACGAAACATTCGCCATCCCTTTGGGACTCCCACCCGGATATCAGGTGTCGAACTGTGCAATTCTAATGGTGATGGTTATTAAAAATATTTGTTTGTCAGACCGTCTTTTGCAAGGATTCTTAAACTTTCTGCACATTTTACAACGAACGTGTAAGTGTTTATTTGTTTGTTTCGATCCAACTGTGAAAAGCGCGGAGATCTCGGTGGGATTCAAACCCGCGACACCAAGGAGAAGGCTTGAGTACAGCCAAAGCTTCCTTTCGTTGTCGTGGATTCGAGTCCCACCCAGCTCACCGAGATTTTTACAAGTGGGTCAGAATAAACTATTCAAAATCTACCACAACACCTATTCATACTTTTTTGTCACAATCTTCTACCGTTCTCCACTGTTCTAGCTTGTCTAGCTATATGAATTCAAAAATAGTCTTTTTTTAGATTCTGTGGTTTTTCTTTGCTTATAGTTAACATATCCGACGTAAATTAAACAGAGAATTGAGTTGGAAGGAACATATGTTATAAATGATGGCTCCACTGCATGCTTGAGTGAGCTGCTGCGTTTTCGTGATGAAACATTCTTCTAGCAAAATATGTTTTTCCCAAGTTAGGTGGTGCTGTTCAATGCTATTCGTTACTTGCGATTCAAAGCGACAACTCATGTTTCTAGAAGAAAGGTGCTGCTTCTTGTCAACTCAAACCTCAAATATTCTTTAGAGTTTTCCGTTATTTTTGGCCGACCATACTTAGTTAGAAACACTAGGCAACCTTAAAGGACCATGATAACTGCGAAATCGAAATTGGTGATTGGTACTCTAAGATTTTAAACGTAGTACCTTGAGGAAGAGTCGTGCTAGTGAGGCCATTTGCCAGTATTATTTCCGGCTATTGTCTTCTTAACTCAACAAACTCATCTAGTAGTAAATTTCACAAGATTCTGAGGTACGCAAATTTACATCTGAATGGAAAACAACTCTTAAGCTAGGTTACACCACTGTTTTTGGAGTTGTGATTTCGGTCTTCTTCAGAGTCATCACACAGAAAATATAGATTCCCGCTTGATATAAAAGCAGATATTTTTGAAATTGTAAACCTCGTATTGAACAGAATAGGTTATTTGAAACATGCAATTTATTCAGGGATTCTTAGAGACTGGCAAAACGTATACACAGTCATCGGAACAAGAAATTTATTGTCGTAAAGATTTTGATTAAAAATCACGCGCATCTACTTTCATGGCGATTTCACCCAATCATTACGGTAACCCCTTCTGCCGCCTTATCTTTCTATGATTATGTCTGTAACTGCAGGTTCCAGCATGAATGTTAAACTTCAGACTGACACAGCTCTCGTCTGAGGTATTGAGTACGTTTTCCAACGTTTGTTATATCGGACTCGCCTTTCGGTGTGTATCGTAAACACCGAGTTTCTCCACTTGATATCTGTCAAATCTGACAGTCCAACGTTTCTTAGATCGGGTGGCAAAGCAGATGTACTACACTATAAATGTGTAACTTAATCGACCAGGTTGGAAAAGGCTCAGCGACCTTGGTGACTCGAATCCGCAACAAAACGGCAGAGTTTTAGTAAAAAAATGTTCTAATTGCCTAAACCACATGGCTCTGGCTGAGAACTCAGCCTTTTGTGCCAAGGTATCCCCTTAGATGTGTTAAATTCGGGTCTCTCTGTGGGACATCGTAGTGCAGGTGACTAGATCGTTACTTGGATTAAAGTCCTAAAAATGTATTGCAGATTTTAATTCCACCGGGTTTTCAAGTCTTCCCAGTCAAGGATAAAATGAATTCTAAATAGAATACACGCGTATCAAGCAGATTTGGAACTTTAAAGTGATACTGCGTAATAATGTTTTTATTAAGTAAATTTAGGAGGAACAAGTAAAATGACATAAACTTCATATGAAATTAACTCCGCCACTAAAAACTGCTATCATTTTACTAGATATAACAAATGAAGTCAAATGTATCCTACTACAATAGCAAGTTTGCCACAAATGAGGTCGATTCAACCGTCCTTAAAACAAAATGGCGAGTGAATTAGCTCAATATTTTATCTTATATTCCCTAGTATTGTAACATTATTGAAGCAACGATTACCACACCGGTTTTATGTAATTTTGGTCGGTGGTGTGCGAACATGTTTACTTATTAAATGGGTATTCTCTTCCCCATTGCCATAGGACAATTCGGATTCCAATCAACACACCCTGTGTTTTATTTAGTACCTTATCGGATTTTGTTTTTTATTGTTTATCTGCCATTTTCAATTTTAATATTTGGCTAAATGGTTTTTTACGTTGTTCTACACTTTGAGCAATAATTTGGTTGCATGCGTAAGTCACTGTAGATGCTCCTTTGGCATCTCTAACTTATAGCTGCTTCTATTAGAGGTGATAACAATAAATTGAAGCTCTTTAAGCTATTATCACTGAGGTTATCATATGACTAGAGAAAGACCTTCATGGTTCACTTTTCCTACAAAATACAATACAGCCCATGCACTGTCTTGGGATTGCTAAAATAAGAAGTCACTTCCGTAAGTGGGAAAAGATTCGGAAGTACAGTATGCAGCTTCAGGCTATAACGAAAGGAACCAAGCCATCTGCGCGGTTGTTACCTTCAAGGAAATTAATCATTCCCGTTTCATCTGGAGTTACGAACTCTCAGGCTTCACCATCCCCCTTGAAGTCAAACCCATAACGGGTACCTGCAATTTTCTTTTTCCTTTGTTGCAAGCATTAAAAATTAACCCAACGTTTGCAGCCGGAATGTTGTGTTTCCTGTGTAGGAAAATCTGGCCAGCGTTTTCAGGTCGCCTGACTTTGATGGCAGTGAAGATACTTTAAAGTTCCGAAGATAATTTCCATGGGCGCAGAAGCATGTGGCGTTTTGTACCGACCTTTCATCTTTCGTTCTACCACCGTTCCTGCGATTTTGTTTGAATGGAGTCCCACTGATAGTTCATCCGTCGCAAGCACAGAGGATCATCATGGTCCGGGAGAAGGGACAATGGGGATTTGCGTGTGGACTTGTTTATATTGGAGAGAATTCCTCCCCTTCACATCCACCCCACTCCTCCCATACCCGCCTCGTTTTTAAGACAAGACGACCAAAACAACCGAGGTGGGCAAGAGGTCTGGCAGAGCTAAGTAATGTGTCCATAAACTGGCTGATCTTGAAATCTGAAGGGCTAGATCGCAGTTGGTAGCCAGGATCCGTATTACAAGTGGCTGTGGGGTTTGTTTACTGGGGCTATTAAGTGGGGCTCCATAATTACATCCGCCCCACTTGGCTTCCGTTTCACGTTTGAGGTTAGGATAAGGGTTCCGGTTAGTGGTTTCTGATTTTCGGGTTAGGGGTTTGCCTTTAGGCTTAGTTTTTCGGGTTACGGTTAGGGTTTGAATGTACGATTAGGGTTCAGTATGACGGTTAGATTTTTTAGTTACGGTTATGTCTAAGGGCTGCGGTTACGTTCACCATTTCGGTTAGGGTTAGGGTTGCCGTTAGGGTTAATGGTTAAGGTTAGGGTTAAGGTTAGGATTATGGTTAGGGTCGCCGTCCACTTCCCCATTCTTGGCTACCAACTGCGATCTAGCTGAAAATAGTTTCCAAGCAAGTGCTTTGGATTTTCCACCGAAGATTATTTCTGTAGATTTCAGGAAATCCAAAAAATGTTGCAGTCTGACTTTCAGTCAGAAAATATGCCGTGAAAAATTATTTTCTTTGTGAGTGCTCCCACACAAAGGCCCGAAATCCTATTTTTGACCACTTGTCTCCAGTCCATAATTCTAAGGGGTTAGGAACTGCATATTTCAAAGTTATTTCACGCCCACCCAACTAGATATAGTGTATTTGTGAATTCGGTTGTTATCGAAGTCCACCCTGACTCCCAGCTAAAATTTTGTGATAAACACCTATTTACTTCGAGGATCTATTTTCTGACGACACCTTGTCTTACAAATAAAAATATTTTCGGACTGCCGTTTTTCGTTGATAAGGCATTTAGGTTGCCGCATACTCAGGATTAGTGGACAATTTGCAAGAGCTTTCGAGCAAAGCTCAAAAACTGGATCGACCTTTATTGCGTCCTTCATTAAAGCTAGATCAGTGGATGCCACTTCCATGTTACTTATGACTGTCCCTCCCAGTGCATCTTGATTTTGATAGTTCATGTCTTATTTGCCCACCTTGATTTCTGCTTCTGAGCAGTACATTTTCCGGATAGGACACTTCTTTGTCGCCATATTCCTCTAAGATACTATGAATAGGTGGTTGCAAAGCCGTGAGATTGTACAGACAGTGATTCTCCTCTTGACGGTTATTACCGTCGCCGACCGCATCACTTTACAGATACTCGACTCATTTCATTTGGACTATTCAGACTGCGGAAGACCACAGAAATTTTTTGACGTTCTTGGACACTTTTGGGCATGGCTGGTGCTCTTTTCGCTCCAAGAAAAAAAACGTTCATCATGAAAAGTATACATGTGAATTAGCGTTCAGGTCGGTTACTTCAACCATAAATGCACTGCCAACTCGTAATTCCTGACGAACGTTAACTCACGGGCGAGGCATAAGACTGCCTGGACCTTCCACTATCGTCACAGGCACCGGAAATGAGGATAACAACGATTAAAATCCGAAGGGGTTAGAGAGCCTATTTGAAGACGCCATTTTCATACCGTCCGACGTGCATGAGATTGTGCGTCACCCGCCGAACTTATGATGTGATCTGAGCATAAAACCCTCAGTACCGAACATGGGCAGTTGAATCCTCTACATGAAACGTCAGACCACCCATGCACCTCGTCCGCTGACCCTCGATTCTCGAGAATCATTTTTACCGTCTTTTAGCCCCTTTCGGATTTTCTGTGTGGAGACGCCCAATGTGTAACAGGAATTAGCAGCATTTTATTTAAACGTTTTGTCCACCTCTTATATTATATGGTTGAATTTATTTGACGTCTTATCTACTGGGTTCGTCCTAGACAAGATATATATATATATATAGGTTAGCAAACTTGAGGAGTTCAATATGGAGTGAGAGAAAGCGTTCTAGAAAACTGTTTTCATATTACAGAACTTACACAGTGTAACTATTTAGAGAACAAATGCGCCACACAAACCCGAGGTTAAAATGATTTACCTTCACAAAGAATACTCATACCAACAATTTCACACTTTGCGCTGACTTTATAAAATATAGTATGCTCTGGGAAAAATGCATCGAAAACTGGAATCGACCCTTTGTTAGACCAACTCAATACTCCTTCGCACTGCCAGGGTGATTAGCGCTTTAATGTTATTTCCGTCTTTATACTTTTTCAACAGAATCCTGGATAGTCTACCCAAAGCGTCGCGTGAGCTGGTCGTCTTCATATTTGGCATCCTTCACAGCATGGTGCGGCACGCTAGCGCCCTGTTCAGTACTGGATGTCACTCTTGCTCCTCCTCCCTCGATTTACACGGCGGCTCCACGGGGGATTTGGGAGGCCTTGACACCGTGACGAGAGCTCCTGCCTCCGGCGCCTCTAACCCCCCCGTCTGCACTCTTGCCGAGGCTGTTTCGAAGTCCATTGTGGGTGCGCTTGTCCACACCTGTCCCCTCTCGGTCGAAATGGTTGACCGAGCATCTCAGGTAAAGTACTGTTATAATTTCTAAGTGTCACAGACAGACAGACCGACAATGACAAGCGAAGCCGGGACAGCGGCTGCTTTGGGGCGTTAACATCCTCTTCAATTAGTCACACCCCAGTCATACGTAGCTTGCTTTTTTTTCTGACAGCGCTAATTTGCTTGCTTTGCGATCTCATGAACGTTCGCTCTTCCCCTCAGTACGGACAGACGACAAAGTCAGTGTGCACTGAGGCGAAGATCGCGAGCACATCCAGTCGATTATATTTACAATTCTCTGTTTGTTTGCTCGTGTCTAAAGCATTTTTTCACTTACACATTATGAAGCAGTAGTGTCTTGAAAATTTCTAATTATCAGTGAATTGCTAGTATCTAGAAACATGTTTAACAGTGGTTCGACAATATACTCGACGGCTATTCTCAGTCCGTTATCTAGTTTACTTAGTTATGTCTTTTTAAAAGCTCTTTACATATATTTATCTTTGGTTGAGAACATGACAATGCAGACACAACTTTAGGTTGACTTAGTATTGGGGGACTATTTTATAAACGTTTTTGCAATTTTATTTACAAAGGATGTTCTATCTCATGAAATGTCGACCGAAATTCTAAAATGTGTCTTCGATTAGAAAAGATTCCCTAAATAAAGGCGGAAGACTAACCGTCACGCAGTATAATCACAAGATATTTCGGTCAGATCAGGATGCCGGCTTTTGGGCGATTTTCGTTCAGGCCGCTTCAAAAGACTACTCGAGGAAAAACGACTACCTATATACAATAAATTTGCTCTGATTGACTTCTGACGTTCTTAAAAATACGAATATATTTTATAGAAAACAAAGAGAAATTTTTTCTTGTTTTCAGTTGACAGCAATCTATGTCTCCTTAAAGTTTACGCTTGAAAGCGTATCTTTAAGTTTAAAAAACCCAACTTATTAGATAATTTCTGACCTGACCTGCCGTTGAACTGGTATTCAGGGTTCTCAAGCTACAAGCCAGATCTTTCCCTCCGAGTAAAATCACATATTTTGTATATACTATTAAGAAGAACTCATATAGGGCTCGTGCAATTAATTTGGCAGATAAGGTGGACTACGTTGCACATTTCATAAGCAACATTAAAGAATGGACGGTTGTAATGCTTTAAGGATAGACATTTAACGATCTATAAGCAATGAATGTGCCTTAGCCAAGTATAAGAGTTCAAAGAGATGTAAGGTACTACCGACTGAGAAAAAGAAGAAAATATCTTTTCTGTTATCTATATAATAAAATTTAGTATCGAAGGGCGTCAAAAATCAATAAGATTAATTCATAATATGCAAGGAGTTCCGCAGAAAAGAAACTCAGAAAGAGACTCGTTCAAAAGCCGGTATCCTGGAGTGATTGAAACATCTTGCGATTATGCTGCGAGTTAGTTAGTCTTTCGACCCTTCGTGAGTAATCCTTCATAATCGAAGGTAAGATTTCAGGAGATTACACATCTACTGTAGAAAGTAGTTGTGCTGCTGGGATTGATTCCCATCCGCCTCGTCCGACTGAATTTCATAAACTTGTAGGTTTCATAACTAGGTGCCCAACATGCTGGATTTTTTGCCTTGTCTACTAACTAATTTATTTATACTGGTATGATATCATTATTTAGAAATTTCTGGCGTGTCTTTGTAGCAGGGTTGCTCGATGTTCAAATGGATATTAGCATTGTTCTGGTCTACTAAGAAAATAGTCAAAAAACGTTAGCATTTTATTTGGGCTAATTTATCATAGAATTTATCGCTTACTGGCACTAAAAAGCTTTCGATTTTTGAAGTAATAGGTTCATCACGATCGACAATTCGGTCGGATCTCATTTTGTAGCCGCACCTGTAATAGACAAGCCCCAGCCTGACCCCTAGCCCCTTACCCCAACCCCTAATCATAATCCCTACCCCTAACCAGATCCCCTAACCCTTATCTTAATCTCCAACCTTAACCCGTAATTTTGACCCTTAACCCCAACCCCAACCCCTAACCCTAACTCCTAACCCCCAACCCTAAACCCTAACAGGTACGGCTACGAAATGGGATCTTGCCGAATATGCAACCATTGTCAGGCTGTCGATTTAACTAAAAAAAAATTTGTTTGAGTTTCCCGAATGCAGATTGCACACGCCAAAGTAAGTGAAATTTTCTAAAAGGCCAAAATTCTGCACTTGGTCGATCAAAATAACAGTTTGTGGGTGGTATTCCTTCCTTCGCCTTCGAGCTAATCATGCTGAAACTTTATTATAATTTCTCCAAGTCGTCAAATGCTTCAACCCAAAGACCAATCACATTGAATAAGGCCTTCAGCTGACAAAGAGTAAGGGACACGTGCATTTGTCAGAATTCAGCGTTATAGTCCGCCCTCTGAAGGATTGTAATGTTGGGTAAAAAGTATAACAGCCTACGTGGTGCTATCACTGCCCGTTTTTCGTTCCTCCTTTTCTGATTGCTATGCCGAGGGAGACTTATTTCTTCCCGTCAAAATGTTTATTTCGCCCGTTTTTCGGCTATAGTCTTTCGTATCATCCACGGAAAAGTTCGGTATTTTTAGCTCTTTGGAGAGATAAAATAGCCAAATGCATAGATATCATGCAGGCTTAAACAGCCTAACTCCTACAGGCATTACAAAATATTGGGGCTAACTTTCAGTGAGCAAGTTTGGACTCTCAGAAAGACGGCCCTGTTCGGTTGAATATTACAGGAATCGGCATTTACGCCTGTCTGCACTGAGTGTGCCCCCATTTTAATCAGAAACTCCAACCTCTGAGGCGACTACGAGAACGTTGCTTATAACAATTAGGTTTTGGAGAACGAAATCGTGTATGAGTTCACTGTTGAGCGGGGTGAGGCGTGATATAACTAATTGCACTGTCGTACCTGGCATGGGGCATCCATAGTCGATGATACGTTATGCATTTGAGGCAACACCTGTTTGTAACGAACTTTATATTCTTCAGGGACACAGTGTATCACTCAATCACTCGTTTGGCAAGTCGACATAAGGTACGATCGAGGAAGGTGTTCTCCCACCCTCAGCTAGACTTTAACCGCAATAGTAGTAAAAATGCGATTCCCAAGTGACATATTAAAAAATGCTGGGGCGTTCACCGCACTCATTCAAACGTGTGGTCGGGAATTTCTTTCGGTTGATTTAAATCGCAACTTTATAAGATTCAAAACTTTGTGCGTAATGCTCGTAGACTCCAAATATTTCCAAGGAATACTTTTACAAACTGAGCAGATATTTTTGGTGACGTTAGATGTGTTGCTAATTTTCTTCCAGCTGAGAACGCGGATGTTACTGGAACTTGCTTTGCATAGTAAATACTTGATTAACACAAACCTTAGCAGCGAAAAACCGCATCGTTTTTTCTTTGCGTTACTGGAGGCTTTGGAGGGTTTCAAATGGATATTACGCATACGGGCGAAGGGAATGATAGGGTAGTTTCAGCATTTAGATTTGACTCCCATTCTGAAGAAAGGGATTACGACTTCATTATTTCAGTCTTACGTCAGACTTGCTGTGCGACTTAGAACGCACTGCTGGGGCCGTTTCTAAATGGCTTCTGAATCGGCCCATTTTAAAAGCCACAAATTACTTCATTTGCATCAGGCAAAAAGAACACTTTTTGTATAGGTTTCACTAGGGGCGGCTACAAACGGCGGACTTGACAGATCAGCTAAGGACACTTACTAGAACCTTAATCCACCACTCACCGAGGTAATAGGCATACTCGCTTTGCGTGTTCAACTTCTAATTAATTAATGTTTCATTCTCGAAAAATACGAACACATAAGGTATAACGTCTGAGTTTCCAGAATGCAGACAGCACACCCCAAAGTAATTGAAATTTCCTAGAAAACCAAAATTCCGCTCTTGGTTGATCAAAATAACAATTTGTGGGCGGTATTCCTTCCTTTGCCTTCGAACTAATTATGCTGAAACTTTATTATCATTTCTACAAGTCGTGGAGTGCCTCAACCCAAACACAAATCACTGTGAATAAGACCTTCGGCTGACAAAGAGTAGGGGACACGTTACGGTAACTGCCTTTTGCCATTGCGGCTATCTGCTTTGCTTCAATACAGCCACTTTCTGTTGATTCGGTGCATGAATTTCTAGATGTCGGATGTTTTGCTTCCCTAAAAGTCTATTAAATTTGGGATAAATGACCGATATTCAAATTTCCGAGCAGAATACATGGAGAGTTCGGATATCTTAGGGTCGTTCTCATAGCTAATTAAGTTCTAAATTCAGACCACGAGGTCTTGATGTCGCGATGAAGACATCAATTGCAAAACCCTTAAGCGCCTCATAGCGCTGCAGCTGCATGGTTTTTTGAGTTGAGCGTTTGATCATATAAAGAAACGGTAGTCGCCATTAGAAGTTCGCAAACGTGGAACGAAACACGAGTTCCCCTACCTAATCATCCAGTTTGGCGCTAATTCAACACCGCGTGCACTGGAATTATCTTACACACCAATGCATCACTGGAAGGCCAATGCCAGATTTTGATGCACATTGAGCACCAAGGTGTAAGACCCGGTCAGCCTCTCCTCAACGCACAGTATCAGTCCGGCCGGCAGATAAACTGCGAGTATCGGTGAGTGAACAAAATTTCTGCAAACAACATGCGCTATCAATCGTGTAGAAGGATAACCGTTTGTGAGCGTACCTTAAATTTCTTGTCGGTAACCAGGACATCTAGTTTACTATGCCTGACCCTGAAAGAATATATTGCAGTTGGGATCCGTAGTCCTACGAAGACCCTCTTTCATATATCGACACAAAGAGGTGAGGCTCATTTTTTCGTAGACCTCCTTCACGACTTTGCTTACCGGCACTATTTGGTGTACCAGCCATCCTTGGTAAAATTATTAATTGTGGGATAACAATCACCGATTCATACTCTTGGCTCCTCACAAATAGGCTAACTGACAAACCTCGTATTCCAAAGCTCCCAAATTTATTTTCAAACTGGAACGGCATCGTTCATATATGATGCCTCCCATGCTAAATCTTGGACTGTATTTTTTTGTCTCCAAAGTTGCGACGGATCAAATATTCACAAATAGTCTACATTCTTCATATGTTTACATCCACCGCAGATTTAGGAATATTAATCTTTATCCCGCCTTCCTACTGGCGGGCCTGAGGAAGACTATTGCCAGGACCTATTTTGTTGAATAATCGGAGCAGCTGTTTGCTTGTCAATGCCCTTTCTTCAAGACTTGACAGTCAGCCGTATTATTCAAACTTGAAGCCGGCAAATTTTACTTTGATCGTCGAAAAACTACAGTTTCGAAGCATGGAAATTAACGTAAGCACGGAAGGGTTATTTCTTGTTTACAGATAGTTGACCCAGTGTTTATTTGTCTGCTCGCCTCATAAAGCTTTCTTAAAAAAGGCCGAACCTGCATGATATGTTTTAATACATTACGATTTAGTGTACTTCGAAACTGTTCGATTCTTCGTTTACTGATTACGCATCTCGAAAATTATCAAAAGTCTGATGGGGACGTTTGCAAACCTTGACAGTTGACTGGGACGAGCTCATATATAGCCCAAGTATTGCATTGCGTGCTTTTACATGTGAAATTAAATACACTTTAAACAGTTTTTATGTACGCTCTTCCATATTACAAGGTCTTTGAATACTTATGGGTTTGCAAAATATAATAACTTAATTTTGACAAGTGACGTCAGCTGCATCTTGCCAAAATTTAGAAACACATTTTGGCTTACTACCTCAAGAATATCTCATTACAAAAACGCTTAGTCGCATTGAATACTGATAATTAAAAGAGAAATACATGATCTGGTCGCAGCGATTACGTGACGATGAGAAGTCTTGAAACGACTTTGTGGTTGCTGAAATTCAAAATATCAAATAGTTGCGATCATGTTTTATCTTCAGATTGGTATTCCACCTGCAGTAAAAAAGTCACTCGTTCAAAGAGCAAGAGAAAAAATTCGCCTATATTTTAATTTCTTGGATTAAGTTTTGTACTCACCGGTATTCTAGTTCGGGCCTCATTTTGGCCGGTTTCATCGAGTATCCAAACATGCCACTCGTTTCTGTTTCAAATTCTCACCAGAAGATTTGGCTATGCCTGTTTTGAATGTTCTTTCTGATGAATAATCTCAGAGGCAATAATTGAACGACCGAAGGCGAAAAATGATAAGAAACAAAGCAAGTGTTCTGAGAATCAGAGAAAAGTCAACAGAGATTAGGCCCACTTCCTCATAAGAGAATGCAGATCATCATTTCTTAGGAAATAATTTGAGAAAGTTTTCTGTTAAACGCAACATCGCCATCACATGAACCGTTTATTCATTGTATTGTTATTTTTATTGGAAGGTAGGCATCCCAAGAAATATAAGTCGAAGTCGAATGTGTGCTTTGGG
This sequence comes from Spirometra erinaceieuropaei, assembly GCA_902702965.1. NCBI lineage: Eukaryota > Metazoa > Platyhelminthes > Cestoda > Diphyllobothriidea > Diphyllobothriidae > Spirometra > Spirometra erinaceieuropaei. The sequence continues at coordinate 790,873 of CACRXP010000076.1, forward strand.
AAAGGAAGTTTATTGTGCAAATTTTCGACGCCGGTTCCCCGAGTCGTCGTCAGGCACAGACGGAAAGCAAATGCCTATTTGGTGGACAAACTAATTTGTTTAGTAGGTTATATTCCTAATTTTGCTGCCATTCATAACACTTAAGACTAATAGTATGTCGTCCACATTCCTTAAAACAAGGAATGCGCGATTGCAACCCCGAAATCCCTATCTAGAAAACAGGATTCACTAGCACCAGTAAGTTTTGAGACTTTCTTTCGCATGGTTTCTGTCTCCATAAAATTGTCAAAGAAGATATGTAAGAAAGTATCGAGAGTGTAGTTCAGAACGCACAGTGTAACCGAGAAAAAATGAGTAAACATGCAATGAAGAAAGAAAATGGCGATAGGGTACAAATGGGCATAAAAATTAAAGGACTAGGGATTTCCAAGTTAAAACCAAGTTTACAACATGATCTAGCTATTAACATGAGTCCGGTTTTACGTTCGAACATTGGCTGCCTGCAAATACCACAGTGTCCAAGCTGTCCATAAACAATCAAGGACTCGGGCAGTTACTTTCGAGTCAGGCGAGTGTCCACTGACCACCAGGTGCTGCTTAGTAAAAGAGCGGAATACCTTCTTTTCTAACATCGAGAACCCTATTAGGCAAATGGCCACCTGATTTGACTGCCAGTACGTTCCTTCGGGGTGCTTGCATCCACATAAGACTGTGAATTCGTAAATACAATTTGAAGGGACGTACGCGGATAAGGCACCCGGATAAACAATGGAAAGAAATAGAACTAAAGCGTTTGAAGGTTTAGTCTGAGAAATGACAATTACACTTCTTGCAAAAATGATTGGTGATGGAATCACATTATCGTTAGAACCACAACACACATACTCCTAGGCCATATGGATTACCAAGATATCTTAGGATGGTCCTGCCTTCATGACATTTACGTCAGTGGTTAATTCTACTCCGCATAAGCTATCATTGTGACTTATCAGGGAACTAGAACCAATGATAAGGAAACCTGCGAACTGGAAGACGCTTTTTATTTAATCGAAGAAGGGGAAGACCCTTTCATGAGAAATATGAAGAGCTCGCCGGATCAGTGGAATTAAGTTACTGTCGTTTCAGAGGACTTGGCCGGCTCTCCATTATCGGAACATTTTATGCAAAAATCGACCAGAATTTTGAACAAGCGGCCGAATTAATTGGCCTTGGACCAATCGATTTTTTCTTCTTTCACAGCCTTGGCCCTCTGGCAGTTGTCTGTGAATGTAGGCGGTTTCCTGGGTGGCGTTTCGTCATCCCAATGGGGGCCGGTTGCCACTGTGCTCCCCATTCGGGTGGATTGGTCGGCGGGACGTGTTTGCTCGGTAGTTTTAAGCTTCCTGCGACCGTGTCGTTCTGGTTGTGGCGTACGTAATGACGTAGGACTTTATAGGCCGCAGGGAGGTCTGGATGCTTGTTGACGGAGTTAGCATCTGAGTACTAAGCCTCCAGTGTGAGACGTTCTGTTTTTGAGGTGCTCCGGCTTAAGACGTTTGCTCCTCGAAAGTCAAAACTGTGATCATTTTCTCCGATGTGAGTTGCAAGCTGTGAGCTCGGGCCTAGTCTCCGAGTTGTCAGTTTGTGCTCATGCAAGCGGGTCTGCAATTTCCGTTCGGTTTCCCCAGCGTAATTGCAGTCTCCATCGTTACAACGTATATGATAGACAACTACTGAAGTTTCAATGGGTGGCAGCATGCCTTTGGGTTGCTTAAAGCGGTGACGAATTGCTGCCTGGGGACGATGGACAATGCCTACCCTAATGGGTTGTAACAGTCGTGAAACCGCCTCGAAGACTCCTTTAATGTAAGGAATAGCCCTCCAGACCTCGGGTTTTTCTTCTTGTGGCCGTCGTCCGTTCACTCGGCGCTTGGTTTGCTTGATGAAGTAGCCGGGGTATCCATTGGCTCAAAAGAGGTCATGAAAGTATTGTCGTTCAACTCTTTTGTCGGCTGGTGTGCTGCAATGTGTTTCAAATCTTTGAAATGGGGTACGGACACAGCTGCGTTTGTGATAGAGTGGATAATTGCTGTCGACGTGTGGTATTTGTCTTGTGTTGGTAGCTTTCCTGTAAACAGCAGTTTGCAGTTGCTCATTTGCACATCGGCGCACAAGGACATTCAGGAAGGGCAGTTGGCCGTCAGGTTCGGCTTCCATTGTAAATTGGATATTCGAGTTGACCGGGTACAATAAGTCCTAAAGGTACTCCACGTCAGATAATTTGACGATGGCAAAAGTGTCATCGACGTAACGAGCCCCGAACTTTGGTTGATACTTGGTGAACACCAAGTGTTCTTTTCGTTAAAGGACCACTTCAGCAATCAGCCCCATATAGGAGGGCCAATGGGTGTGCCTTCAATTTGTTCATACATTTGTCCACCAAAGGTGAAGTGTGTTTTTAGGCAATGCCGTAAGAGCTCGGTCAGATGTTCGGACTTCAGGGGATTGTTCTTCTTGTCGTAGCGTCAGTTGGCCTTACGGTGAAGGATACTCTGACCTCGCAAAGTTAAAGTTAAACGTCTCAGGACTTTTCTAAGACTGGTCTCTCTACGTAGACAGATGTTTCAGAACGTTGTGCTAGAATCTTCAGGCGTTGAAAATATAACTCGGCCAGGCCAACTGTTGTACTTCTCTCCAGAAATTATCTGATTTTTCGTCAGCTGCAGAAATCGTGGCATTTACACAAACACTTGGCAAAGATGCATTTTTCTCTATCACCAACTTACAGTGCCGCGAAGGCAGTAAATGTCTGGATTGAAACTTACGCCGGGGGAGGAATTTCCAAATTCCCGATTACCTGTACGCTTTCAGTTAGCATTGACGATGCGTACAAGTGGTATTTTGAAGTGCCGTAGAGAATAAAGTTCGGAGATTGTCCTCTCTACACACATACTCACACATGCACACCTAAAAAAGTCGTTAAGACAATGTCAAGCCTTATCCTGCAAATCTACTACGCCGGTTCCTCATGCAAACCTACAGAAGTGCTAACTGTTTAAGCGTGCTTAAAGAATAATACTTGTCTGGGGTTTGAGCCAAGGCAGCACATCCTTTGAATTGACCAATCTCTCTTCCTTTTCCGTTGCAACCTTTGTATGTGCCATGAAACTCGGTATGCCGAGTGCATGACTCATCAAAGTGTATGGTCGCGATGCATTCCCAATTTTTCTTGACTGGGCAGGCGCCAACAAGGCGAGTTTTGCCCTCCTATCCAGGTGTTCAGTGGTGCTTGGAACAGATGCTCTCGTCCATTTACTTCCAGTTTGCCCGTGTGTAGAAGCATATTTTTTTAGTTTGAGCACAATGTACCCAATCGTAGGAGGTCACGTTCTTGACGAAGTAGTCATCCCTATGCTTAGGATACTCATGCTGGGTTCAGTCCAGTTCAGTTCAGTTTATTTGAGGGAAATATAGGTGTTGAACCTTTGAACTCCCTATTTGTTACAAGGAAGCGAACTATATCAAAAAGTTGAAATGGAAACATCAAACAGCTACAGAGTGTCTTCAGATTGGTAAAGTGTTCGAGCCAGACAGATAAACGAATTGTTCCAAGAGTTAAAAACATTAACGTTACTAAGTGTGCTGTACAGCAGTCATTGGTTTGTTCGCCACTTGTATTTGCTGCTTCCTCGGGTATCTTTCAATGAGTTCATATGCATTTTTGTTTTAAAAAGGGGTTAGCCATATCGCTGATTGAGGTAATGTAATTCCTCCTCCGTTGAGTCTTGTTGCTTCATGCGCAGAAGTGCAAAATCTTTGGGGTATCCATTCTGTGAGATAATCTGAACAAGTAACAGCCTAATTCAACAGATTCTCTTGTCGAAGTCTTATGTTTTTGTCTGTTTAAGGAAGTTGTTGATAGTTCTGCGTGTTCGACAGGTAGGGTGGTTTATCTCATAATGCAGCATGAGTTTCGCACTAGATCCTCCTTGGCGAACTAAGGGGGGTAATGTTCCATCAGTCTTTTAATGTACGAAGATGTCCACATATGAATATTTATTTATCATCCTCATTTGATGCAAATATTGAATTGATGATATTGTGATGTTTTCCAGTCGACCCTTGCTTGGGACAACAAGAATATCATATACTTAGCACAGTCACAACTTACAGTAAACTTATGAAATACCTGTAACTTCTTATTTTTCATTATGACCGCGGCAAAATGCCAGAGCTAGGTCGCCTTGTAGGCGCTCTCTTCGGTTGATGATTACATTCTTGAACGAATTAAAAATTTGTTTATGAACAACCAGATTTGTTGAAGGAGCGTACGTGTCATAAAACTAGAAGAGTTCGTCTGTTCATCGTTTTTCCAAACTTGGAGATGTGGACGCAAACAAAGAGGTGACCTCGAGCGGCGTCATTTCATCGGCTGCGATTGTGATTCTTCGTAATTTGTCCTGAAACTTTATTGCTTTTTCATTTTAATTTCCGCAATTGCTTGTAAGTGGGTGGTTTTGGTAGAACGATCGCTTAGGCAAATGAGCTATTTTTATCTTTCCAAGGCCATTATGTAGCCTCAGTTTATAGTTCCTGCAATGCATATCCGTGAAGTACGGACGTAAAGTTTTGCTTTAGCCGGCCGATGGGAAAATACGCTGTTTACGAAGATCCAAACGCGATAGCACTTATCCTTTTTGCGCAGATGTTCAAATCTCTCAGAGTGAAACCTGCCATAAGATCTACCCTAGGATGTTCAACTGTCTCTCATTACGGGCAAAAATGTTGAAAACGCTCACAACTGATGTCCTCTCTTAGATTAGATCATTTGAATAAAACGTAATAGGTCACGAAACGAGTATAGGATATGATGCCTAAGTACAAGTTTTTTATAAAGCATATTTTTATTTCTAAAAGAATCCAAAATCGGCGAGAAGGTTACTGCTACTCTCAGTAACTATTTTTCAGCGAGCGTGGTGTTTGCAGATGACTGAAAGGTTCGCTTCCAGGGGCTGGAGTCCTCGCGTGACTGCAGTATCATGCGATTATGCTGTATGGCAATCAATATTGCTGTTTCAATAAATATTCCTTTTCAAACGAAATCCTGGTTAGACACCAGCTTATTTTTCAATCGCTCGTTCACCTACTGTACATCAGAAAAATACGTGCCCGAATTTGTAGTAAATACCGAATTCGAAAGTAGGATGCAGTGAATGTCAAACGGAACTCTAGCGGTTGTGGTAACACTCACTTGTAACCTGAATATTAGGTGATCATTCCGCAGAAATTGCCTGTCTTTGACTCATGTTTATTACGTTCTCAGAGCTGACCTTAAGAATCATGTCATGGTCGCATAATCTTCAAGCTTTGTTTATAAAATTTTAGGCAATTAATGATGGCAAACATAAAGCATGAATAAGAATGAAGGCAGAATTTACTGGAATGAGACAAATTTGCAACGTTTCTTTAGCTATCACTTGGCACTCCATAATTCAAATACCGAGGGTGAAAAATTGTCAGATTATGATCATCTCAGGCAAGATTAGGTGTCGGGATTCAATTCATAATGCTTGAAGGGTAAGTAAACTTCTGGACGGGTAAGCGAAACATACAGAACTTGTTTCGCAGTTCACACGAGTCAACAAGGTAAAAAGTGAGGAATATAAAAGGTATGCGAAATGACTGGGACAAGACCAGTCTGTCGACCTGGTTTATGCTGTGTGCCCAAATCCTACTTATTCCGCGGAATAAAAACCGCCACCGATTCACACAGAGTCCAATCTGTTAGGACGTGACCGAAGTCTTGAAAGAATAATTTTAGGCCAGCGGAGGAGTAGTTACGAGAAGCATAGCTTTATTTTCTGACCAGAGAAGCCATTTTGGAAGTCCACAGAGGATTCGGTGGCATATTGCATTCGGCCTCGTCCAATGCACATGTATCTAAAATTGAACGTGAATTCATACACATGCGTTACAGTGACCTGTACGGACATAACACCCTTGCGTGACCTCCGTGCGGCTGGAATATAGATGACAGACTGTATTGTCTTTTTCCATTGCATAAAATTGTCTACAATTAATGGTTTTGTAAATATTGTTGCTCCTTAAACGCAGCGGTTTTACGACGAGCCTGCTTAAAAGTGATCATTCCACCAGTTTTTGTCTTAGAGGACTACTGTACTTTTTAATAACGTTGTCGCCATAGCGACATTTTATGGGACCGTTTTGAACTAGCAAAGTTTTGACTTGTTTTTCTTTGTACCGGGATTAAACTTAGGAGTCTAATTTACTGACTATCATTTGATCTACCCATTCTTCTCTCGAAACATAAAGAACTTCAGTAACGTTAAGTGTTTGTCTTTCTCCGCTCCCGTTGTGAAATCGATTATTTACGCCACTTACTTATTGTGGAGAGATGGTCATTGCCATTACTTTCATTATTGACGTCAGCAAATACGTCACTAGCAGACCGCTCACCCAACATTGACTGACTACGTTTTTTGGTCTCTTATAATTTTTGTGATCTTAAATTTCTCCATTCCCATCCTGATAACTTTGAGTTTCGCAATAGGATATGTCAGCTTGGAATCCCTCGTAATGAAAGAATAGCAGATTTTAAACTTTTTAAATGTCAATGACAGGTAGTGGCTGCAGAACCTCTGCGAACTGTGTTAATATAGGTAAACACGGCCTTTATTCCAATGTAGGTCAACGGGACCGGACACAAATCCCTTTCGTCACACAAATATGATGCGCTCACTTATTAGTTTAGTATTCATATGTGTAGTTCATAGTCTAGAGGCACAGGGCAGTTTGATCTTCAATTCCGACTATGTCCATCGTGTGTACCACAGTAGGGTGTGAGCAGGGAGGTAACTTGGTCGTAAAATAGTTCCTGTTGATAGAAGACTTGTGTTGCATCTACCACATTTTCTCTTTCTGACGTCCCTGGACCCGATGTCAAAAAGCGTCAAGAAGACCGGAGGGGCTGAGGATGGAGGTGCGTCGCGCAGTGGAAATCAACATCTAGACATGCCACCAAACCCCCTGGTATACTCAAAAGCAACCATGTTTTGACACAACAAGAACAGCTTTAAGCGCACTGTGATAGTGACAAGCGCGTCAAACTGTTTACACTGAGGAATATGCACTGAGAGCCGACCTCATTCTCTCTTCCCTTTACGTTTCACCGCTCGATTGTCCTATCCGGTCACCCAACTGATGTTGAGATTGTGAAAAGTGACTGGCATAGTTAAGTAAGGTATGTCAGCGTTTGTCACACGCAACCTGGCCTCCCTGCCAGATCTCACATATGCTAGAGTGCCATGGAGACCACATGGAGGAGTCAAAGAATACGCTTTCCGTTTACGCTAGATGCGCCGACTCCATGCTCAGAGTTGGTGATGCTGGACGTGCTCGTGTGTGGCGTATCTGCTGGTGAATAGAGGGGTTGTGACGTGGTCTAGCCGGTAGAGTTTTATCGCAGGTTTTCATGGATATACATAGGGCCGAGTAGACTCATGTAGTGACTGAGCATGGGTCGGCAGTGCGGGAGGTTGAGACGAAGGCGTCGGGGTAAGATGTGGTTATGTAGCCGCACCCGATGGACACAATACTGTCGACCGACTTAATTATTTTGAGTTGGTGTGACTACGTTGGCATGGTGTTGCTGTGCGTTGCGGTGTGTGTTCTGTTGGCGGCCTTGTTTCTTGGTTGCCGTGTCTACATTTTTCGGTTCAATGCTGGTGGTCCTTCTGGACCTTCGACCTGTCGTCTCCTTTTAGCTTTCGCGTTGGATGTTTCATGGTTAAGGTTAGGGTTGGAGTTAGGGGTGAGGGCTAGGGCTTAGGTTAGGGCAACTATTCCTCAACCACTCAAACCAATAGCTTTTCTTTCGCATACAATTACTTGACTTCGACGCTTATGCTTTCCCGATCCCCAATTGTAGAAACCCCTATTTCTACAAGTCTCGTACTACAGGTGGCTAGGATTTTTTTTACCTCAGGTGCAGCTACATAAACATGTTTGACCGGCGTCGGATGTAGATAGGTGCTCCAGGCACTGGTTCGCCTTTCTATGTGCGATGGATTCGCAAATGACCGTCCGTAACGATATGCGATGTGCATGAGCAGTGGTAATGTGGGCAGGGTCTGTTCAGAGATTCTGAACCGGTTGAAGTCATGTTGTTGCTAGTGGCGGCCGGTTTGTCGGATGGGAAGTAGTCAGTGCTTGGAATGGAAGCGTTTTCGGTTGTGCAAGGTGTGCTTGACGCGGCGATATTACGGTGTCTACGAAACATCATTAACATTTATATTTATGACAGGGATAAACATTTGGGTTACGGTGTTTGCATGATTCCGTCGTCTATGCCTTTCACAACCCTTCTAATGTTATTCGCCCTGACGCTCTCTTCGCAATGGAGATGGGCAACAGGTAGCGGCTACGTTTTCTTAACCGTCTAGTGCGCCGAAAGGTCAGAGGTATTTCTGAAGACGATCAGGTACATTAACTGACGACTGATGGTCATTCATCGCCCTAGTTAAAAGTCTGAGCACGTCCATCCCGTTGTGCCTTGGAGGTCAGTCTAAAACCATCTCGGGCGCTCACGTTGCGCCCAATAATAATGCAGAATGAATACTGACAAAGACCGGGGAGTCTGTGATGTCAATTTTTGGCTTTTCGTCGTTTTCTGCCAATTGTACCCGCTGCAATCGAAAGGCACTTGGTCTGTGGCACGATGACAGGTCATTGGATTTCACGCTCAATGACTGAATAATCCGGATTCGAATCTTAGGTTATCCTAATTTGAGGTTATTTATGCCTGACTGAAAACGCCTAAAAAGGTAAAAATGATAATCTGACTTTTCTATGCTTCTGTTGGTACTTATTCCTTACTTAGTCTGGTTTCAACGCGACTGCCTGCACTAGCTCTAGTTTGGGCTTTAACGGACAACAGGCAATCGTGTTCGGTATCGTAATCAGAACGGTAAGTGAATTTCCAACGCGAGTTCGTAAAGGTTTACTGTTTTGACGCCTGCATGTTTGAAAAGCAGTCCCTTTTAAAACCTTCAGGGAAAGGTTGTCTGTGTTTCTGGCAGACCTATTTAAAAAAGTCTTGATTTTTTTGTTACCTTAGGTTCTTCAAACCCTGCTTCTCCGATACTCCCTGTTGGGAGACTCTGCTACCTCCTTTTATACTGATTTCATGCTGGGTCGTGTCCAGCCGAATTCGGCCTCCACTGATCGACCGCTTCCAATGGCCAGTATCGTCTCTCAATTCATTATACCGAGGGCTCCCACACGCAAACTGCGAGACCGAAAAAAGGGTAAGCTTTTTAGCCGTTGCTGCTGAAAGTGATGCTATTGACCTCTCCTCAGACAGAAAGCCTCATTGTATAGCACGCATGTTATGATACTTGACAGCTGTTACAGGAATCTACAGGAGTCCGCGACAAAAATCTCTACTATTGAGCGTGTTATCCACCTTGCGTATTTCACGCTTGGGCCTCGAGTTTCTGGCGTGTTAAGTACTGCCCACTCAGGTTATGGAGATGTCATTCCTAGAAGTTCATTTCGCTTGGGAGCATTACACACTAACGAATTATTTGTCTTCGAAGGGATATGGATATTGTTGATTCCAGCCAGTCGTTGAGAAAAAAAGTCAAGAGATCAGTACAAGCAATAGTTTTCATAGTAAATTAAAAGAAACGTTCACCGGGAGGGCTTCATTTTTAATCTGACTTTTCAGGTAGCGATTCCGCCAACAGATTTTCAGAGGTTTGAGGGTCACATACACAGCTACCAGTACATGATACGTGGGATGCATATGTAGTGTACCTAACGAGTGTTTCGCCAGTGCCATTTGCGGACGTGGACTGAATTCCTACATAGCCGTGGTCCGTGTCGACTTTTCCCTCGTTGACCGTGGCGACAATTGCCGGCCTTCAAGATCTTCTATTCTGTTGCTTACCAAAGCCAGGTAGGGGCGCAAGCTATTTTATGGAGCGGTCGTACGAGCAGTCTGAGGACACTCAGTCTTTTGCCTCCAGCTTGGCGTGTAATCATCACCTCAGTCCCCCGACCTCAGCTGCTTCACAGGTGAAAATATGTCCTCTTAGCGTAGCAGGTTCCAACACCTCGGATTTTGAACGCCTACGTCTTCACAGCTGTACACAGCTTTCTCTAACCAAACGTGCACAAAATGCGGCAGATAACGACTACATTCTACATTGGGACGGCGTTCTCTGGTCATAATCTGTAGGCGCGGCTTTAAGTCGGGTCTGAGAGCAATTTTTAGTCCAAGTGGTATTGAAGAGCAAGCCACGGTCTCGGAGATGCCTTTCGGGCAGGGTGGTTCGCCATTATCTTAGTTGGTTGGATTTCATTATCGCGTTCCTTTGGAACATTACACCCTTCTCAACTAATACCTGTGGTCATCCGTTGTTTCTGTAAATCTAACCGTGGGAACTGACATATTCCAGTGAATTTTCACTCCCTTGCAGTGCTAGATTATTGTGCTTAGTCAATGTCTTCAGCATCTATGGGGGTCCCCTATAGTACTGTTGTCGACAGATTGCCGTCAGATTGACGGCATGCGAGAACATCTAGGGATGGCAGTCTGTCCTCCACTCCCTTCTTCATCAGATTCAGAATGATTGACCCTGTTTATTTGGTTTATTTTCAAATCCTGACCTAGACAATTTTGATGAGTGCAGTCTGCGGGTGCGCCGAGAAGTGAGTTTATGTATGGCTCGAACACTCCTCTTTTGAAATTACTGGAGGGATATCCCAACGATATGTTCGGAAGTTGGCGGATCCGACGTGATACATGCAAGATTTCATCGAAAGCTAATAACGTTCTGATGCAGTGTCCCACGGGCCATCTGAGAGTCTGATCGCTCACTAATTCGGTAAATGCCTTCAAGAACATTCTTATTTTAAAGTTCTCAACAGACAGGTAATTCAGAATCTGTCTTTATGGGCAATCGGACGGAAACACTGAAAATCATGAAGTATTCAGCAATATTTCGAGGCCGATCTGAAGCTCATCTTAATCGAAAACGAAAGAAAAGTATAAAGTAATTTAACGGAAGAAATGTTTTCTTTATAAACACAAAATGGTATGTTTACGATCACGCCTGTCAGTTCTATTTAAATTTATTAGTAATCGGCCGGCTTCATGGCATGTCGCCTTATGAAAACTTTTGATCCTACGACGTCCCCATCGGGGAAATCAAGCAAAAGCCAGCTTCTCTTGTTGAACCGCATTTCATTTAACTCCAAATACTCAAGGAAATTATGAAACACAGGAAAACTGTTTTGAAATCTACACTCAGCATGTAGGCAGTTGACAAACCGTCATATATGAAGCCGCACTACTTATTAAACGATATTTAGATGTAAACTTCACCAAAACACTGTTTTTAGACGTTATTTTTATTTCTAATCTCATATTTACTACGTGTTTGGTATGAGAATACATTCTATACATCTAAAAAAGAACTTTACTTAATCAGAGCCATTTCTGTCGTTTTCGGGATATTGCGCTTTTTAAAGTAAATCGAAATTTCTAAACAGCGCAACACTGCCTATAGTATTTTATTTTTTTAAATTCTTTTAAGCTTGTACTTAATTAACATAGACATTTGACTCATTAAATGGTGTCAGTTTGCGAGTTATTGGCAATCATTCGTAAATTTCGACACATTTCATGAGTTAGATCACTAACTGTAAGTTACGTGGTCGCCGTTCTCATTGTGTTTTCGACTGTGGATGCCTGTGTTATGAAAGGGAATTGTGGACTGGCATCAAATGATATCACTCCTTACTTGGTTCGTTTACCAATGGCCTCACTGAACGAACTGTTGTTTGCGAGCCCATCGTTGAAAACCTTGGCTTCGCGAACAACCAGTTTTCAAACTCGTATGTGGGCGTCCCTCGGGATGAGGCAAGCTGCTAGAAATTGCATCTGACTTAGGCTTTTTTGGAAGGCTATATAATTGCGTCATACTTACTTTTCTGGACTTTGTTATGTCAGTTTGTGGTGTTATAGACGTTGGTTTTCTCCAATTGGGTCGGGTTTCTATTTACCTTCACGATTAACGACTTGAAAGTGCAGTAATTGTCTTGCACCAAGAAAGTGGCGGCGAACACAACAAAACCAAACGGTGACCGGTTTCTCACCCGTACTCAGCTTTGGCAATCCGCGTGGCAGGCACGTTGGGCATGCAACCCATCGCCATGCAATGAGAACTGTGCACAGGACTTTCGAAGTTCCTAAGTTGTGTGGCCGAGATCGTTAGCTTAAAACGCCAAAACACACAAACGGTTCATTCCGTCATTGTCTTTCCTTCTGTTTACCTATTTTCACGTGTTGTCCGACAGTTACATGTAAACTGCTACTGGCTTGAATTCGTTTCATGTCATTTTCACCTTTCGCCCTTACGCGATAGGATTAAACAGTAAAAATGGAGTTCAAAAATCTGATTTTAAACACAAATTATAAACCAGTAACTACAAGTAGAGTCTTTCGCCTCAACAAACGACCACCGTCTTAATTGGGTTGCTTGTTGATCAGTCGACCGATAAAGTGTTTTGGTTGTCTGCGAAACGGTATATGCGAACATGCCTAACGAGACTAACCTTGACCATATAAGTGCGTTAATGGTTTAAAGAGATCGCTGTTCTGTTGTGTCTTTTGGCGCGGTTTTTGTTGTTGTTGTTGTAAAGCAGCAGACAGTATGACTGCTTCACACCTGGATAGACGTCGGACAAGTAAGATATGTCAAGAATGGCGTTGCGTTAGATGGCGGAGCGACTTCCGTAGTTCTTAGGTGTAGAATGCTTAGACTCGGATTTCGGGGTCTGTGTCGAATGTCAGAGCCACCTCCCGCAAGGCTTGGCAGCCGGACTGACTTATTCGTTGGAGACTGGAGAGTTGTCAAAAGTGGTGGTACAGTTGGTCGACGAAGAAGTCCTGGAAGTTATGTACAGGCGACCTGAAAGTATGAACCAGCGGTGTCGATGCACGGGGCGAGGGTTCGCACTTCCGCCATGTGGGGATCTGCCCATCGACAATCACGAGTAATTATGGGCTAGTGACAAATTTGCATTCCAGATCTCTACTAAAGAGACCCAAGCGAATTCTTTCGCTAATATTTCCTGTGAATACTCTTCATTTCACCATTAAAAATAAGGAATAATATCTACAGCTTCTGACTAGAACGGTAGTCCTGAGGGAGAGAAGCAGTGAGTAAGCTAAGTAACAATATATTAATAACGTCCATATGATTCTCGTAACTATTGTCTTTCTAGTCATATTTTATGAAAAGTCAATTCCGTCGAAATTTTAGTTTCTTTCATAAAGCGACTACCCAAATTCTAATACTCTGGGCAGGCCGTCGTAGGACTATTCGAGACTAGCCCTTCAGACATTTCTGTTCCCGTTGGTTCTTGCTGGTCGTGGACGCGTGGGTCGCGTTCAAGGAATGTATTGAATTTGCGTCGTCTAGTTCTGCCGCAACCAAAAGACCGTAGTATAGCATTTTCGATCTGTGCTCATCCATGATGATGGTATCTCTGAAGCGTTATTTTATAAAGCTCACTAGATGTCATCCTTGCGGTTTACTTTTGGGATCAAAATCGGCTAAATCGCAGTTGGTAGCCAGGAATGGGGAAGGGGACGGTGACCTTAGCTCTAATCCTAACCTTAACGCTAACCCTAGCCTCGACCTTGAACGTTAACCGTTAACCCTAACGCCAACCCTAACCGAACTCGTAAACGGAACCGTAGCCCTTAGACATATCCGTAACTGAAAAACCTAATCGTAATACTGAAACCTACTCGTACGTTCAAACCCTAACTGTAACCCAAAAACCTAAGCCCCAAAACATAACTCTAACCCAAAAATCGGGAACAATTAACCGGTGCCCTAATGCTAACCTCAGACGTAAAACGGAAGCCAAACGGTTCAGATGTTGTTATGGGGCCCCACAAAATGATCACAGTAAGCAAATCCCCCAGACACCTGTAATACGAGGCCTGGCTACCAACTGCGATCTAGCCCCAAAATCACTTTTTATTTCTTACTTGCATTTGTTTTATAGAATTGCATCGTCTGTCTTTGAAGGCCCCAAGTGGCCGCCTAGTGTTCCTTTTGAGTTTGCCAGTTCAAACTCCATGTGTCTGATTATAAAGCGAAAATGTCCATTAGTTTTTCATATTGCGTAGCATTATAATTATTGTCTGTAAAAGGGATTTTAGTGTCAATATTAATAAATCATTAAGGCATTTATACCAGTCTGCTGAATAACCATTCGCATCTTAGTGCATATTTCACTGGTTAATAAGGGAGATTCGTCAGACCGATAGCCTGCGGGAGGTGAAAGCAATAATTTCGAAAACTTAGCCAGTCTGTAAAAAAACTTCTGTAGCTGCTTGATGTTTCCATCTTTAAATTTTTGATATAATTCACTTCCTTGTAACAACCAGGGCATTCAAAGTTTCAACACCTATGTTTCCCTCAAATAACTTGAAAATGAAAGTTAATATGATGGAAAATGTCTCATCGCCCCACTTCTTTGATACCCTCTTCTTAAGGACTTGATTTTGTAATATAATCGAAACTCCACCATGTACGTGTCATTTCTTTTGGAAAGGGACGTGTGTCGGAATGAGAGATCACAAGTTTAAAGTCAATGAGGGTGGTCGCCCTAGTTGCCTCGATGATTCCGGTGTTCAGCGAGGCACCTCTACGCTAGGATCTGATCACTGCTATTCAAGTCTCACTCACTTTTTATCTCCAATAAGTGGACACAGTCAAGTGACACTGGTAGAACTCATACAAAGTTGGTGTTCCCGACAACGATGGATGAGAGGTAGAGACACGGCACCAGTGTGGAACACGGTACGCTCGAGCCTACCTCGTCGAGCACATTATCTGGCTGTGTTCGTTCATATTCTCCATTGATTGCCTGAAAGAATTTTAAAATATTTAGTCACGAAATATTCCAGTGTGCGACGTTTTCTCGAAGACAACTGTACATAAAAAGCGGACACAAATAGCTATTTCGACTGTTCGAACCTAATGCATGACCTTGAATTGGGGGAAGTTGGAACGGAAAGAAGGCGTTTTGCTGACAAAACAGCTCAGGCCGTGGTGGACTTTTTAAACTTATTTATTTATTTATTCTTCAGTCATATCCACCCTAAAACCCTAGATCGACAAGACCCTTCACCCAGATCTGGACCGTTAGATCATGGGCCATTAAGGTAAACGCTTTCCCACTGTGCCCTGACCTCGCCGCTCTGTTATCTCGGACTGATGAGCTGTTCGTTGATTGAAGCTTCAATGGTTCATTACTGCAGCCGCCTCACCTAATTTTTCACCGTTCTTGGCACGTTTCTGCCACTGATTGAAGTGACTTTTGCCGTTAGAGACAAATGGATTTGGACAACAGGTCACTTGAGGGCACAAATGGATGGATGACATCGCATCTGGTGTCGGAGACTATTTTCGCAGATATTTTAGAGGAGGCAGTAGTCGGAACAGCTATACCTGTTGTGAACTTGTAAGTGCTACGTTTTCGTAGCAGTAAAACTGTGAGTGTATTGATTCAAAGGTGTTTCAAACATTCTAAGAGGTTTTACAAGTCTTTTCTGATCTTTTGATTGCATCTTCTCTTACGTAATTTTGAGCCGTCCCGCAGTTTTTGTTAGCTCTACACCATAGGGCCTTGCGTCTATAAAGAACTGAGAGTATGAAAAAAATTCATTGTGGCCCAACTGCAAAGTATGAGAATGCACCCTTCAGCATATGTCTTTGGGAACCTTGTCGCATTCCTGAACAAGTTTTGGTCGTTTGACAATTGGGCTGGTGGTGTTTGGACTTTTCTTTTTCCTTCAAGGGTCTTGTCACTTTGGTACCAAAGCTCTAACTGGTTTTAGAAGATTTTCAAGGCAAGTCCTTCGTATGCTTTGAAAAGTTGAAGGTATCAAAATATATTTTCGACTGGTATTCGTAAACGTTCTGCAGGACGGTAATCCTGCCAAAATGCTCCAAATCTCTGAATTAAGCCCGCCACATGCATTTAGTCCGTAAGGACTAGGAAGACGAAAGCTATGTATCCGCATTTAATTGGCCAATAAAGATCAACCAGATTCAAAGTTAGACGGAAGTTCGAGACACAGGGTTAAATTTTCGTAAATTTTAGGGTCCTTCGTGATGCATGATCACACAGTCAAGCATCTGCTGCCGGTATTACGCCGATCAGCCAGGTCTAAGCAACTAATGACGGGGACATCGAAGCCCTTATCAACGCAACGATAGAACAACTCAAAAATGCATGCGTGTTTCTGTTTTGTTCTTTTATACTTCAGATTTGGACAAAGGAAAGATCGGATATTTGCTACAAGTGTTCGAGATATACTCTTGTTTTCCTTTTCAAAACATCATCCGTTCTAAACTTTTTCGTAGCCTGTAACGCTTGACCAGTAAGTAACCACTCGCTTAACTATCCCACCGCAACACTCACATGGAAGTGGTTGCTACACCTGGCTAGAAACCGCTGGATGCCGACAGTCACTTAGAACGATCGAGATGCAAAAATGATCCTCATGCCGTCGTGATACCTGTGCTACTGATTTATCGTAAAGGGATTTGGACAATAATACACGAAACGCTCATTAAACTGCAATTTAATTTTATTTTCGCGAGGAGGGTGTATTAAACAAGTATCAAACCTTGCTGATTAGTTTATTGGCTTTATTAAATCCAAAGCGTGTTACAATTTGAGCAGAGAAGACAGAATTGTGGAACGCACTCTTCGCCTGGTTTGTTTGTATCCACTCATCGAAAAGTGGAGTCTGATGGATCATTCTATTCCATCGCAAACACGTATAAGAAAGAGTCTGGCTAATGTTATTTTTATCGACAAAATTCGACAGGGATTCCTCCAGAAATTGTTGAATAAACCCCGATGTAAATTAGTTCGATTTGGATACAATTTGTTTTTCTATATTTGAATTAAACACTTCAAACTGAAGTTAATTAGCTGCGTACTGCGCGCCTGAAAGTCTAACAGGAAACAGTGTATTTCGAAAAAAATGGCTAACGGAAAACGCTGACGGGGACGGGAGTTGGTTCACGTCCACAGTTGTAAAGCGATGTTAACTCCTACATCGCGTGGACTAGACAAAATGAGGCGCGACGGCGCACACGGCAGAAAGTGACGAGATGTTCTAAAGGTTTGTCCGGAAAGGATGCCGTGAGAGATTATGTTACGTGTGATAGGTCGAAGTTATGGTGCAGACTGCATGCGCAAATCAAGGCGGCCGCTCTTTAGACATATGATAGTTCAACTGTTCGTGTCTAAAAATATATTCCGCCGCAGGCTGTCTTACGGTAGTCAACACCAGTCTTAGGAGCAAATCTTACTAGTAAGCCGAAATAAAATGTCGTTTCTCTACGTGCGTACGCATCATCAGCCCTGAGAATGAATGGCATTAGAGCGTCGAACAGGCAAATGAGAGCTAACGCACATGATTGTTTGCATTCGCAAAATTAGGTAAGGCGCAATATCCTGATCAGCCATTGCCCCCAGTCCTGATCGCCCTTTTCCAGGGATAACCTAGGAGTTTCTTTTGACTGCGGTTGAATGCCCGTCGTAATCCGTGAAGGTTTGTTAACACGGGACCGTGGTACTGTTAATAATGCTATTTCGGACGGTTTGCCCGGCCAGTTTCTCAGGCCGAAGTATTCACTGCAACCGAGGACATGCATTGCAGGGAGCTTGCAGCCAATAAAGAAACCCATCTGAGTGTGGGTCTGCGTGATACGCACGAACGCAACCTACGAAATTTAACCGTTGGACTCAGGTACACCAGAAATTACAAGACGATTTCAAGTGACCAATAAAGCTATCAGGCAAAATACATGTTTAAGTTCAAAAATGGCAAATTTCGGAAGACAGAACGGGGAAAATTTGCAGTAGATGCCCTTCGTTGTATGTGCTCTCTGGCTGCGTCAGTCTCCATCTTTAGTAGACTGTCCCATAAATGTTATATTTAATGAACTCTTACTCAAAGCCAACAGCCCGTAAAATCATAAATATTTTGTTTGCAGTTTGTTTGTTTTGAAAAAGTATCTGTCAGGCCACCAGAGGCTCACCGTGCGAGATAGGAGGAAGAAAGTCGCAATTAGTTGGCACAGTTGGTATGTGTTATTATGATAGGCCAGAAGCGCACTTCCGAGGGGTCGTGGGGTTGATGCTGTGACCTTTCTGGTCATGTGACTTCCGATTTCCCATACTCTGCCTTAACCAATTTTTGTCTTGTTGAAAACCTAAGGCCTACAATATTTTTTGATGTTGATCGCCATGTATGCTGAATTAGCATTTTCCGAGTTTAAAGCGGGGGGCTTTTGAAAAAAGGCAGGTATGCTTTTCATTGACCCTTTGTCGACATCTATTCCACCAAACTGATAGTTTTTCTTAAAAAATAGTATCGAAAAAGACAGAAATCTGAACACCTGCGGGTCGAGCATGAACCTTTTAATCATCATGCAGATTCATCATCACTACACTATGGACTCCACCATACTGGACATAAACCAGCTTAATCGACAGAGAGGTGACGCGCATCAACTTATCTTGATTGCACCGCCAGCTATCAGGACAACTCGGTACACGTCACTCTTCCAGTCAGATGCAAGAGCATAAGTTGAACGAAAGTAGGCGGTTGAACATAGGTGCCCTCTGGCCCCTCGTATTTTTATGGAATTTGACGTAGTTCCGTGGGTTAAGAACCCTTTCTGTAAGTTGCACTGACTCTTCATTGCGATGATTGATACGAACAAAATGATCACTGATAGCGTCCGATATGGCGTTTTAAGAAAAAGCTGGCATCGTGAAAAATATTTTCTCCGTTTTCCGCCAAAATTATGTAAGAACGATGGGACGCTGTCGAACTTTTTCTCGTTGACTTTTAGTTTGTGCTACATCCATTATCGCTACGGTTCATGTCAACACGAACAAAATAATGCTCCGTTTCCTAGAGTTACTTGCCCACAGCGACCAGATTTTCGCAACATTTTTAAAATTTATTACCAGAGAAACGATGACAGTTAATTTAAACGGACTCTTAGACATATAAGCGATAGGCCAGTATCCGGGATATTTCCAAATACCATGGTGCTACTCGTAGGTGCGAGAATAATTTGTGTTCGGCTAACGCTCTACTATCGTTTCGTTCAGGGGACCGACCCTCGAGAGACGTAGGTTAATGTTGCCGCCTGTTCTCTAGTTCTTGGCTCATTTTCCCCTGGAAGTGGTGAGAGGGTGAAGAGTATCCCATATGTTCTTCACTCAACCTAGTTTCTGTAGGCAAGTTTTAAATTCTGGCTACTTTTTCGTCTTGGCTTGGGAGGATTAACATTTGTGTGACGTTTGATGGACAGGGACAAGCACCCAATCAGCTAATCTCTTCGTGCAAATCTCCAGTAGGCTTGATCTTATCATACTGCCCTAATGCATTTGGAGTGGGAAGAGGAAGGAATCTTGATATGGCACAAGTTTTTCTTGCTATACCTCAGTTTGGTTGTTTGCCGTTACTGTTTCCAGCCTCATCGACGACTATCGTTGGGCAGGCCAACACACCAAAATCTCTCTGCTCTTTTTCCCCATGTCTGACCAATCGAGCACAGTGTGATCTTCGTACGACCTGCAGTTATGCTGCGTACGTCTTTGTCGTTCTAATTGCATTTACACGTATCACAGGTGGCAGGGCGCTGGTGACTGAGTGCAGGTGTGTCTGCTGTCCGTTGAGTGGATGGTGGCTGTGTTGTTCCGCCAAAAGATGTGTCCGGTTAGGGACACCCGTTCATGAGCGGTTGTTCGTACCATGCAAATGGTGACTGCTCCACACGGTTCTCAACTGTCGCCGAACTCTCAACTGTGGCTTCCCTAATCCAGGCTCTACCGGCGGGTTAAACCTTATGAGGGTGTCCGGTGCTGTGTGTCATCACACTCGGTAATTCTGTTCTCTCATTCATCCCTTCCCCCCTCTCTCTTCGTCTCCCCCCTTCACTCCAAAAGTCCTACAACCCCGCAGGCGGCCCAGGCCAACTCGGGTCGCTCTTAACTAAACAAAGCCGTGACCTATAGTGGAGCTCGACAGTCATCTAGGATGTCGAAGCAGCCCTATTAAGGGACATCCCTTCTTATCCCCTGGTGGGAACGGAGCTTGAAAAGTTGCTCCGAACAAATGCCGGGAAATCACGCCATCTGTTAGTATACCGCAACTCGTAGATGCAAAACTCGCGGTCCAAAATAACAACGAACAGCAACAACCATGGTCGCCCTCTGCTCCGCCACACCCTACAAGCTGCTAAGGTGAGTCCGCTCACCTTGACAGTCTGGAATGTGGCTTCCCTTCTAGACAATCTGAGAAGCAACTGACCGGTACGGGGAACGGCGCTAGTCGCTCGAGAACTGGCGCGCTATAAGGTGTTCATCGCTGCTGTCGACGAAACCCGCTTCTCCAAACAAGTTCAGTATGATGAGGTGGGTGCCGGCCACACCTTCTTTTGGAGCGGCTGCCTAGAGGCAGAGCAACGCGGTTTAGGAATACCTTTGCTATCCAGAACGACGTCGTGGGACGACTATACTGTCTGACACAGGGCGTCGACGACCTCCTAGTGACACTTGTCCTGCTTCTTCGGGAGCCCAATTTGGCACCATCGTCAATATGTATGCCCCTCCCCTGCCTAAACAATGAACTTCTATGAGACCAAGGCCAAGTTATGCGAAAACCTGCATGCCTTCTTGGCAGCTGCGTCGATAGTGGACTACTTGGTTGTCTTTGGGGACTTCAACGTTTGCGTCTGGACAGATTAAGCTGCCTGGGGGGAGCGGGATTCTGGATCCCCACGAAATCGATAACTGCAACGACAACGGCCTCCCTCTTGTGAACCCATCCAGAACACCGGCTCTTCCTGACCAACACCTTCTGCGGCCTTCCGATGCTGAAGAAGGCGACCTGGATGCACCCCCGATCGCGGCGCTGGCAGCTGCTAGACTACATTCTCGTCCGGACGCGAGATCGACAGGACGTGCTGACGATTAAAGCTATCCTTGACACGGGTGACCGAATGGATCTCGGCTTTGATATCTTTAAGATGAGGCTCCGACTACAATGCCTCAGGAGACCACAAAGTAAGCGACCAACAGGTAAGTTAAAACTGTTTTGTCCGATTTGTCTGCTCATCGATTACATTCCGGCAGCCAACTAGCCTAGCATTTGGAAAAACTGCCGACCCCGGATGACAACGCCACCGGGGAGACTCGGTGGTGTCAGATGCGGAATACTATCCACTCCACTGCCTTCGATGTCCTCGAACGCGCACGTCGCCAACATCAGGACTGGTTCGACGACAAAAAGGCAGGCGTCGGCAACCTGCTGGACGTATATGCCTACAGCCTACATTGGTCGCCGGACAGATGAAAACAAAGTCGCCTTCTTCCGATGTTACCGTCTCGCACAACCACGACTGCGGGAGATGCAGGATACCGGGATGACTCACAAGGCCGAGGAAATCCAGGAATATACTGACCGCAAAGAAACAAAGAACTGCTTCTCATCAAAAAAGGCACCCTGCGGCCCACGCCGTCTTTCAGCTCCGGTGGAACAGCACTTCTGACGGAGGACTCGCAGATGCGGAACTACTGGGCCGAACACTTCAGAAATGTCCTCAACCGCCTGCTTACAATCTCCAAAGTCGCCATGGACCTACTTTCTGAAGTGGAAACGACCTGACCTCCTGCCTTCTCTCTCAGAAACAATCACCGGCGTGCACCAAATCTCCAGCGGGAAAGCATCGGGATCCGACGCGACTGCGGCGAAGTTTACAAGCACGGCAGCCCCTGGCTAATGGATCAACTTGCAACGCTAATCCTGGAGATGTGGCATCGAGGACAAGTTCCTTATTATTTCAGGGATGCGTCGACCGTCCATTTCTAAAAGCGAAAAGGGAACTGACAACTCTGTGATAGCCATGAAGGAATCCTGATGCTAAACATCACGCACGCATCCTCCTCAACCGTCTTAACTTCATCTCGAACAGAGCCTTCTTTCGGAAAGCCAGTGCGGTTTCCGACGCTACCAAGCAACAACCACTATGATCTTTGTTGTGTGTGTTCTGGACTAGGGGACGTGGTAGCACACCCAAGTGTGGATTTTTGTCGAACCAGCCACCTTCGCCTTCTACCATTTGAGGCCTTCTTGTCTCTCTCTTAACACCGGGTTCAGTCGTGGAAGGAAGAGGAGAGAGTGCGTTAGATGCAGCACAAGTCTGCTATCACTATGAAACAAATCGCATGCAAGCCACCGCCCCGACTTAGTCTGCTGTGGATGTAGTTGGTAATGACGGGCGAGGTGCCGTGTGTGCGAATGCCCCCAAAAGAGGCCACGCGACAGATGCGTCAGCCCGACAGGCGTTTTCGGGAATGCGCATCCATAACAAACGCCAACATATGGGATGTGGTGCACGCCCAATTTCTCGAGCCAGTTGGGATCCGACCTGCTTCCTTTTTTTCTTGGTGCACAAAATCCTGGTTAGTGTGTGTTGTGGACCAAGGGACGTGGTGGTAGGTCTAGGTTCGGATTTTCGTTGTGCCAGCCACATACACTCTCTCCCGCCTGCGATCTTCTTCACTGTCTTGAAACTGGGGCCACACGGAGGAGGAGGGAGTGCGGTGGATGCAGCTCAAGTCTACTATCGTTTTAAACTAACTCACGTGTAAGTCACCATTACTGCTCTTAGCCTGCTGTGGAGCACACGGTGGACAACGTCGGTCACGACTGCCTCATCTCTCCGCTCTCTTCCGTCATCCTTGCTCTTGCCTCCAGCTCAGCAGTTCGACTACGACTGTGCGGGAAAACCCCAAGAAGAGCGGTGGGATACCGAACGGTCTTTTCCGTCTATTTTTTGATTAGCTCCATTTGGCGTAACTTGTTTGCTTCAGCATCCTGACGTTAATTTGTCTTGATAATGTAACATACGTCTAGTTGTTCTGGGGCCTGTGTTTCTAAATTACATTTGGGTGCTACTATGTGCAATTTAATTGCAGCTTTTCCACTATAATTTTTTCGAACAAAAGTACTTGTCATCCTGATTGATTTTGCAGCCCCTCTCGTCGTCGTTTCTCACTCCAGATCCTAATTCTTTTATTCTAAGCGGGCCTTCGATTACCTTAATCAGTATTAAAATTGTTGTAAAACGACTCGCTTTTTACACGGGCCGTTGGTAAATTTCGTAATTGTCAACAATAAGTTCCTGGAAAAGTAACTGCTTTACATGTGGGGGGATTTAAATTGACAGAAACATATCTGAGTATTTGTATTAACTTCTGAAATATTCGTTTTGTGTCATTGTTCCAAGTCAACATTTCGTAGGCCTACAATTTTTTTATGATTGAAGATTCCTCCGTTTACCGAAATGCGCGTAGATGTCAACCCCTTGCCTAACCTGGTCTACATGAACGGGACGTCGATTCCGTAGCAGACAGGACAGTTTGAACAAATACCTCTTTAACAAATAACCTCGTTAACAGAAAAAGGTCTGAACTAAGTGGACAATGTTTAATATTTATTACCATTAAAATAGTTTGTATATAACAATGTCAGTATTCACGCAAACATCGTATTTTTCACAAATTAACGGACTTGGAGACTATTCTGTCTGCGAAAAAAGTGTTTTAACCAACATATCGAACCAATAAAAAAGACTCACAACATCCGAGATATTGCCCAATGAGCATTTGAATTTTGATCGTCGATTTTGATCAGTTTCGCCACCTGTCGTGACTTTGTCGCAATCCGAGTATACATGCTGTCTCGACAGCTCAACGCTCGCAAAAGACGATGTTCACCGTGTGCCCCACAGCATCATGGGCGCGTATTAATATATAATAATCATGAACTTGGGAATCCTATACCGCATACTCTCCCTCTGCACCCACCTGGACCCGGTATCAAAACAAATTTAAACGGGCTGGAGGCGACTTCGGACGCAGCATGTCTACCTGTGGCACACACACCTTATTCGCGCACAATGGACTAGGTTATCACAGAAACGCGGCGGTGGCTGTCTTGGATACGAACTGAGTGGCAATGCCACAGAAGTCATATCAGAAAGGTGTCTTCGCGGTTTGATTTTTCTTCCTAAGAGGACTGAATTACCCCCTCGGTTGGGAGCCTTCCAAGACACGGACATGAACACCTCTCGGGGAACGCTCGAGACACGAGTTTAGCCTACTTTCTGCTGCCGACTGACGCAAATATGAGGTATCCGACCAATCAGTGGGTCCTCCAGCCTTCTGGTACACTTCTTAGTTGTTCAGTTATTTAGCACTTGATGGACGGAATAATTGCAAATCACCCTAATCAGGAAAGTCTGAAGATATTTTACCGAAAAACCCATTTGAAATTAAAATGAGAATTTCTGGTCTATTTGTCATCGTTCCCTAGTCGAACTCGGGAAGGCCTACCCACTGCTAGTCCAGTGGAAAATCAGACATAACTGTTCCTTTTAGTCTTCTATACTTTTAACCTTATCGATTGGTCGTCGACATGACAGATGAATACCGCAGACGCAAGGCCAAAATAACACCCAAACTCCGTCCTGTGGCCAGGCTAGTTCTTGGGGTTTTTCATCGAAGACATTCGTTCCTATTTCTAAAAATAACGGGCTTATCTATCTTGAACGGCGATTCTGAGTCACCGGTTTTACTCCTTTCACGCATGCGATTGTACTAGTGGCTTTAATGGTTCCTAAAACAAGTAATAATGCATTTTGATTTGTCTGAATTGCTTGGTGGTTGGGAAAAGCACGGAGTGCTGAACTGGGGGCCCATTTTCACTACCACTTACAGTACACTTCAAAGTATATTCACAGCAGTAGGTCGTTAATAAAGCG
Organism: Spirometra erinaceieuropaei; assembly: GCA_902702965.1. Lineage (NCBI taxonomy): Eukaryota > Metazoa > Platyhelminthes > Cestoda > Diphyllobothriidea > Diphyllobothriidae > Spirometra > Spirometra erinaceieuropaei. The sequence continues at coordinate 815,823 of CACRXP010000076.1, forward strand.
GTTTTAACTTTAAAATGTTGCTGATATTGAATAAAATTCTCTGATCTTCCATACGCAAGGAGCTCTGAACAAGCATTTAAGTCAACAGAATCTCACTGGTTTGTCTCAGTGCACAAAAATGCTTAAGTATTTTCAGGTTACTTAATTTCTGAGTAGAGTTTGCGAATTCATAAGGAACCTTCTATGGACTGAAAAGAGACTCGCTTTTGGTCATGCTGAAGTGACACAGAAATCGGCGGGAAAAGAAAGAGCATAGTGCCTTCGTCTCTTTGATAACTTTGCGTTTTTTGACCATTTGAATGAATTGTGCAACCTAGAGGTAGACGTAAGCGGGTCAAACGACATGTTGCATTTCCGGTCGTTGGCTGTTCATAACCCTTGTCTGACTGCCCCAAAGAATCAGAAGCAGAGCAGCCGGTGTTGCTCTTTTCAGCGTTGCGTTATCGGAGTTTTGTACTACATGAGTCACTATCCCGACTTCATCTTCAATCGTTCCGATTCGGTTTTGCCGCCTATAAGTGATGTAGTGATCAAAACCGACCAAACCCGGCTCCAGTGCATTCTTTCCTCACTTCAAATAAAATGACGCTCAAGGCTGACATTTATTTCTGCCCTGACGATGTCCGATGAGAATCCGTTATATACCGCCACATGCAGGCCAGTCCTGCCCGCATTTTTTTGTTATTATTATTATTAGTGAGGGTTTTCTTCTCCTGTAAAATTAATCCAATCATTTTTAAATTTTTAAGTGGAGATTTTTTCTCACCGCTCGCTAACCATTTTTCTTAACGGACTACAAATTCAGAAACCATGAATTGCATTTTGTACACATTCTGCCTACCTCGTCTAAAATTCGCATGTAAATTTATTTCTACTTGCTTTGATGGGATACCGATGGGTCTTTAATAAAAAATTATTATTATTATTATTAAAATTGCCATAACGCACAGAAAGGCCTGCCTCGTAAGGGGACCAGCTGGCAGGATTGCTCGGCAATTTTTTTGAACAAGGGTCAGACGGCGATGACTCGATCCCTAATGTGGTCTTTACAGCACGTATCACGTGTTCGAGCATCGAACTCCTGCGTGGCGTGCGCTGGATAACGGCCTTACGTTCGTAAGTTATTGCGCCCAATCTCATACCCAACCAACCTCACCTCGACTGACCATTACCATATGGGTATAGGGCGAAAGCTTGAGGCCAATCTAGCTTGGATTCAGTGATAAGAGTCAATCGACGAAGTAACCCAATCACCCTACAGACTGAAATTCAGGCTACAATGGGTCCTCATTGATGTTCTCATCAAAGCACGCCTCTTCAATAAATGGTCTGAAACCCAAGTCGAATTGGGCTATTAGTACGTTTAAGAACCAGCAGATATGCATAGCTGGCGTGAACCCTGCCTTTTACTACGTCAGCTACTGAACCCGATCAAGTCGCAGTCTTATTGATCGTGTCGTGTCATTGAGAAGACTAAAAGTGAGCAAAATGAGTGTAGATATCCCTCACTACAAACAAAAAGAAGGGGAATTCACCGAAAGAGGTTTATTGTAGGTCTAACGCTCCGACTAATGATTTCATCTATCTGTCTAGGAATGTCAGACCGCCAAAATCTCTCCCCCTGTACACCTTTTCCCCTTTTGAAATTCACGTACATTTCACCGCTATACCCTCTTTGAAGCGATGTTTTTCGCGTGAGCGACGGACGAATAATCATTAATCAAAAATAAGAGGGTTGCCAATTTTATAGATTCACAGATGACAAAATATTTGCTGTAAGAGACCTTCATCGTAAACTGCTCCACCCAACTGTGTTGAATATTGTGGAGAATTTCGTGTTATCACTTTGAATAGTATACATACTTAAGTGAAGGTTGGGGGGTTTCTTTAATGCTTTTACTTCTCTGTGTATGTGCGTGGAGTCTGATTCGGTCATTAGAGAAGAACGAACTCCGTTGTGACAAGGTATGCTCAAACCTACGTCAAGTTGACTATAACAGCTCTGGTAGGGGTCGGTACCGCTGTCCTGGTTCTAACTGTAAGCTCAATGTGGGCTTTGCAAGTAAATTAGGCCGCAGGAGGATGCTGAAATCGTTAGTGGGAATGCAGCCAAAGCTAAAACAGTAAAGGACAACCTGGTGCTTCGGTTTAGAGGTAGGGTTATTTTTCGGGTTTGGGTTAGTGTCAGGCTGAGAATTAAGTTTAGGGTTAGGGTTTGTGTTAAGTTTAAGGGTTCCGGTTAGAGTTAGGGTTTGAATTGCGGTTTAGGTTTACGTCTAATCTTAAGGTTGGGGTTAGGGTTAACGTTACGATTAGGGTAGGGCTACGGTTAAGGTTAGGGTTGGGGCTTGGGTTACAGTTAGAGTTAGGGTTTCATCAGGGTAAAGGTTGGGCTTAGGGTTAGATCTAGGGTTTGTGGTAGGTTTAGGGTTATGTTTGACGTTAAGGTTAGGGTTAGCGTTAGGCTTGTAATTACGTCAAGGATTAGGTCTACTTTAAAGGTTATGATTAGGTTTACCATTGTGTTTGGGGTATTACTGCCCGGCTATTCCTGACAACCAGGGCTTTTGCGGCGACTGTGGGCTTTCTTCAATCTCTCGGTAGATTTTTCACACATCCGGTTCCCTTTTTCGTTTCAGCCTCGGCTACTTTCCCACTAACGATGTCAACATTCCCCTTCTGCTTACCTTTCTTTCCATGCCCATACTGCGCTTAGACTTGGGACCAGGACAGCGTACTCGACCCTTGCCACAACTCTTGTCATTTGAGCATTCGGAATTGGGAATAGATTAAACCCTACGTTGCTGGAGTTTTCCGCACTGCGACGGTTCGACCATCGTTTGCGGCGATGTCCACCGCGTGCCTCACAGCAGGGTGAAGAAGGCACGGCGAGTTCCGCATGATCCAGTTTATAGTGATGGTAGACCTACACTGCACCTACCGCGCTCTCCCCTCCTCGCCCCACCTGGGCCCGGTGTCAAGGCATAGTCAAAAAGACCGGAGGCGAGGGAGGGCGCAGGTGGATAGCACGGTCAAGCCCGCACCTTGGCGCTCCACTCCATATTCTATGGTCAAAACAGCAAATGACTAGGTCTTTTTATAGCCAACAACCACAATGGGGGTGGGGGATGGTACTGCCGAAGCCACACCTAGGCTTGCCGTCACATCCAACTCGGATCCCACGGAGCGGGAGTGCCATAAAGGCCACATTATGAAGGAGCCATTGCAGTCTGGCTCTTAGACCACCAGCCGACCACTCCACACAACACTGGGCAGACTGCGAGCTCCAAGTTATCCCGTCAGTTGGCAACCTTACAAGCCACGGCTTTTAGCGCACCGTGATAGCTTCGAGCGCGTCAGATTGTTTATAGTGCGGAGCAAAATGCGCTCAGTCGTCGACCTTACTCCCCCTTTCCATTCCCACGCCTCAGTCACTGTTCAAGCCCGTCAGTCGACTTGGGCGGGCAATGGGCGCGGTGGCTGACATGGTCGACTGACCTTGTCTGCGCCCGCCACACGCAAGACATAGCCCCCCAAACACAAGCACCAAGACTTCACAGCCGCGTACATCTCACATGCGTGAGAGTGCCGCCGGCCACGTTAAGAAGGAACCGCCTTAGACTGGCTCTCAGCCGATCAGTCCAAAACTCCACACATACACACCCATCTGGGCAGACTGCATGGACTGAGTTGGGGCGTCAGTTGGCAGCCTTCCAAGCCACAGCGCTTGACGCGCCGTGATAACCTCAGACTCGGATTACACAGGCAGCAAAGAACCAATATGGAGAAGGGGCCGAGACGCACACTTCCCACTTGCGTGGGAGGTGGCAGTTAGATACTGGTGGTGGGTGATGGTATTGTGTTGGTGGGGGAAGGTGTGGTGGTCTGGTGTAGCCGACGGTGTTCTGGTGAAAGTAATTCTCACTACCGTCCGACAAAGTGACAGCGGCCTGACGATTAGTACTTACAAACCTATTTGTTTCTATAACCAGTGAACTGAAGTCATTTTTACCTTGCACGAATCCTCACAGGTGTACGGCTTATATGATTTCAACGAGACGATATTTCGATGTTGCGTGCAATGGGTCTTTGCAATAAAATGAACAGACTGTCGTGAATAAATAAATAGCATCTCGTGCAAAGTACAAAAAGGAGGAACGAGCCGGGAGGAGGGCGACCTATACATAACAGCTGAAAAAGTGTAGTGCTACGTGAAATATCTGCAGGAAGCAGTAGCACTAGAGATCTTAAAGACAACAACTCGCATTGTCATCGAGAGTCTCTTGCCATTCGCTTATGGGAAGCTTCGGCGAATACCGGTGTCGATGAATTACGAGGAACAGCGAATACGTTTGGTTGGCGATCGAACATCCCGAACAAACCGACGGCACAATGTGATCTTATCCAGCAAATAGAAGTATAGCCTGATTGATTCAACCAGTTAAAATAATTACCGAAATGACCTTAGTATACAGGTCCATGACGGCGGTAGACAATCGTCCGGAGGCGTTGGGATGGCCTGCGGAGATTTTATTCCGCGCAAAAAGCTGGAATCCTCACCTTTACAGGAAAAGTAGAACGCTCAGCCACACATTCAGACAAATCCTGCTTAACTGATGCCCCTTTTGAATCAATGCGGTGGTTGACATGCGGTGTTTCAGGATGACAACTGTGATATACATACGGCCCAGAGGACGAGACAGTAGCTATGATGACAGCAAATGGCTAATGCCCTGGCTGTCTTTGAGCCCCGACTTAAGATCAACCGGTATTCTACGTATTACTACATAGGCTTGCGTTTTGCAACAGCTAAACATACCCATCGATGAATCGAGTGAAAGAGATTGTTAAGCGAGCGAAGAGTGCACCGAGTGAACCAGGACTTGAAAACCTAATTAACAACATATATGGATGTTGAGTCGTAACCCTGACAAGAAATAGATGCCACATGTCTAAACAGTGACTCCAAAACCCGAGTGGCTTAAAAATTGTTAGACGACCGACAATTAATCGTTCTTATTTCCTATTGTAACATTGAACCATTCGTGGTAAACCACGGGTTGAGTTAAAAAATTGTTACGTCTTACTTTCCTGTGCAAAGGGCTGGACTGATTTGCGTGACATCTTTGAAGATCTATTTAAAAATCAGGCAGTTTTAAAATCGCGGCGCAGATCCCGCCGTCGATATCTTGCTTGTGCTACACGACATTTAACGTACATTTACGCACTATAACCCCGCTAACGTGCACGTAGTCACTACTGTCGGGATAGTCGTGGTCAACATAGAGACTCAAAAGCCTATTTCTCGATACCTCTTTCCTCCTCTTCAAGGATCCGTCACCAGAGTGGCTGAACTTGCCACTGTGACCAGCCGTCTGTTTCATTTCGCCGGTGGTTTTGGTGGTGGCAAATTTCGACGGCATTGGTGGCGCACTGGGGACGGCGATGCAGCAATCCCCGATGTGTCGAAGACTTCGACCAATTGTTCCTCCCTCTCCTCCGTCTCCCCAATGCCATCACCGCAGCAGACCCAGGTGCAACCCATCGTCTGTGGTCCAACACTCGTCCCGACAGAATCGCCTGCGACGCAGTCCACCCTCTCCGTCCCTACAAAGTCTTCCCCCAAACTGCCTCAACGACCCCAAATGCCTGTTACTGCCTCTGTTGAGGCTCCAACCAGGATCCCGGACCAGCCTGTAGGCCCTGTTGAGGCATGTTCTAATGTCTACCTCGATTATTTTTTTCATTAATGGGTCTACTCACCTGCTTTATTTGAGCCAGGTTTGAATCCGACAGAGATGGTGCATTTTTGTTGTCGGGACAGGAGCATATTTAAATGTATGGGACTCGTAGGCTTACTGACAGTCCCTAAGAAGGATAAAACTACGACACCTATGACAGAGTAGTCGTTTATTCTCCGCGTTGAATAAAGAAAGACTCAAGGGATTGTGTTTAAAGCTACTAAAGACAATAAACCGCGGACATCTGTTTACAAAACTTCTTGGACTTCGACGATCATATTTCAATCAAGAAGATAAGTCACGTGCGTCTCATAACAAGCTTATCAATAAGGCGTTTGATTAACGTTAGTTTTGATGCTAGGCCCGTAATTTATTTAGCTACTATGGCTTTTGAATGCAAAATACATTTGGATTTCCGGCTCAGAAACTGAGTTTGTTAGTTTTTATTCTGCAACCATATGATACTTGGCTTGATATTTTCAGGGCTAGCTAGTCTTCGAGACGAAGTGGCAACTATTACGCCGCCGTATCGGTCTTCTGTTTATAGGAATTTTGCTTTTCTACCACAGCAAAACAACTGTTCAGATGAAACCAGACTCGTCTTGCGAGTCAGTGAAGTCAATACACGGTAAGACGGGCGTTTAATAAGCGTGGCTACAGTGTCTGGGGAATAAAACACCAATAGAGCATTCGGGAAGTTGATGGCTCTATCTTGTCTCTGGCAAAAAGTTTACGACTTTGCAAGTATCATATTTTCGGGATCTTGATTTTAAAAATATTGATTTTCCTGCGAACGCACATCAGGCATTGACTTTGAATAATCAACAGCTGGCGCGAAAGCTGGATTCTTGAAGGCAGAATCAGGTTTCAACTGTTAGCTAATTTTATATCCCACGCAGTTTCGCCGTTCTGCAACAGAAAACCATCAAAACGGGTCCAAACCGTCTTGGCATCGGGAACATGGTGAAGTTTGTCATGTGTATGCCCACATCCAATGTTTCAAAAGCCTACAGGCACCTATCGCCAGTGAGCCTAGTACAACGTCCTGCATAATGTAAATGATACTATCCCTGCCGAGATACCACTGTCTCCGAAACTGTCTACTCTAATCGCACTGCGGAGGGACGGTTGTTGTCCGCATTGCAGACGACCTTCCTGTTTCCTGTCGGGGGACAACCTTTGGGTGTTAAACGTAATTGCTTCCGTCTGCATTCTCTGCGTTTGTTGGTTCCATTCTTGAGCATGTTGTCCTTGTTTCGCGTTTGCACTCGTCCGCGTTCTTATGGTCTTTCGTAGAATCGGCAGTGTCTACACACCCGTTTATATCTGCCTAGAAGTCTCCACCAGCAGCGTTAACGCACGACCTGTGTCCGGGCCCGACTTAAGCCAAAAGGTTTCGGGCTTAACGTTCACCTTAGATTCTCCTCCACCTACGTTTATGCCCGATATATGTTCATGCCTACCCTTTTTCATGCTTTTACTGAATTTGCCACGACTGCACCCGATTCGAGCTGCACTTGTAGGACTTGATAGGACATAGAGAGGGCCACCCAAGGACTGTTGGAGTCTAGGTTGAACTGGTTTCTAGCTGCCCCTCTTTACCCACTTACTGGCTCACGGCATGCAGTGCCTCAGCTGTCGTACGCCCTCCCAAGATCATGGCTACTGCTGTGTATACATGCTGCACATGCAGATGGAGCTTTTGCGCCAGGCCAGGCTGTGCGTCCAACCAGATTACTAGCCGACGACATGTTAGACAGCCCACTGGTGCTTGGAGGGGAAGACAGGCGGGGCCAGTTTTGTGCGTCCAGTTATACAGATATTACCTTTTTCAGTAAATGAGGACAATATAGGGGAGCAATAAAAGATGGGAGGAAGAATGCTTGATTCAGCAAAGTGTCACATCAACGGTTGTGTTTCGGAAAACAAAACTACTGCTAAAGGCTGGCTGAGTGCGAAGCGCCCAGCATGGCTGTGGAAAGGCGAAGCTAAGAGCATACACAGCTCCATCCTCTCACACATGGTTAACTCTGGGCATCGTGTGGGTCCCAACGAGGCCTTCCCTGTGATTTACAATATCCCACCTGCCAACAGAAGCGAAGAGACGAGTCCCAGTATGCAGTCTTGAAGAAGGAGACACGATCGCGGGGACAAGAGCTTTATTAGCCTGACATTTCGGATTCCTGCTCGAACCCATCATCAGAGACAAGGCATCCAACATCCAACGCATGTGGTGAAGTTGCAGCAATTAACGACGCGAATATCGGCTATAACACCACGTGCAACGATCCCTGATGAAGGGGGAGGGGGGCGTGAACATTCATAGGTATGCGGTAGCATGACTACTGCATCCTATAAATACTGCAGCCCCTTATGCATGAACCACCCGTATATGCTTTGTCTCTGATGATGGGTTCGAGCAGGAATCCGAAACGTCAGGCCAATAAAGCTCTTGTCCCAGCGATCGTGTCTCCTTCTTCAATATCCCACCTAACTATCCTAAGCGAATGGGTCAACGCCTACTAGCAACAGCAGAAGCGGCTGTCATCAGGCTACAGAGGCCGGTCCTGTGCGCGCAGAAGAACCTCTTGCACGCTCAGCGTCTGCATGTCTCCGTGCCCCGTCCCCCCCTCTCCCCCCCCTTTCGACACGTCTCTACCTAACCCTCATTGTCACTGCCTCCTTTCCCTCCCTTCTCCTTCTCTATTCCCTTAACCCATTTGTATGAAAAGACGAACTGTAATCAATTGCACTTATCACTCACACGTTTCAGTTTGTACCTCGATGAGGATTTATTGGAAGCACGCGTGTGCTCGCCAAATGCTCTTCTGAATTGCCCCGTGGGAATTTTCGCAGCTATATGTTCTATGTGACACCAGGGCGACACTGTATTTGTTGGTATTTGAAATGATACATTAGTTGGGAAATGTTGCGGCTAAAAACCACCCCTCCTGATGGTTTACTCGTTACCTCCGTTCATGAGTTCGGGGTCTCAGCAAAACGAACACACCAGAGGGGCGGAACGGTGTTTCGCCACCAGCGGGAGTTGCCCCATCCTCCTCACTGCTACTGTGCGATACCGCGATACGGACAATGCAAGCGAGAGGAGAAGCCGTTGGCACCCAAACGCCGTTCTCGAAGGAGGAACGGGGATGTAGACACCCTACGGACGGCAGCCTCTCGCAACGCACTGACAACCTTGGAGACAACGGCACCCGAGCGTAGGTTGTGCCATTTAAATGCCGTGGGGCGTGGTACTAAACAGATCGATGACAGAAGCAGAACAAAATAATGACTCCTGTGGTCCCCTATGCTTTTTTGTCCGAGGACGCGCACATTTGTTTCGCATTGGTTTGGCGAATTCGTGACCCGGTGACTTCGTGTTGTTTCCGGGACAAGGCGTTCTGAGCCAGCCCCGAAATATTGATTTACATTTGAGTTGAAGACAGTCGAATTCTGCCGAATGAGCACATAGTTCCCTATCAACAGACCAGTACCACTAACAGAATAATTTTACGGGACAGTCACCGTTTCTTCCTTCTAATATAAACGATAGCTAAAGACCCAAGCATGTGTTTCGAAGATGTCCCTGCGCGTGTCTAGTACAGCCACCCGTTATTCGGCTCAGATTTATTATCTGGTTCTAAGCAGAAAAATTGTATAGCTTAATTAGGTTGTTGAAAATGACTTCAGATAAAAATGCTTATTGGATTGATATTTAAGTACCGATTATTTTTAACGTAGTCCTTGCGCAACCTCGCTCGTAGGATATCTTACGTCTACCTGAAAGTCTTTCAAACTACATTTTTAAATTACGCACGGTAGAAGGACTATTGCTTAAGTTGCGTGACTTTTTCTAAAGACGCTCGGGATTTGTATTAATATGGTTATATTTCTTTATACGGCTGAGCAAAACAGTCCCTCAGCTACTCAGTTTCGAGAGCAATACTTCCAAAGACAATTTGATAGGGAAGTGCAGTAATGCGAATCTACGGAACCCTCGCGTTGATACTTCGTATAGTCGAATATCTGAAGACTAATTGGAGACACTTTAAATTTACGAGGCTTGATACAACTCTATTCTGCTGGACTGTGATCTTAAGGAGTTCCATCCGGGGAAACTCCAAGAAACACGTAAAATTGTTTTCAGGTTTCGTAGAAAACTGAAAGAAGAGGAAAGATTTTCGGCGCAGAATTTTTGATATATGCAAAAATGCTTATTTTTTTTACAATGTCAGAATACTTGAATTTTTGGATACCCAATTTCAACTTCAAATATAAGGAGTGAATTTGGCCCCATTCCTTCTAGGAAATGTAACTTGGTCTATAAGGAAACCAACGTCACCCAAAATCAGTGGATTTTGCGATTTGACTAACATAGCTTGTCGGAGAAATTTCCAGCTTAAGACCACCTATTGGCCGTTTATTACAAAACCTTCAACTATGTTCCCGGAAAACGCGTGCTGATGGATTTATGGGATCGTCTTTCGTAGTTGAAAGCATGTGAGGATACCATAAATCTCCAGAATTTTCCTTCCACTTAGACGTTTGATCTTGGTCCTAAACAGCCGAATTCTTGAGAGGTAATTTGAGTTTTTATAGTAGGTTATGATCATTTCTGTCATAAAGTTTTCTTTTCGAACCTGAACTGTAGTTCAATGATCACGATGCAAAAGCTTGGCATTCCGCCATGCAGAATTCTATACGTCTTATTCGCTACCAGGAGAAAACACTATTTATTGTCTCAGTTTGTCTTTATAAACTGATTTATGATATTTTAAACTGAATTCACGTTGAACACCAGTGCTCATCACCGTCTGCTCATGCTTATCTATTATCGTCCTTTATAGCGCATATGTGTTTGTTTTTGGAAATTTCGCCTTATACTATATTGGTTTTGCCGGAAGTTCTTAGAGTAATAACGTAGTAAAATAGGCGAATATGGGGTCAAATAAGGCGGCTAGGTTCGCCACCGTTAAGTTGCAGCAGTCTTCTGAACCTGTTATAGAAATACACTTCCACATTAAAAAAGTGTCGCTTGGTGGAAATGCCCGTGCAAAAGCGTCTTTAAAACGGCTAGAAAAGCCTGAGTCACTGCTTTTATTGTAGTTTGAGTCCCACTTAGGCAGTCTGATAGCGAGGTTTTTATTATAAATCTATTTATTATGGACCATAACAGTTCGATTATAATGGCTTAATCTTGTGTTTACATACTATATTTAGGGTATTGGTATTCAGAGGACCTGTTGAGAATCATTGGTATTGTGATTGATTATTTAGAATGCGGAATCAAACGTCTAAATTAATAATTTTAGACTATCTATCTGACGAAGTTTTGAAAAATGTTGTTGATGTTATTTCACCCGTTCGCCGATGTGAGTAAATAAAAATGGACAAAAACCCTCACAACACGGAAATTGTACCCCAAGCACCACCAAACTGGTTACAATAACAAACTGACCCTTTGTAAAGTAATATGTAGTATTTGTATTGCGTAAAAGTTTAAAGAAAGGCGAAAATGTGAAGAAGGCGTATTCTAGAAATTATTAGGGACGCCGCTTATAAATTAATAAATAACCGCGTATTGCCTTTGCCTGCAGCGCATTGCTCGGTACACCTTGAATCGAGTTGGCAGGATTGTTGGTGATGATGATCTACCGGAATCCATGAAATTCAGGAATATCATGAAATCCAAATTGTATTTATCCTTTAATAGAACTACGCCTAAATGCCTGCAGGACGTTGATGATCCTACTCGATACTCCGAAGTCACCGGCCTTTTGCCTCACTAAACCGACAAATGTAAATCTGGCATCTGTGTCTTTGAAATATCTAAACAAGTTCGTGAGGTTGAACATACGAATGCTATAAGCAACTCTGTAATGGTCGCAAATTTTGAAAATTGCATTAAAGTGCGTCTGTCCATGGCCCATGTATTGGTAGGTTTGCTTGACTAAGATTTGTATCATCTCATCATTTCAAAGAATATTACGCTTGACGCCCCCAAGAGTTTGCACTAAAATTTAAGTCTGTGAGAATTTTAGTATTTTTTACGAAAGGTCACGTATTAGCGTGCACGGGAATTTTCCCGGCAAGGTAGACGAAAACCTTGTCCATAGTAAATGTATTGTCTGTGGCCTGAAACTCATACTCTGGTAATGCACTTCTCTCATACAGTGAGTGACCGATCTCATGAAATATTGACCAAAATTCTGAAATGCGTTTTTGATTGGGAAGGATTACTTAGACGCCGTTCTAAAACAGATTATCCCCCGGCATAATCCTATAATATTTTGGACTCGGCAAGATGTCAGCTTTTGAATGCATTGCTTGTCAACCTCCTGTAGAAACCGTACCCGGTAAAAAATGACTACTTAAGTAGTATGCCTTTTTCGCACTGCTTTTCGATGGTCTTATAAATTCAAATATATTTATAGAAGATATGCATAAAAAACATTCTTTTTAACTCATTTAATGGAGACTCACGTAACCTTTATATTTTATACTTGAAGAAGGCGTGTATTTAGGTTTTAAAAAAGTTTCTAATTATGAGATTTTTGAGACCGTTCAGTGTCCATTCATACATCATCGCACCTTCCCGTTTGCCACTGCTTCTCATGAAATGTACAACATAGTCCGGATCCATTGCAAAATTTTGTGGATTCCATATGGTATCTTTTTAAAGGGATAGAAGAATATACGATTTTCCTTACGCGGAAGGCATGCACCTTGTAGACTAAAATCACTAGGCACTGATGTAACGTCAGATCAGGCTCCAAATTAATCAGGAATTAGAAAACTTTCTTAAAACCTAATTATACTCCTTGTTCAAATATAAAATATAATGGTAACGTAATTCTCTATCAAACGGGGGAAAAAGAATATTTTATGCATATCTTCTATGAAATATATTTGAGTTTATATGACCATCGAAAATCATTGCGAAAAAGGCATGCTACTTAAGTAGTCATTTTTTACCGTGTACGGTATCTACAGGAGATTGAAAAGCAGTGCATTTAAAAGCTGACATCTTGCCGAGTCCAAAATATTATAGGATTATGCCGGGGGATAATCCGTGTTACAACGGCGTCTAAGTAATCCCTCCCAATCAAAAACGCATTTCAGAATTTTGGTCAACATTTCATGAGATCGGTCACTCACTGTGTGTTCCTCTAATAAAAGATGCACTCGTCGTCCGTCCAATATGCAGACAGCCTTGTCGTCATCATCAGAATTCCTCTGCTTAAACCTGGAGTGAGCATAGTAAGCGAAAGGCACTACTCCATACCCAAGCTGAAGGCGATATAATTCAGAACAATCGCTTAATTGAGTAAATAAACCATACCTTGAAAATAAGTACAAGCCATTTCATGGTTTGAATGAGAGTGTCACTCCGTAGAGACGCCTTTCTAAGTTGCAAACAATTTGGTTTTACTGGCACCTAGGCGTTGCAACTGAACGCTCACTTGATCCCGCGAAAGTAGTTTTCAATTTTATTCTCATTTGCACGATTCTTTTCTTTTGAACACGCACTTTTATGGCCCTCATTTTCTCTAAATGGAAGACTTCTAGTGAATTTTTTGTCAAATATTATTGCCAGAGGAAACCAACTGTGAAACAACAATATTTGGCTAGTCATTTCAATCATAATCTAATCGCCTCCAGTAATGACCGAAAATCTGATTTAAGATCCTGTTGGATATTGATCATAATTCTTTACCCCTTAGGTCACTGACTCGTACCGTGTTAGTCGTGGCCAGAAATAGTCAAGTTTACGTATAAATGGCGCTTTTCTACTCAGGCTGATTGTGGGACCTAATGTGGTCGTCTCGTTCTTATGTGATTACTTAAGCAAATTCTATACTGCAACACAGTAAAAAAAGCGGTGCTCATACTACATTCTGTAAGCAAAAAAGGCCGGTGAATTTTTATTTTTACTTGACAATGAATAATATTAGATCTATGTCGTGTTTGCAATGAAAGTGATCAAAACTATGCTCATTATTGTGCCCTTGCCGATTTTTCTATTACGACCTCTCCTTCCTCTCCATATTACTCTGCGAGTCGTTACTGGTAGAAAAGCGCGCTCTCCCTTGATTTATATTTACTAATTTTCATTGCGCATTTCTTATCAAATTCGCAGGACGTTTGCAGCTTTTCTGAGACTGGCAAGTCGCTATACACGCCCGTCCTGGTCAAGTCTTCCAGCCGTTGTTCATATAACCGGTACCGCGCCGTTCACCGTCGGCAGCTAGATGCCATGCTACGACGTACGGCCTGGTTCCTCGACTCTAATACCTTCCCGCAGTCCACATCTTCTGGGCCAATCGGAGACTGCGAGGACCGCCATGGTACCAATCCCCAAGTGCTCATCTCGTTTGCGTCAGCCGGCACCGATACCTGCCGCTGTCGACCATCCGAAACTATCCATGGTCTTTCCCTGCCCCCGTCAATCTCTATAACTCAGACATCTGCAGTTTCCCTCTTGGATTTTGGACAAGACAGAGATGACGGGACTTGTGTGTCGAGCACCTACCGCGAATTTGCGGCCTCCGTCGGCGAACTAGAGGCTTCGGACGGTGCTTGGGCAGGAACCGGCTTCCGAGGCCCACCGAATCTTGCGACATTTACTGGGCAGCATCTATACCTCGGAACGACCGCACACAGTCTTAGTACGGCAACTGTTCGCAGTGCACCCACGCGTCACGTATCACCTGCCATCTCACCGGCTTACGAGCTCCATCCTGAGCCCATACGCTGGACCCGACCCATCTCGGCGACGGCAAGTGAAACGGGCTCTTTCCTCGAAAAGTCCCATAGTCCAACCTGAACTCTTGCCTACCACCGAAGACACTTAGTTATAAAAGTATTGTGTTTACCTATATTTTAGTCAAAAATGGGTAAGACTGGCCTATTGTTATTCCCCCCACTAATTTCCCTACAGCCATCTGTAATATGAGAGTGGTGGAAACAGGTGTTATTTGGGGGAAAGGAATAAAAGGCGGCAGCCAATAATCCAAAAGCTGATGAAAGCGGAAATTTCATATTTCTACTGTTCTCTTGTTTAAGTTTTTCACTGTGAACTCAAAAAGGGCGTCCACTGTATAGGAGTGTGTTAGTTAGATTGATGGGGGTATTTGTTTTTAAAACTTCACACCAGCTAGTCTTAATCCTTTCAACCTACTGGTCAGTTGTTCTCCAGAATCAACCCCAAAAGTGAACCTCGAATGTGTTCTCCCGCCGTCTGGCACAAATTCCGAGGCAGCACGGGCCTAACGAATCTTACATGTTACAGATTATAAAGTAATAAGAACACCATTCCAAACAGAGGATGACGGTGACTGGGTTGAGGGCCAGCTGGCCTACAATCGGCTTGCCATTGCATCTCAAACGCTAATAATGCTTGTATGAGTATAGTTAGTGCGAAATGCACGGCGAAAAGGGAACGATAATATTAGTCATTAGGAAACCACGAGTATGAACTGCACGCTGAAAAAAGGATGCTAGGGTTCGAAGTGTAGGCGTGTAAGTGTTCCGACCGGAAACCACTGCCTACCTACCGAGGTTAAATAAATAACAATCACGCATACACGAATCCTGGGGATAGTCTTAAGTCGGTCATACGCACAATTATTCCCGAAAGATTTTGGGAAGTTAATCGGTCAGCTTGTGTCCAATACCGTAGAAATACATAGTATTCAGCAATGGAGAATGCCAGCTAGCAAGGCGCTGGTAAATGTCTGTCTGACCCACCTGGTAGATCCTGTCTGGGCATTACATGCGCTGTATGCGTGCGCATCTTTTTGTGTCTGGTTCAGGTTACTGGCCAGGGTTATGCTTTGCTGACCGAAGACGAAGTAGGTTTAAACCAGCGCCGGACCAGACTACCCGAATCTCTACCGATGTCCTCTCTGATGGTAAGGACAGCTATGATCTTACCAATAAGCGGTCAATTTTGCAGTCAAATGGAGGACTGAAAAAGTCATGGAGGTGGATAGCATTGGAAAACACATCACAAGTTCGGTTGCTTATCAAGAATAGCAATCTTAATCGATTCAAACGGATTTTAAAGAGAGAAGGAAGAAGTGAAAATCCTGTGACTTCCTGTGAAACTTCGGTCTTATTAAATAATCTAGATACGAAAAGAAAAATCTAGAAGCATTGCGGACAAAGACATAAGAGAACTCAGTCACTATTTCGGGCTTATTTGCCATCTTCAATCAAACCTACGCCGGGCGCCAGGAGGACTTGAGTTTTACACCCCTGTTCATTTGGTTATTTGGCTTAACGGAAAACTCGGTAAGATACGGGTTCACCTGATAACTTGGCCATACATAGCGTGGTTACCTACATGTCTGGTTTGTCACGGAAGGCACTAATAAATTAAAAACTGCATTGGAAGAGAGGAATACGGAGAGGTTTGTAAAGTACTCCAAAGGCATCACTGGATCTCTCATGTCCAACTTACTTTTTAAGGGTAGTGTTAGATTAACTCTCAGGGTGGGGTTTCGGGTAGTAACACTGGTTTTTCACCTTGGATTGCATTTCAATGCTGATCTTCGCTGAAATTACTTCGCAGTATTCAAGTGCAACCCTGTGGAACGTTCATTGACAAACACAAAATGTTCAAGCTTGTGAGAACGAGAGTGAGGATGATTGTGAATACGATGATGATGATGATGATGATGATGATGATGAGGAGGAGGAGGAGGAGGAGGAGGAGGAGGAGGGGGGGGAGGAGGAGGACAAGGAGGAGCAGGAGGGAGAGGAGGAGGAGAAACGATAAGATGGAGAGGAGAAGAAAAAAGTAACGAACTAATTGGTTGAGACGGACCCAGTTAATTTTAGTTAGCAATCACTATGACTGATTTACAAATGACGGGATGAGTCTGGAACTGCTGGTTTATTATGACGGCATCTCAAAAACACAATCATCTCCCCCCAAACGTGACATTAATACGAATTTTAGCATTTTAGACTGTCTGCATTGGGTCATTTGGGGCACTAGGGTCATTTTCTCAGAAACTGTGCCGGAGCCTTTCAAAGAAGGGGAGAAGAGTAAATGTCAAAAACTGTGGCCGAGTTTGCACCATTTAAGTTTCAGTTCCAGTGGTACCACAAACATCTTTCCCGCACCTACTTTTTCTTCTGAGTTTCCGTTGGCTTAACTTCTCACTTAATGCCTGGTTGGCTGCAGAATAAGCCAAAAAGTAATTCAGTAGCACAAAATTATGTTACCTGCACTCGTACCATCGGCTCAGAATTTACATTATGAAAGGCGGCAGTGCGGAGATAAGGGGCATGACCTTCATGATGCCCTAACTTTTCCGCTCGTCTTGGTCTGCATTAACCACCTGGCCCTCCTTTTGGGCAATCCAGTGACTTTTCAAAGAGGTAAGCAGGAATAGACAAATTTGACCTGCACACGAATATCCCACAGCGGCCTGATCAGTCACTTGCGAATTCGCCGTGCTGAGACCGGCTAACCGATGCCAGGAGCACCTGTCAAACACCAGTCGCGCCCACCTCAAAGGTCCTCGATGACTGCGTACTTTGACCACCGCATAGGCCTACTCAGCCACATATGCCTCCATAATGGTCCACGCAAGGACAACGTAAACCAAACGGCATCGTCACAAATTTATCCAAAAACATACGCGTCGCACATGAATCGGTGGTCCCACGAACACGAAATAGAAAATTTCGAAGAAGGAGACATGATAGCTGGAACAAGAGCTTTCTTAGCCTGACGTTTAAAATTCTCACTCGAGCCCATAATCAGAGACAGAGTCAGAGCATGTAGCGGCCTAGCAACTAGATCCTATAAATACTGCAACATCTGGGCAATTTAGCACCCTTATCTGGCTCTGTCTATGATGATGGATTCGATTGAAAATCCGAAACGTCAGCCTAATGAAACTCTTGTTCCAGCTATTGTGCCTCCTTCGCGACTACTTCCTGGAACTCGCCTCTTCGCTTCTACTAGCAAATAGGAAATTTTTACGCGAGTGGGAAACTTGTTCTTGGTCTGTTGGTAGCCCCGTGCCTTCCTCGTGGGCCTGTGTCGAGAAGCCATCCTGACTGGTCTGGTGTCATTCTTCAAGACCTCGCTGCCTCAAGTTCATTCACCCCTTGCAGCGAGCCGTCGCAGACGAGCTGACCTGAAGTCACACGACCAACAACTCGGGCATACCTGCGTCCGCGCAGTCGCAGCTGCCCATGTGGCCACTTGAACGCACCTGCCCCTGCAACCATAACCTAAGCCACTGGGACACCACCCCTCGGCAAATACAACGCACACTGACTGGACACCACTTGAGCTTGGCCCAAGCCTACAAAAGCGGCTGCCATCACTATTTCAGGGGCTCTCAGGCATGACTGGACGCCGCCAACACCAGCCCTGACGTCGCCAGTGGCCGCTGCCGCCTGAGAGGACAACACCTGGTTTTGTGCACAATAAATCCCTCATTTTAGTGCCTTTTATCTCTTTCCCTTCAACTTTGGATCTGATTTGACGATTGTAGCTCACATGCCGCACACACTCTCACCGCTTGATCACAACAGGCCTAATCACTCTACCCAGTCAAAGTCTCAGCACAGAATATGGAGGCTGGAGGTCAGTGCGCCTGTTAACTGAATGTGGGCTAAAAGGCTATGAATCAATCAGCTCTTGGCTCGTGCAGTTGTCATTTCTTGCGAGAATCTCAGCCTCGTCAAACTTGAAAGTGTGGCCGGGTCCCGTCGAATAAGCCGCGACCTGAGAACTGTCGTCATTCCTCGTCGTCGCTGCTTCATGTCAGCCACCGCCTTTAATCTCAACAACACTCGGACGGTCTGTCAGGAAAATGGACTGGTTAACGGGAGGGGGAGAGTGAGGTCTACTCTGGGAACTCCACCCACACGGCCCTTCAGTGAACCCCCCACCATAATAAATCTGACGCGCTTGAATCAATTAGAAGGCCGCTAGCTGACGACAAAACTCGGGCCTCGTAGTCCGCCCTGGGTGTAGTTTCATGCGTTGAGGTGAACTGGCGGAATTTGAGTCAGGCCCAGTGTCTCCTTCTTAATATACCGTGGCTTGGAGGTCTGTCAACTGATGGGATAACTCTGTCCTGACATCAGGACTGCACTGGCTCCTTCTCAACGTGGACTATGTGTCAATTCCACTCAGTTTGGATCCACGCCACCTCAACGGAACTCTCCTCCAGGCGTGCATAGTCCCCGTATATGGGTTGTTTAGTTTTGTCAATCACTGCTCCCGATCTAGTATCCGGTCTTCTTTGCTCTCTTTTAACATTGGGCCCAGACGAATGAGGGAGGAGGGAGTGCGGCAGATTCAGCACAAGTTCATCACTACTACAAACAAATTCACACGCAAGTCGCCGTCCCTGTGTCCGCCCTGCTGTAGGAGACGGGGTGCGCCTTGTCAATAATGATTATCAAGCTGCCATTCCATTTCGCTATTATATTATTTTGCTACTTGAGATCGTTTTCGTTGTGTCTTTTGATGTGTGACGTATGCATTGACACTTGTGATTTTCATTAATCCCAGTCCTTGTAGTTAGTTAAAAACGTAAAGCTGGATTCTGCCGCGTGTGACGCTGTACCTTTGGAAGTACAGTAGAATACAAAGAGACTCGTCGGCTTCATTCGTTTTCCAGTGGTCATTACGTTTGCTGAAAACTAGGTTATTTGGTGGTTAATGAAGGAATGCTTTTTCACGTGAAAAAATATGTGTTAATGCTATTCCATATTAATTCTGCCAGCACATGTGGACTTGGTTAGACTTGGTAGATGGGCTATTGGTCCGATCCTAGAGGCGGTTCATCTTTTATCTTCGACATAAATTATTAATGATACTAAAAGTTTTTTGCAGTACAGATAGTGTGGGTAACCCCTTCGTGTGGATTTAACTGGGGAATCCGTCGTACGAAGAAACTGCTTCCACTTATTTGTTTTTAGAGACTGGGCTTGACTAGTTCACTGTTAAAATCCCAACTGTTTGTTCGATCGTTTTACCCTGTCAACACCCTCAGAGGCATTTAAAGAAGTGTTGACTTAAGTGCGGACAATTCAAAGATTTTGCATATAAAGCTGTAAAAATGTGCTGCGTTTGCGTACAGGGCATTAGCCCTGGACATTCGTGTAAATTAAATAAATGCATTTTACTTTGGCGAATATCTATTTAATGAACTATAAAACTGTAGGTCTAATGGGTTTTGAGGAATGAAGGTAGAAAGATTACATTCGGATTGTGGAAATAGTTCCCGTTGTGTTATGCTCCACTCGTAAAGTCTTTCCAAGCAGATATTTTTTGTTAACGCACACCTTATCTTCCTCGGCCATTATTCGTATGGTCGGCTTTTAGCTATCTTTACATAGAAAAATTTGCATCGTCGCGGACATAGTTTTGCGTGCATCAGGAAGAAAAGAGGACATATAATGATACTTTGAAACTGTGTTCCTCAAATTAGCGACCGCTTCGCTCCTAAATTAGCGGCCAGCCAGTGACATATTTAAGTATCTGTGTGTTATCAGATAAGTAATTATAATAACGAGTTTGGGTAGGCAGGATTAAATTGGCAAAGTATCATCACCTCCGGTTTTTATCCTAATCTCTGGCTCTCAGTCAAAGATGCACATGTGAACTGCTTGTGTTAGGTAAAGGAGAACATCAAATCTGGCCCACTTTATATCTGGTTTATTGGGCCACCGGCCAACATTTTATACTTAGACGTTAATTTTGACATTTATTCTACTAAGAGGTAGGGCCAGCATTCTGCCTACTCCAACCTTTTGTGGTGTACAGTCACCCATCAAATATATTTTTGTGGGTCATGGTTTGATTTCTGATAAAGCGTGAATTGCGGCCAATCACTGACCGGCGACATTAAAAGACCCTCGTTCATAAGTAGTATTGCTGTACAGCAACCCCGCTTTGAACAACTTGAGTTTCGGTCCTGACGATAGAAAACATAAGTTATAAGACTAAAGCGTACTCAGTATCGTCTTATTATGTAAATACTGTAGTGACAAAAGTCTTAGGCTGATGCATTTACCTGATCGTGGAACTTACAGTGAGAAAAACATTTTGTTTATAATGAAGATGGAAAGATCTGTTACGGAAGGAAAGCGTGTTCTTATTATGTTCACGTTGTCCATAGTTTAAAATGGCTTGATTAACGAACATACGGTGGGAGTAACATGGGCGGATTAAGCTTCACGATAAAAGGTGGTGTTCAGAAATGCTGACTCAAGTAAACTAGCTAAGGCCAGTACAGAGTCCGACTGTCGTTGTCGAGCAAAGTTCCTCACAAACTTATAACAATCGTTGGTTGATTTTTTCGGAAAAAATCTGTTTTTATCATATACCATCTATGTTGACCGTTGCATTGTTCGATCTACCACTGGCCTAGAGCAGTACCCTGTCGACTTTTCCACCTTTCGGAGACTCATGGGACGTAGGGACTTTCCGTGGAGAGTACACCTTGTAGGAGTAAAAGGTTGCTGCATGAGCCTAGTGCACGTGATAGTTGCATCCCGCCGCCACAAACTGACACTCCGCTCCCATCTGTGGTTTACTGGGGCTAGACTCTGGTTAAAGGCCACATTACGGTAAACGCGCCGATAGGTAAGATGAATTATAATAGAATACCTGGTCAGTGCGTGTGCTTTCCGTCTGTGTCTCACATTTGAGAGTCAATTTTCTGCCTCATTCTTCCCCAAAACTAAAATATCCTACGAAATTGGCTAGGGAGGTCTTTTATGTGACAAAGGCTATCTCATTTTTCACAGTTCTCGAAAGTACTAATCATCAGTGGAACTCGGAAGGCGCCTAGAATGACTACGTTGTCCTGGTTAGGGGCGACACTGCTCACCCCTCGCGGGCGAAAGGTTAGAACATGAATCCCAGTGAAATGCCGATAACCACGTTCTGTGCAGGATGGCATGGGCTCGTAGACCAAAAAATCGCGGTTGAAATACAATGAGAAACCAATACTCCACCCCCCTCCCTCATCCTCCGATTCTCCACAGGCTGCTAGGGTATCATTGGTCATTCTGGCAGCCTAGTATGTTCGTTGTGTCAGGCATTCCGCCGGCAAACTGACCAGAAAGGAGGACAGGGTCGGCCACCCGCGAACTGTGGCAATATAAGAGAGTTTCGTAGACCTTGGCGAGGCCAACTTCGCACGATATTGGGGGATAAGTCGAGTTTGTAGGTTCTGACCACACCTACTGGAGCGGGCGCGATGTTGACGTCGTGGACGAGAAAGAGGCGGGCGAAGGGACGGCGGTTGGTGCGGTATGGGAGGTGCAGTTGGTTCGAAGGTGTCAAATGAGTCCAATTCGTGCCCGGAATGTCCGTTAACACCGAGAACACGTTGGAAGCGGTTGTGCGTCGGCGTTGCGGACGGGGCGTGACTGTGATTTGCGTGCGTCGCGTTTCACTTTGGCAGCGGCGATTCGGTTAGCTTCATAGATCGCAGCGCCTGTCTTCACTTTCCTCCTCCAGGTCGGTCGGTCGGTCGAGGGCGAGCTCTTTCCAGTTGGTCGGGTTAGTTTTCAGATGCTTCAGGGAGGACTTCAGAGTATCCTAGTATCGGCGAATTTGGCCTCCTTGGCGGCGAGAACCCGTCGCGACGTCTCCGTAGAAGAGTCGTTTGGGTAGTCGCTCGTCGTCCATACGCACCAGGTGGCCGCTCCAGCGCAGCTGCATTTGTCTCAGCATGGTGTAGATGCTGAGGATTCCCGTCCGTTCCAACACATCAGTGTCAGAGATTCGATCCTGCCAGTACAGCCTCAGGAGTTGACGAAGACAACTGAGGTGGAAGTGGTTCAAACGGCGTGCCTGCCTCGTGTACACTGTCCGAGTCTCCGCTCCGTACTGCAGAGTCGGCAGGATGACGGCCTTGTACATCTTCAGCTTCGTGCTCAGTTGGAGACCGTGGCGATTCCAAACTGTGCTTTGGAGGCGTCCGAAGGCTTGACTGGCTTTCGAGATTCTGTTGGCGACTTCGTCATCGATTTTGGCGTTAAGGGAGAGGGTGCTGCCCAGGTACGGGAAGTTCTCCACCACTTGGAGTTGGGTTCCGTTCACACTGATTTGCGGCTCGTTGGTAGGAGTGACTACGTTGGGTGGCGGTTGATGCATGATCACCGTCTTCTGCGTGTTAATGACCAGACCGAAGTTCTCGCAGGTGGCGGAGAACAGGTCCATGTTCCGTTGCATCTCCTCTTCCGAGGTGGTGTTCAGGGCGCTGTCGTCGGCGAAGAGGAGTTTGTGGACGGCGGTTGTGGATACGCGCGATTGGAAGTGCATCCGCCGTTGATTCAGGAGATGACCTTCCGTTCTGTAGGCGATGCGGATTCCGGGGCGTTCGTCGCGGTAGGCGTCCATCAGCATGCCAGAGAACATGAGACTGAAGAGGACAGGCGCCAGTACGCAGACCTGCTTCACTCCATTGGTCACTGCGAATGCCTCTGAGACCGCACCGTTGTCCGTGACTCGCGCCATCATACCGTCGTGCAGCTGACACACCATCTGGGTGAATCGCTCCGGACAGCCGAATTTCTGCATGAACTTCCACAGTCCTTCACGATTCACCGTGTCGAAGGCTTTCGTCAGGTCCACGAAGGTAGAGTGCAGGTGGGTCCGCATCTCCTGACACTTCTCCTGAAGTTGACGGGCGGCGAGGATCATATCCGTGGTCCCACAATGACGACGGAAGCCGCAATGGCATTTCGTTAGAAGGCGCTGTTCCAGATGATTATTCAGACGATTGAGGAGAATGCGAGCGAAGATCTTCCCGGCGATGTTTAGCAAGGAGATACCCCGGTGATTGTCGCAGACATGGCTGTTTCCTTTTCGCTTGTAGAGATGCAAGATGGTTGCGTCTTTGAAATCTTGCGGGATTTCACCTTGGCGCCACATCTCCTGGAAGAGCGCAGTCAGGTGATCCATTAGTTGGGGACCTCCGTGCTTGTAGACCTCAGCAGGGATTGCGTCCGATCCGGGTGCTTTCCCGCTGGAGAGCTGCTGCACGGCCCTGATCGTTTCCTGGAGAGATGGCGGGAGGTCGAGGTCCACGTTGGTCTCCACTTGCGGCAAACGGGCGATGGCGACGTCGGAGATGGCGGAGGGGCGGTTGAGGAAGCCTCGGAAATGCTCTGTAGAATTTGTGTCTTCTCAGTCAGGAGAGTGTTGCGTCGGCGCTGAGGAGAGTAGCAGTGCCCTTCGTCGGCGGACCGTAGACAGCTTTGATCGCAGAGAAGAAGTTCTTCCACTCGTTGACGTCTGCGTAGCCTTGGATCTCCTCAGCTTTGTCAGCCGTTCAGGCTTTGTGTAGGCGCTTCTTCTCGGCAAGCAGATTGCTGGTGGCGGCGTCGTTGTCGTCGAACCAGTCCTGATGTTGGCGGGGAGCGCGACCGAGGACGGCGAGCCCCGGCGACTGGACCGTGTCTCGCAGTTAACACCAGCGGTTCTCCACGGAGGCGTTCTCGGCAGCGGCAGCGTCGTCGGCGGCAGCGATTGGAAGGTTGTCTAGCTGTAGAGCTAGCTCATTGCTGAAATGAAAATGGTGAGCGGGCAAAGACAACAAGGCAACATCCAGCTTGCCTGGGGGTCGCTTACCTTGTGGCCTCCTGCGAGGCTGTAGGTGAATACGCATCTTCGAGATGACGAGGCGATGGTCGGTCCACCCGTCAGCGCCCGCAATCGCCCTTGTCACCAGCACGTTCCGCTGGTCTCGCCTCCGGACGAGGACATAGTCCAGCAGGTGCCACTGACGCGACCGAGGATGCCTCCAGGTGGCCTTCTCTCGCTCCGGCAGACAGAGGAACGTGTTCGACAGGATTGAGCCGCGGAGACCGTGAGGACCCAGCACTCCTCTCCAGGCAGTATGGTCTGTGCCGACGCGGGCGTTAAAGTCACCAAGGACAATCAACTTGTTCGCCTTCGACACAGTCGCCAAGAGGGCGTGCAGGTCACGGTAGAATTTGTCTCTGACGGCGTCGGGGTTAGTCATCTTCGGAGCGTAGGCGCTGATGATGGTGGCGAATGTGCCCCCACCCCGGAGAGGCAGGCGGAGGCTCATCAGGCGATCATTGATGTCCTGCGGCAAACAGGGCAGTCGTCCACGATGTCGTTCCGAATGGCGAAGGCGACACCCGCGTCTCGTCGCTCTGCCCTGGGCCGCCCACTCCAGAAGAAGGTGTAGCCGGCACCCGCCTCCTCCAGTTGGCCTTGTTCGGAAAATCGGGTCTCGCTGAGTGCGGCTATGTTCACCTTGTAGCGCGCCAGTTCCCGGGCCACTGGCGCCATCCTCCGTTCCGGTCGGTTAGACCTCGGATTGTCTAAAAGGGAACGAATATTCCAGGCTGCCAGAGTGAGCGGGCTCACCCTGCCAGTCTGGTGACTACGGGTGGGGCGACGGGAAGGAATTGGAGAAGGTGGCGAAGGAGAAGAATAGGCAGAGGAAGAAGAGATAGGATGAGGAGAATGAGTATGGTTGTTGTTGTTGTTGTTTCGATTTTGATTGTTTCAACCGTGAGTTTTGCGTCTGCCACCACGGTGCGCCTGCAGACGACGTGGTTCCCCCGGCAATTTTTAGGCCAGCTTTTCCAGGCCCCCTCTGAAGAGAAGCAGTGTCCGGTCCCTGAATAGGGCTGCTTAATGTGCCGGCGCGGCCGAACTCCACTGTGGGCCACGAGTTTGTTTGGCAGTGAAAGAACGACTCGAATTTGCCATTGGCTTACGGCGTTGCCGTAAGCTTGCGGTCTCCTACGGTGCACCAGATGGGCGCGAGTCTGCGATGTCGATTCGAAGATTCATCCCCCCGTCTGATCAACGGCGTATCAGGTGGAGCCTCGTCTCAACGATGTCGATGCGATGTTCCACCAACCGGCTGACCGACAGCGAAGACGAAACCTCTTCACGACGGCGCCGAAACGGTGTTCCATACCACCAACCGTCCAGCGGAGTCCGCAGTACCCTGTGCACGTAACACAACGCGCACCGGGAGTAACCTCCCGCACCTGGTTTAGCCCGCCGTTCGAGGCGGTTGCCCCTGGTATGGCCGCTGAGCAAAGCCTATCTACGTGGAGCCACAGGCGAGAGTTGGGTAACAGCAAATGGACGCTAGGCGTAGTCTCGCCGGCAAGCAAATCAGCGACCACTACGACCGTCACGTGAACCCACCGCTGACACCCCTACACCCCAGTCGACACCTAATGAACTGAACAACCAACGTACACCGAAGAACTAAGGAAAACCTGCCCGAAAAATAAAATACTGTTAACCAAGGATGTCCAGTCAGCTGGCAATGCAGTGACGAGTTGACTGACGAAGAAGTCCTGCTGGTCGCAGGGGGAAGGGCGGCAACGACTGGAACACATGAGGCCGAATTTGTGGACTTTCAGTACGATAAGTCAACGACACATTCGAATTCGTTGATTGGTTGGGAGAATGATTTTGGTAAGAAGTCCAAATAACTTGAGCCAGCAATATTCCCAATAATTGACATTTTCGATTTATGATTACACTGCCCATTCTTGTAGAAAAGCACATTAGGTTTTGACAAGTCACTGCGCTTTAAATTACTAGCTCCGATTGGCTGTTATCGAGATCGGTCCCGGTGATGTAAATATTCACCACGTAAATTCGATGACGAATCGACGCACGCGTGGGCTAAGTTTCTTTTGCACTACTACTACTACTACTACTACTACTACTACTACTACTACTACTACTACTACTACTACTACTACTACTACTACTACTATTACTACTACTACTACGTCTACTACTACTACTACTACTACTACTACTACTACTACTACCACCACCACCATCATCATCATCATCATCACCGCCGCCGCCGCCGCAATAATCATAACTGGTTAACACACTCAATATCCCCCACCCGTCGCCACCTAGACCATCAGCACCAGATCGCTCACGACGTTTACGGCGCCGGCAGACACGGCATTGACGAAGACCCCCACCGTCACAGCTTGTGACTCCATGTCATTCATATCCACGACTGCTATTAGTACCAACGTCCCCGGCAGTTCAACAGTCGTACCCAACGATGTCCACCATGTGCTCTGCAGCAGCATGGAGAAGAGGCGGTTATGTGTGCGTAATCTAGTTTATAGTGCTGGTAGACGTACACAGCATCAACCGCAATCTCACCTTCACCACCATCTGGGCCCCAATTCTAGATAGAGCCAAGAAGGCGGGAGGCTGCGGAGAGCGCAGGTATACGGCACGGTTGAGCCCACACCTTAGCGCTCCACTCGACGCCCCTAGGTCCACGCAGCAAATGATCAGGATTTTAACGAATAACAACAATGGGGCGGGCGGCACACGTCCCAGTGTGCTTAAAGTACACCGGGAATGTATCTGCCACACCATCCCGTGTGTTGGCATTTGTTTTGGTACGAGTTACGACAACGCCTGCCAGAATCCGATATTGCTCCCATGTTTGTCCAGCGCATCTACCACGTGAACCGTTTGAAAGATATGGAAAACTTCCGCGTCGACAATAGGACAGGCCTAATCTTGATCTCCTCCCAGTGCGAACGCAGTGAAACTGGTAAACCATCACCTGCAGGTCCGACGCATTCCGGTCACACCCGCATCACTTGCAACCACTGCCCAAGGGCAATCCACCGTGACATGAGTCTATTCGGCCAATGAACCCTCATGGAAACCTGCGGTAAAACCATACAGTCTAAACCCAAGCACCAAGCTGCGCATCACTAGCTCACAAACTCATAAACGCAAATAATAGCCATAACACTAAACGCACGCACAGAACATACATCTCGCTTTTTTAATTTCCCATTGTTAAGGGTTTCGCGCCCCGTACACCCGTGCGAACATTCATACTAACTTTGAAATAGGCACTTTAGTACATTTTGTTGTTAATTCGGCCAGGGTGGTTCTTGTCAGGATAATTTCAAGTTAAGGTAATAAATCGGTCAGGATGGCATTTATTGTATTAAAATTGGTTCACTTTTTGAGCGCTCAAAGCTCTCTGTTCAGGCATTTTATGTGTACAAAGTCTATTTTTGCATCGACCTTGAGTTCTGGCGTAAGGATTTTTCGGCCTGACCTCACTTTTCTAAACTTCTGGCTTCTTTATGTCGTCGACAGTTTTGCCAACAGCGTTTCACCATTTCCGCTTTGTCCTCAATGGTTGACAAAGCGGCGTGTCCCGAACAGAAGCTTTGGGCAAATAATTGGGCGTCATGAGTTTCTGATGATGTGACGACAGAAATATTCCTTGAACCGTCATACCTCTAGCAAACGCAGACCAGGGACTGATACGTGTTTTGTTACGCATTCTTGTAAAACGACAGTCACTGCTGTCGAGAAGTGATACACCTTATAAGCTGAAGAATATGGATACCGTTTTTAGATAAAATGGCATACGCCGTTGCTTGCATGAATATCATCCAGCATTCATTTCATTCCGTACCTCCTTTTATTTGTTTATCCCCGTATATCGATATTGTATGTCGGTTTAGCGGTTGCACCTGTGGAAGCTTGGTCCGGTGTGTCGTTCCCACACAGTTTGGCGTGGTAATGTCGATCGCGTTTTCCTGCAAAACCTTATTGTTATCAGCGTTAGGTGAAGGGTTTTTTGTCTGACTTCTGCCTCTGTATGACGCCGGTTTCTGTAGTCGTTGACCTAGCTTGCAACTGCCCAGCAGTCAAATGACTTTCGAGCATATGCTGACTGTCGACTTTTGTTCGCGTTGACATGCCGCCTAATGCACACTTCCATCAATTTGCACTGTGTCCAAATGTTGATACAGCACAAGTTGTATCTGTGGGGTCTGCTCCAGACACCGCAGAATAGCCACTTTATTGTTGTCGTTAAAGTCAAACCTGCGAACTGCTGCTAAGTCCCGGGAAGTCGTGCCTGTAACACCTGTACGGACGACATTTTCGGTCGTTTTCAAACATTTGTTTAGCCGCACCCTGCATGCTCCTGCACGTCTTGGTTCCCCTACCTCTTCCGCAACATGGAATTCGTCGAGGAAGCTTAATGTACTGCCTCTCGTCCGATTTGTTCGCTCATCAGTCAGCAGAACGTCTGGGTAGTCGCAACATTCCGTCATCGGATGGGGATCTTTATGTGCAATGTGTACAATAACATAGATCATGGTCTGTTAATTAATTGAAGGTGTTATAACACCTTTGTCACACAGTCCTCGTGGTAAGTGCTGCGCGCCGAATCCACCTGTCAGGCGTCACGGTTTCTTATAAACTCATAAACCCTTAGTACAGGTCCCCGGTGCACGTGTTTGTTACCTCAAAGTATAACCTTCGAATGAACAGGCAGATCAGGACTCTGCACAAACGTATGTTTTAACCCCGGTTGTTCTTCCCGTTCACCCGCGCACTTAGCTGCAGGCTTTTGATATTGATGCCTATTGTTGGCGTAAGTGCATGGCGACGTATCCGTGAAAGTGATAGTTATTATGGAAATTTTAGTTTTTGCATCTTTTTCACCGCCATCTGTTATAGTTTTTCACGCAATTTTACTCGTACTTCGTACGGCTAGGATCACGCTTGATCTGGCCGGCCTTATGATGTCACGTATTGTACCTCAGCGTGGAAATGTTCGCCAGCGGAAATGGAGCCGTTCCCCTCTGGTGATGGAGATTGATTACAAAATCCCCACCAGCCATACCCATGCCTTTGCAAAGTGTTGAGTCGGGCTTTGTGCTGACCTCGACAACTTCAGGTCGGGGGTTACGGCGAGCGCGTCCAACCCACTTCAGTCTTTCCTCAGGGATTGCCTAAGCGCAGCGACTGCGATTTGCATCATTCGAGCCTTTGTCTACATTTAACTGTAAGGATACTTCTCAAGCAACGGTGACCGAACGCCCAGTTTTCGTTGCCTTCTATGCGTACAGGTCACCATCCATAGCCATACAGATGGAGCTACCGGATGGGTGCTTTCTAAAGGCGGATCTTTGTGGTGATTGAGATATAGCGTCAGATCCACGCACTTTAAAAATTGCGCAAATCCTAGGACCAGTATCGATCAGGGAAGTGGTGTTGCTCCCATTCCTTCAATTTGGTACAAACTTCGCTCCGAGTTATTTGGAACTCTCCACCTTAAGTCGACAGTTGCTTATCGCAAGGGAAGCCGCCTTCTTGCCAGAAATACAACTTGTGAATATTTGGGTTTGCAGGTCATCAAAGCTGGACGCTAGCAGGGTGGCATCATTAGCGAAATCCAGGTCAGTCAGCCGACTTCCGGCTGCAAGTTTGGCCTAGAAACCCAACTGCAAGGCGGCGGTGACAAACAACCTTATTTAATGGCGACTCACGGTCGCCATGTCACCGTGCTGTTTTGAGGTTTTGTGGTATTTTATTGAAGCAGTCAGCCAGGTTTGTGCAAGTAAAAACGCTTTATGTCTTATTACGAAGGATTCGGAGTAGTTCTGACTAACCGACTTTAACTAAAAAGCCTGTCATTTAGACCCCATAAGGACACGAAAACTTTCTTTTTAAGTGCAGGGAAACAATATAGAACCCACTATTTCAGTAAGCTTTTCACTTTAGTCGTTTACAGACACGACCGGAGACTAGCGTCTGCATTTTCTCTTAGAGTCGCATTTCAGAAGGGTAGCTCAAATTATACATCGCTCCAATCAGCGCGTCAAATTGGCACTGGTCCTAACGAAGCTCCAGGACCATACTTTCTGTTTCACTTTGAAGGTCCTGGCCACGGTTACGCGTACTTCCTCATGAGGTTCATTCAGCAATAGCCTCTGTCGTCCTGATGCCAGGGCAGGAGCCAGGGCACTGTCGTGACCATGCAATGGTTCGGAAGGACGTGCTGCAGAGCCTCACTCAATATGCCTCGTTAGTGTTTAAAGCATGCAGTTAGCCACATGATCTGCTGTGTGCAAGGCCATTCAAATTCCCCAAAGATAGATCCTCTTCTAAATTTGCAGTTCTAACTACCGAATCGATCTACACAATTTCCGAAAGTGTTTTATAATGTTATGCTTTAGTTTTGAGGGAATAAATCTCAGTTACAGGCCTGGCGAAATGTTGCCTTTAGTTAAGTAGTTCCGAGTCTGCAGGATATCCCGTTTATCGAAATGCAAGAATAAACCGCACAAGTTGTCGGCTGAGTTCGCTTATCACAAGCATGGGTTTTTACCGTCTATCTTTCATATTATAACACCCTGTAGATGTTTCCCTCCTTAAGGTTGGTATAGCGGTGTTGGGTCGGAAAATAAATCGTGGTTCCCCCCTCCGGAGTCTTTCTTGAGTCGGCGTTCTGATTGTCTGAGTGGCTCTAGCCGCCGGTGCCCTGCAGTTGAAGTTCCTCACCAAGTCTCTACTCTGACCGAAAACAAAGGCCGCCTACGATGTCGATAAATAAGAATATTTGCAACGGGTAGGATGATGGTAAACCCTTAACCGCCAGGACTTATGGCAAAGCTCCGAATATTAGTAGATGAGTAACCACCGGGAGGCGTTTGTTGTTTTACAAACCCTCGTGGTCTGACTCGGGCAACAGTGGCAATTGGTCGTCCGCGCGCACACCACACAACGTCCGGCAGATATTTTTAACCACAAAACCCGAGGCGATCGCCGTCTTGTAGATAATTTTTAGTCTAACTTCGGACACCGCACCTATCCAGGACAGCGCACTGCACCACATTTCTGCAAGGGGACTAGCTAATGCCGTAAATGAAGTTCCATTATGTGCAGTGCGCGATTTACTGTTGCGTTGAGGGGATTTGCCAACGCATGTTGATGAACCCAGTCTATCCTGTTGGTGAATTAAACCCTGGTGGACGCAACGGCAGACATCAGTGATGTCACCCTCCTTGTCATTCATGCGAACTCTGTTCCTTGTTCTTTAACAGTCGGCTTGAGTCAGATGAAGCAATTTCAGTGACATGCTACTATTCTTCATGATCAATCATAAGACATTCGTGTCGTGGAAAAGTCGGACAGACAAGAGTTGACTGCTGGTAACAGTAGCCCTATTCAAGTACTGGTCAACACATCGCCACCTTGACCTAGAGCTGTACAAATGCCTTCCTGCCAGCTCGTCGCGGCACCGTCAGAAGCAACTGAGGAAGGCAGTTTCAAGGACGACCGGCACTGCCAGAATTCTTATGTCATGGTAGTGCCTACGCAGCAATCACTGGTCTCTCCTGAAGATCAGCGTAACGTCAGCGTCACCCCAGCTCGTACGCACGATTTGCCTCCACAGTTTGGTCCACGATGCCGTGCGACCGATGGGCAATTGCTTTTTGGAACCTGCAAACTTCCGCCGTCGTCGTTCAAGTATTAGCCTTTCTACTATACCACAATTCAATTCTAATACTTCACCCGCCAACAGCAACATGGTCACCTATTAAGATACGCCTGATTACAGTCTAAACTTCATGGTACAATGACACTTCCTAGGACCCCTCTTGTATTGTTCAAGCTTCTAATTTAAGCGTTATTCGAAAGCTACTTTCCTCTGTTTGCTTGTCCAGTCATTGGTTTAAATAGTCACTACGACCACGGTAAAAAATGAGCGCATTCTTCCTTCATTTTTAGATTGAAGGACTGCATACTGTTTCTGGTCAGCATTTAAGGACAAAAAGCCTGCAGCTTTCATCTCAAATATTCTTTTTACGGAATGGACGTGGAGTGCCCAGTGGGGGCTGAAAAGGCCCAGTATGTTTTGGTTGCAGATGAAGATCAACCGCCGATCGAGCTCCCAACCGAAAGTAATTGCACACTTCTGCTTTCGACTGTGCAAGCCCAGTTTCCAAAGTGCACAGGCCTCCAGTACGAAGCCGAGGAAAGTGGCTCTACTCGGGGTATCCGGCTTAGTGATGGCTGTCTATTCCCTCCTCCTGATGGCTGGGGAACCAGAGTGTATCATTGCGTTGTTCCTAAAGGTAATGCTAGATGCGTGTTTGCTGATAATATGGTACTCTTGCATGTAGTGTTAAAGATAGGAGACGATTTTTCTGAACTCTTTGAAGGGGGTGGGCCAGTCATAAGTGCAAAACGCCCAAACACTCCACCGACATTAAATTTGTTGCTCTTTAGACGCTAGCCTGAATACCAGTTCTGTCATACGTAAAATTTCTTTAACAATTGAGTACCATTGTTGGACAGTAACCTCATGCCTTAAACAAACATTTTTCCCTTTGAACTCTATTCTTTTATTCAAAAGGCAATTTGGCGAGCATACGTCTGCTTTCGATAAATTCTCTTCAGGCCTGTACATTTATATGACTATTGAAGTAATGAATTAAAAGATACGGGCAAGTAAATAATTAAGCTGGAGCTCGAGTTTGGAGAGGGGAGGGGAGGGGAAGGGGAGATTGAAACACCACAATTCCAGTCAGCGCCCGGGAGAAGGTGGGTCCCGGCGAAGGTAATTACATGCGGGTGGTTGGCTTAGTGGCTTTGACCCATGGTAACTGCGGGACCTGTACGAAGTTCTTCTGTGCTCATAGGACCGGTCGGCGTAGCCTGATTGCAGCCGCCTCTGTCGTAGCCAACAAACGCTGCCCAAGCAGTTTTGGATAGCCTGATGGGATCTTGTAAATCACTCTGAAGGCCTCTCTGGCGTCTACATGGTGGTCTGTGTCTACCATGGGCGCGAGGATCGAGCTGTTGATATTCTTTATTTGTCCCTTTCCTAATCATGCTGGGAGATAATATTTCATTCTTTTGGATAACCGCCGGCCCGTGCGACCAATATATTCTGCCCCACAGGAGCAGGTGAAGGAGTAAATGCACATGGAGGTGGTCTGAGCTGGTAGCTTGTCCTGTATAGGATGGGACTGGTGGAGAACAGTACACGGGTGTCAGCTGCTGGAAAGGTCTGTGATACAGCTTGGGTAAGGCGTCTTCTTAAGAGCTCACTTTGTGCATCCCCTTGAAATGGGACCCTGATAAAAAGCCTGTTCTTTCTTGCCGTCAGTATCGGGGCTTTGGCGCTCTTTCGGCCATGTTCTTAGCAATGAATCGATCAGGATACCCGTTTTGGCGAAAGAGGCTTTCGATGATCTTAAGCTCTTTCTCAACGCTATCAGCTGCGCAGATTCTTCTTACACTTCTTACTCTTTCTGTCAAACACCGGACTAAATTACGTTTAACATTTAGCGGTACGAAACTCTCAAAATGGGTGTATTGTCCGGACCACGTTTTCTTGCGGTAGACGCTGCGTCGAATGCTGCCGTCAGGTCTTCTACTCAGAAGCACATCGAAAGCAGACGTATGCTCGCCAAATTGCCTTTTGAATTTTACAATGGGAATTTTCGCAACTCATTTCTTTTATTCATAACAATTTGTGTTGGTCTTAATCGTAGATTCTAAGCGGAAGTTTTCCGAAAACGGATCTGATGCAACCGCCAAGACAATGCGCACAGATGGGCGACAGTGCACAGATCTCATTGTTCTGAATTTGCCGTGGCGAACAGATGAGGACGCTCTGCGAAAATATTTTTCAACCTTCGGAGAAGTTGTCATGACACAGGTTGCC
Organism: Spirometra erinaceieuropaei; assembly: GCA_902702965.1. Classification (NCBI taxonomy): domain Eukaryota; kingdom Metazoa; phylum Platyhelminthes; class Cestoda; order Diphyllobothriidea; family Diphyllobothriidae; genus Spirometra; species Spirometra erinaceieuropaei. Next base: position 850,105 of record CACRXP010000076.1, read on the forward strand.
CTTCAGCTTCCGCGTCCTATATATATTTTGGTCCTCGTCTGCTGTTTTTGAATGCACATTTTGCAATTTACCGCTCCTAAAGGTAATACTGGCACCCACTTAGCCCACTTCGGCGTAAATACGATGAGTCAGCTATATCATCCAATGTTCTCTCCTCACTACTTTCAAGAAAGTCGTCTTTCTAGCCCTGGCCTTACTTACCTGTAGTAGGCTTATCTCTTCACCTTCAGAAGCACGTCTACCTTCTAACCTCCTTCCCGGCTACCCAGTTCACTCACGCATGGCCGATAGGAGGATAGCCTGCGCCAAAGACTACTTGTGGAATGAGAAGGTTTTTTGTCAAACGAATGAGAAATAATAGACGGCTCTAATAAGAATAGCCATGGAAGGCGCCAACACCAGCTTTGTGTAGGGAATGTGCGCTATTTTTGGATAACTACTGCGTTTGCCCTAGTCGTGTTAAAGGGTTCATGCATAGAGCCATGTCCGTCTTCCACTAGAGCTTCCCACAATATGTTCTTTCGTTAATCTTGTTCGCTTGTCGCGGTTGCCGTACTGATTTCAGACAATTACCTGATGCATCTACCTCACCAAACTCCCATATTTGATCCAAGAGTTTGCCTTCAGAAGCGCGCGTATTAATGCCATCTATCCTTTTGGCCAGACACCATTTGCCAGTTCACGTTTCTGCCGCATCGACCTTGCTGCAGTGGGTGTTTTGCCGTCGGATACCGTTGTAACACAGTAAAGGAGCTAAACCGTTTTCCATCCATACTTCGACTTTCCCAGTTTAAATTTTTCCCGATCACTACTACAATCATCAATCGTTATTCTCGTTTAATAGGTAAAACGTGATCCGGGGTCGCAACAGAGCCGAGGCTACGGGTTTGTGCGCTTCGCGAATTATCAGTCGCAGGCCCTGTGCTTGGCCGAATTCCGCCATAACATTGACGGTCGCTCGTGTGAAGTGAAAATTCCTCGCTCGAAGGTATATCTCACAAGAGAGTAATTCAAATCTCACGCATAAATTACTTTTGCAGCTTGAAGGTGACCGCCAGGAAGTATTGCGCAAAGTCCACGTCGGTCGGATCACAGAAGCCATGACTGCAGATGTACTGAGAGAGTATTTCTCAACCTTCGGCCAGGTAAGTAACAGTCCTTGCCTTCGTTGCCATTCATCTGTTTCTCGCAGTTCTACTGTTTTACGGGGTTGCCTGTCTCCCTTTCCTCCTAATGGAGTTTAGGTTCTGGATGTTTTCGTTCCCGCTCCTTTCCGCGCGTTTGCATTCGTCACTTTCGAAGACCCCGATGTTGCCGCCAGCCTTTTGGGGAAGACGTTAACCATCGACAACCACACCGTCACCATCGGATCTGCTGTACCCAAGCTGCCTGTCAATCGTTATGATCGTGGGTCGCGTAGGAACATGTCACAGCCAGATGATTGGATTCGTAAGTCTTTATTATGATGATCACGTACCGTAACCATCTACGCCCCGTCGTAACTTCCGTAGTAAGCGCCTTACCTGCCACAACAGTTCAGCCCTCTCAAGCAGCGACTTTCTTCGCTGCTCCACGGGTTGGCCGCAGCAGTGGCTTCCACAGGATTTTCCTTATGCGTCTACGTCACTTCACTCTCCTCAAGCTTACCGTCAAGGTCAAAGGACCGGAGATGGACGTGGCGACAGTGACTGGTAAAACTGAATAAGGCTATGTGTGCCAAACCTGCCTAATGCCTAACGACACTTATCAGTGTTAGTCAACAGTCTTGGATTTCACATACGTGAGGAGTGCCATAGAGGCTGCACTGAGGTGGGGTTGACTTATCCGATCAGTTGGTAACTTTCCAGCCGACGACTTTTAGCGTGACAGTTTCAAAGCGTATCTGGTTGTTTATAGTGAGGGAAAAAACCCTAGATCCGGGCAAAGTATGCCTCAGTTCTGCCTACCATGTGCCAGTGTCTCCTTCAATTGTTGACGCGACGTGGATTCCATCTACTGCTTGCTGCACATGTGCCCGAATCCCGCAGTAATGAGAGGTGCCATAAAGACCGCATGACAATTTGAACCTCGCCGCACAGGGAAGGGAGTTATTATGTCAATTAACAGGACCAAATTCTAGGAGCTTATATGCCCCGCCACAATTTCCACCGTGATTGGTTCATGCAAACGAATACGACAAACTGCCAGGAGAAAAGGTGCATCATTATGAACCTCCCTCGCTATCCCATGCCCCACTACCACAAACTAGACGACAATATAACCAGGCGACAATAATATATAATATATAACTAGGCGACAATACACAAATAACTAGGCGACAATATTCCTTCGTTTTATATCCGAAAGCTAAGAAATATGTTATCGTGAGAAAATGGATATAAATATTTCATGATCCCTCACGGTTTTTCATAAACGCGACGTGGCCGAACATGGATGACCATATTCTTTCCTCGCATTCATGGTGGAATGTGAGGTGTATGCTATGGTGACAAAGTGAATGGGGACTGTTGTTGATTTTGAGGCGTGAATGTAAAGTCAGGCACCAGTCAGTAGGGGTAGTGTGAGTGAACTAGTTGGCTTGTATATGCGTGGATGTGGGATGATACGGCCCGTGGTAATATGATGCGTTGTGCAT
>CACRXP010000076.1:868328-1047140 GCA_902702965.1 Spirometra erinaceieuropaei
GCATTTGGTGCGACGTGACCGAATATGGATGACCATATTCTTTCCTCGCATTCGTTGTGGAATGTGAGGTGTACGCTCTGGTGACAAAGTGAATGGCGACTGTTGTTAATTTTGAGGGTTGAGTGTAAAGTCAAGCAAGAGGTAGTAGAGGGAGTGTGAGTGAACTAGTTGGCTTGTATATGCGTGGATGTGGGATGAGACGGCCAGTGGTACTGTGATGCGTTGTGCATTTGGTGCGACGTGGCCGAACATGGATGACCATATTCTTTCCTCGCATTCATGCGGGAATGTGAGGTATAGGCTATGGTGACAAAGTGGATGGACACTGTTAATGATTTTGAAGTGTGAGTGTAAAGCCAGGAACAAGGCATTCGGCAGAGTGCGAGTGAACTAGTTGACTTGGGGATGCGTGGATGTGGGATGATACGGCCATTGGTACTGTGATGCGTTGTGCATTTGGTGCGACGTGACCGAATTTGGATGACCATATTCTTTCCTCGCATTCATGGTGGAATGTGTGGTGTACGCTATGGTGAGAAAGTGAATGTGGACTGTGATGATTTTCAGGCGTGAATGTATAGTCATGGACGAGGCAGTAGGGGGGTGTGAGTGAAATATTTGACTTGTATATGCGCGGATGTGGGATGAGACGGCCAGTGGTACTGTGATGCGTTGTGCATTTGGTGCGACGTGGCCGAATATGCATGACCATATTCTTTCCTCGCATTCATGGTGGAATGTGAGGTGTACGCTATGGTGACAAAGTGAATGGGTACTGTTTTTTCTTTTGAAACTGAGTTTAAGGCCGTGTACGAGACATTGATCAGGGTTCGAGTGTAGTAGTTGACTTGGGTATGCTGGATGTAGGAGGAGATAGCCAGTGATACTGTGATGCGTTGTGTATTTCGTGCGACGTGGTCGAATATGGATGACCCTATTCGTTCCTCGCATTCATGGTGGAATTTGAGGTGTGCGCTATGGTGACAAAGTGAATGCGGACTGTTGTTGATTTTGAGGGTTGAGTGTAATGTCAGGCACGAGGTAATAGGGGGAGTGTGAGTGAACTAGTTGGCTTGTATATGCGTGGATGTGGGATGAGACGGCCAGTGGTACTTTGATGCGTTGTGCATTTGGTGCGACGTGGCCGAATATGCATGACCGTATTCTTTCCTCGCATTCATGGTGGAATGTGAGGTGTACCCTATGGTGACAAAGTGAATGTGAACTGTGATTATTTCGGGGCGTGAATGTAGGGCCACGTACAAGACATTGATCTGGGTGTGAGTGATCTAGTTGACTTGGGTATGCGTGGATGTGGGATGAGACGGCCAGTTTTACTGTGATGCGTTGTGCATTTGGTGCGACCTGGCCGAATATGCATGACCATATTCTTTCCTCGCATTCATGCTGGAATGTGAGGTGTACACTATGGTGACAGTGAATGTGGACTGTGATGATTTTGAGGCGTGAATTTAAAGTCGGGCAGCTGGCAGCAGGGGGAGTGTTAGTGAAATAGTTGACTTGGGTATGCGTGAATGTGGGATGAGACGGCTATTGGTACTGTGATGCGTTGTGCATTTGGTGCGACGTGGCCGAATGTCGACGACCGTATTCTTTCCTCGCATTCATGGTGGAATTTGAGGTTTGCGCTGTGGTGAAAGAGTGAAGCTCTAGTGTTGATGATTTTTGGTGTTATTGATATCCAGGAGCGATGCATTGTGTAGAGTGTGAGTGAACGAGTTAACTTGGGTATGCGTGAGTTTAGGACAAGACGGCCAGCGGTACTGGGATGCATTGTGCATTTGGTGCGACGTGGCCGAACATGGATGACCATATTCTTTCCTCGCATTCATGGTGGAATGTGAGGTGTACGCTATGGTGAAAGAGAGAAGCTCTGGTGTTGATGATTTTTAGGTGTTTCTAATAGCCAGGAACGAGGCATCGGTCAGAGTGTGATTGAACTTGTTGACTTTGGTATGCGTGAGTGTAGGACAAGACGGCCATTACAACTGTGATGCGTTGTGCATTTGGTTCGGCGTGTCCGAATATGGATGATTGTTTTCTTTCCTCGCATTGCTGGTGTAATGTGAGGTCTATGGTATGCTGATAAAGTGAATGGGGTCTGTTAATAAATTTAGCCGGTGGTGGGGTTTTTTGTGTACTATTTTTCTGAGGTTCGTGAGCTCTTTTCGTCTATGTGGGAAGAGGTAGGTGTCGGTACAATTCTGTTTCATTCGTGTGTTTTTTGGTGACTATTTGCGCTGTTGGAATGTATTATTTTGCTCTGCCTGATGACGTCTGGTCTGATTGCGTTTTTAATATTTGCGGTATATGTATATATCTATGAATGTATGTTTTGTTTCGCCTGACTTGTGTTGTTCTGATGAGATTTTCGGCCTCTTTTTTGTCACTTCTGTTATTTTTCTTGCGTCGTTTTCTTCGTTTATGTTATGCGGTGGTGCATGTATGATCCATGTTTTGGTTTTTCTATTTGCTTTTAGCTCCCTGGGGCCTATGCATGCCTCCTCCTTATGAACGTTTTTACAGCGGTGGTGGTCCCGGCGCCGGTACACCTCCTTTCGGCTCAATGAGCGCTGGTCGGCGCGGTGGTGGGCGGGACCCTGGACCCGGCATGTCCTTTGGCGGCCATCGAATGTGTGGACCACCCAACGGAGGCCAACCGCTCAATCCCTACTCAAGGGGCTATAATCAGGTTGGTCTGTTAATTGGAGCATCTGTCTGCGAATCTGTTGGTCATGTTTCTGTGCGGATGTGTTGTCACGCGCTTGAGACCTTTTGGTTTATACGCCTATATGCTAAAATGTTTGTCCCGGCGAATAGACCGTGTCTGTAGGCATAAGTCACCGTCCCTGCCTCACCATGTGGAGCACACGGAGGACATCGCCGGCAGCGACGGTCGAACTGTCGTCGGACACTTGCCCTGTCAGCCTTGGATTTTGTCCTGGGCTCATACGTTTCTGTAGAGGGCATTACTTTCATTTCCTTTCAGGGGACTTCCAAGCAAGTTGAATTTAGTCCGTCCCTGAAGGTTCTTTGAAACCATCGTTTACCTTCTATTTGGTCTTCCTAACTACCTTAGTGACACGTGAAAGAAGTAAAATCTTTAGCCCTAAACCAGTCCTAAACTTATGGTAGTCTTTTGCTTGGCCTTGCCAAATAGTATGCAGTATAGTTGACGTATCTCATCAAACATGAGCCGAAATTCCGAAGTGTGGTTTCTGTTAGAAAGCATTGTTTTGGTGGGGTTGTAATATTGACTAGAATGTAATATACTTACAAGAAATGCCAGTCACGTCTGCCGATTTCCTAAAGAACGTCTTCCCATCCGCTTGTAAAAGTCATTCTCGCTAAAAGTAGCTACATTACAAGTATGCACTATCGTTATTGATTTTCAGTCCCATTTTAAGTCCGAGCATGTTCATGAACATCATACCCAAAATACCCTTTCTTGTACCCATTTTGTGAAAAATTACCTCTTCAAATTTAGTTTCGGGGAATGGTATTTCCCCGAATTAGAAATGTCCTTTTTCGATTGCCGAAGGGCCCTGAACCTGACCTATCAATGTGCGTTCGTTCGGGTCGTTAAAACTGCAAGTGGCACGCGTCCTATTTGAGGAAATTCATGCATTCCTCTGCGCTGTTAAGATGCCAGATATGGCAATGGTTACGAGCCACACTGTATACTTAATAGAGCGTTTAATTATGGGCAGATACAATGCTATTTGAGTAGACGTTTCGCAATTATGATATCCTTTCTTCTAGTCGTCACTTTGAAGAAGACACAATGTTCTACGAAGTGGATACGAGAAAGGCTATTTTATGCATAACTCCTATAAAATATTTTAATCTACAAGGACACGGAAAATCGATGAAAGTGCATGCTACTTATGTGGTCATTTTTGGCGAGTGTGATTCTCTAAGGTAGCTTGCAAGATGCAAATTTAGAAACCGGTGTCCCGGCGTAACTGAAGTACTTTGACGTTGTGCTGAATTCTGATCAATATTACATCCCCACCCAAGTACTGTTTTCCAGCCGAAATCATTTTCCAGAATTTCGGTCAATGTTTCATGAGGTACGGTGCCTTTACGTGGTTGCTTTACGTCTGGCGATGACGTATGTGACCAGCCCCTTCATGTTTGCCCCATGAACTTTTCCTATACCAATAAGGTTTTCCAGCAACATGGAATGACTCTCTGTAACAAATTTGTTTAGTTACCGACTTTTGGAGAGATCTGTCAGCTGTCCACGGTCCCAGTAGCCAATTCTTGTCTACTCTTTGGCAACTGATGTAATTGTGCGTGTGAGTGTTACTCGACAGACATTTTTCAAGACCAGCAGTCGGCGTTGACAGCCAGTATTCCTGTTTTTTTTTCGTAAAAAATCTTGCAACTCTCTTTTTGGACATTCGCAAAATCAGTGACCTATTTTGTCTTGTAACCTGTATTTGAGACACAGAACGTTACTTTTCAACGGCGTCTGAAATTATACAGTTCATTTTCGCGACAATGTGTGCTGAGCCGATACTTTTCTCCTAAAATTGGCACTTTACAGTAGGTCATTTTAGTACATACATTCCCTCTTGAAATAGTAAATAAATTGTCAAAATAAGCGGGTAGTTGTCAGTGTTGCAGACCACAGGTCACTTTGTGTGCTGCTTACGCGCTACTCACCTGCCGTTCTCGAATAATGGTCTCCACTTCTCAGAACTCGATTATGCTTGTGAATTTGGTCGGGGTGAACTTTCCGAACGCACTCAGAAACAACACTACACATTATTTGCCTGACATTTTCTCCAAATGGGTCACGCACATCTTGAACTCACAGTGTGTTATCAATTACCTTATCAGCTGTTTTTTGCAAACGCAAAAAGGTAGGTATCGCCGAATCAGCGAGTTTAATTTCTGGTTGTTTGTGACATCTGACTAAAGCGTTTGCTTCTAGTCGTACTGTCCTGTACACGACCACTGTAGTGATTCCCATACTCGCTGCTCAAACTGTTCGATATATCTACTTATCAGAACAGCTCGCCTGCAAAAAACGATCCTGATATTCATGTCTGCGCAGTCACAAAGCAGTTTTCCACACTTCGCAGCGTTGATGTTTCGACTTTTCTTACTCACCTGCTCTATTTTCCTTTTTTAGCCGAACTACTAGAACTAGGTATGTCATTGGAATCTTCGTTTTCCCTATTTCCTTGTTGCTATTCATCTTGGCCTTGCTGCACATGCAGCGGAGCTAGGAAAAAGACGTGATATTTTGTAGCCCATGTTACCTCGTACCTACGAACAATGGGTGGACTGTTTCGTGAAATTTTGGCCAAATTATGAAATGTATTTGCGATTAGTAAGGATTACTTTGGTGGGGCTGTAACACTGATTACCGTGTAGCATAATTTGTTCGTCAAGCCAGGATGTCGGCTTTTAAATGGGGTCCCTTCCGGCCGCATGCATAACTCATTCAATAAGAAATCACTACTAAAGTCGCACGAATATTCTCCCTTGGTTTCCGACAAGCCTATAAATTCAAATATATTTTATAGGAAACAGGCGCAAAATGTATCTGTTCTTGTACTCATTTGGTAAAGAATTACGAATTTGAATTGCATACTTGAAGAAAGGGCATCATTCGGTTCCAAAAATGTTTCTATTCGCATGATTCTTGATGACCGTAAGATGTCCGTTCATACAGCATCGCTGATTATGAAGCAAGTATCAGACACGGCCTACGTTTATTGCAAAATTTCAAGACCCCTTTATGACGGGTAGGGATGTATGATTTCCCATACGCGGAAAGTACACAGCATGAAGCTTTGAACCGCTAAGCGCAAGTGCAGGTTCAGGTTGGGATTTAGAAAGAAGGGGGTGTCCGGACATACAATTCGAAGACAAACAGACATTTTACGGTCATCAAGAATCATACAAACAGAAACATTTTTGGAAACGAATGACACCCTTTCATCAAGTATGCAATTCAAAGACCTACTTGTTTACCAAATGAGTACAAGAATGGGTACTTTTTGCGCATGTTTTCTATGTAATATATTTGAATTTATAGGCGTATCGGAAAGCAACGGGGGGCATTCAAGCGACTTTAATAGGAATTTTTTACCGAATGATTTATGCATACAGCCGGAAAGAATGTCATTCAAAAGCTGACGTCCTGTCGTGATTGACAAATTATGCTTCACGGCAATCCGTATTATAATCCCATCTAAGTAATCCCTACTAATCACAATCACATCTTAGAATTTCTACGAACATTTTAATGAGACAGCTCACCTATTGTTGGGGGGTGACAGACTGCCGTTGTTCCCATCAGACTCCGAAAAATAGGTGATGGGACATTTTATTTTTCATGGCTTGTTGAACCGTTTTGCACAATATTTTTCAACCGAAACTGCCCCCCCACACACGCGCTCAGCACGCAATGCGGGACCGAGATAGAACGTCAGACTACCACCCAAACTTGCTTGCACGGCGGAGCCAGTGCATTTTTTCTCATCTGCTATGTTTGTGAGACGCCCTTATTGATCGTGCGTTCCGCCGCATTCTGCCTCCAGCACGTGAGCAACGTTTGGTCATTCACTCAAAACGTCCTCGCCGTTCTCGTATGTATTTGAATCAATAAGGCATCGAGGATAACTAGGGCACCACAGTTCTGACGGGCCACCAGCATGTGCTGTGCTGGAATGTGTAGGTTTTGAGTTTGAAATGTAATGCCAGTGTGGACACTAGTAGTGAATTCAAGTGTGAACTCGAAACGTCGAACATCCTGTCTCGGTGATCAAGTGTCATTCTCTTAGACAGAAGGAATGCGGATAGCTGGAAACTGCCAGCAACATCCGGGCAGAGGGTGCCATAAAAAGAACGGCCTACAAAGAAGTACTAAGGCAAATCCGCTTACTCCCAGACTCACTGCACCAGCCTTGTCGTTTTTCACCATCGTTGCACAAATCGCGTTGTTTTTTAAACGGAAAGCGCGGGTGATCATGACGACCTATTCACGTTACACTTGTATGAGAAAGGGGTATAGTGGGCCGTGACGTAGTGCATATGGCATGATTCCATGTGAAGTTAAATTAATTCGGCTGAAATTGCGGCCTCGCCGAGTGAGGGACTTTATGTTGGAAGAACAAACGGCAAGTTGTCTGTAATGCAGTTCACATACCATCGTCAAGACTGGTGGTAGTTCCGTTCATGTGTAGGTTACCATCCGAATGCGTGATTTCGTCATTATAAATGGAATTTCGTTAGAGGCGTATGCCAGGAACCACTAATTCATGCACAAGGATGACGCCAGGTCGTCGTTTTTTGCAGTGGCGCATTCAAAGGTTATGCATGATATGCGTTCTCTCATCCTTGGCCATATTGTTCGCCTCACTTGCATACACTCGAAAATGTCCGGCTATATTGGTTGGGACTTGAAGGAAGCAGATACCTTTCGGGATTTGCAAGCGCTAATGGAAGCATTGACCACAATCTGAAACACCAGCTCCTCAGCTATGCCAGCATTGTGGTTGAGTACAGTACGTCGAGTTGGGGGTGGACTGAAAGCCAGATTTAGCAATATACGAAGCCAAAACGATTTCAGGTATCAAAATAAGGGAAGGCATTCACCGGGTGAACGCCTCCTCTTTTTTTGATATGCCACTTGGGAACCGCACTTTCACTCATATTGATTCCATGTATAATCAGATTTTATTCCTTTGTATGGAACATCCTGCGCTCTCGTGAACTTGTGCACATTCAACCATGTACCGGCGATAAATGGGGACGCGGCAGTGAAGAACTGTCTTAGTTGGATTGTTTTATTCCAAACTGGCACTTTTCAGGTTGTTTGCCAAACCAGGCATGCACTTAAGATCTTTTTGGTACTGTAAACCGATACATAAACACCACGGAACTAAAAGCCACCAGATATGTTTTAAATCGCAGGATATGTTTAGTGCATTCGAATTTTTAGGTGTTTCGCAGATAGCTGCTGCCGTATTTACGCGAGAACCTGTTTTGAAATTAATTGTTTCAGGTCCATTAACGGTAATGGCTCGTAAGGTTAGCGAGGTGCGTGATGTCTTCGGTAGCTATTTAAAAACTGGGACGTCTTGCCTTGTTTACATTGCTCACATCGAAAAGGTTGCAGGATGTGGATGTTTGCTTTGGAAGATGAGGAGATTGGGAAAATTATTTCCAGTTTGTGCCTCGACAGTCATAAAACGTTTACCTAAATCCTTAAATATGACCAGACGTAAAGAAGGTTTCTGAAGACCAGTATACTGTCGCGTGTGACGTAATTTGAGATTGTGTATCAAATTACTCATGATGAAACGGTACTTAGGTAATTTCTACCGTTTGACAACAAATTAGAATGTCATGTATATTAAAATTATGGTGTTTCGTGTTGTGTTTAGCCTCCATGAGTCCTTGACTAATGCCGTACACGGAGGTTTCACACTAGACAAGAGCTTAGCTCATATCAGCCACTGCGTCTATCATCATCATCATCATCATCATCATCATCATCATCATCATCATCATCATCATCATCATCATCATCATCATCATCATCATCATCATCATCATCATCATCATCATCATCATCATCATCATCATCATCATCATCATCATCATCATCATCATCATCGCCGCCGCCGCCTGCCAAGTTCGATCGCGTCTCCCGAAATCAGACATGGAAAAAAATATCCTAAAAAACAACGCTCCTTCGGATTTCGCCGTTAAGCAACTTGTTGTGGAACACTGCAATCTTCCAGTTACTCGCTCATCTTTTCGGGCGAACAGCACTAATTCTCATGGTATGGAAGGCGAGCAAAGTATATGTTTAGTGAAGACCGAAGTTCGAATTCTGACGAAAGAACACTTCTCCGACAGTTAAACACATTTTTATAACGCATCTCTCTCTAACTACCCTTAAATGTGCGCATTCGCTCTTTGAAGTTGGTAAACACAAATTGGGTTCAGTGACAAAGCCATCTTTGCCTTACATGCTGTCCTCCTCTGGTCATCGATTGTTTTCTTCAACGGTCTTCATGTATTTCTGGAACCTTTTGCCGTAGTCCGTATTTACTTTGATTTTTTTTGCCTCCGAACCTCTTGCGCGTTTTGCATCAGTCGGGTTGACAGAATCGGGCTTTCAATGCATCTGATTCCGTTGCTCGTTTAATACCGTCGCTACAACATGCGTCCAAGGGCGTAACTTATCCCTGTAGCCTGCTTTTGTTGACTCGTTTCTTTGTGAAACGGTTGTGTGCCAGTGCGCGTCATCGTGGCGGGAGGGCGAAGAAGGAGAACATCCGGCGGCGTGCATGCGAGCAGAAACCTATCACATTTTCTCCTCCATCGGTAGCACTGACCTCCACGAATTAATTTATTTCTTGTTAGGCATTTTTTAGCATTCCACGTTCGTAACATCCTAAATACTTTTCCAGCAGGACTTATTTTTTATTATTATTATTGCTATTACTCCCGCTTTACCACCAACTGTTTGGGGTATGCGAAAAGGGCGAACTGGCTGGCTACTCTTTTATAATCTTTTGCGCTTCCGGTTACTAAATACTGTCCTGTGTCTGTCATGTACGTCTGTCTGTGTTTGGTAGGGACACTGAAGCGCGCGGGGCAGCGGAATGTGGAATGTCTGTCTGATTGAGGGAGCCAGAACTCTGGGCCTCGGGGCGAGGGATGGGGTTCATTTAACTTTCCCTTTACAAGACGCCTGTCTGCAAACTCCGTGTCCCTCCGTGGGTTTTTCTGCCCGTGGTAAAGTTGCTTTTCGCGACTTGACTGTTTGCTTCCCACTACCCGTCCCGTTTCCACTTTATATTTGTGTGTGTGCTTGTATTTCGCTCCCGTCTATACAATGGCATTTGTTTGGAGCCATCGTCTCCGCTTGTGGCCTACCACTGTTTGACTGCGCGTGTGTGTTGTTATTGTCCATCTTTCCTCTTCTGACAGCTGTTTCTCCACCCTGTGTGAGATCACGCTTTTCTTACATCAGCATATATATATATTCCGAAATAAATATTCGTCTTTCCCATTCTTCTCTATTGTGGTCTTCGCTTGGGCTGTTAATACTTTACGGGCAATCTAGCGGTCTCCAACTCTCGTCTAATCACCGTTCCGCTAACTTTGTCTCTTACCTCCTTACTGTTACTTCCCCTTCTATAGTACTTCAAGTTTTTTTACTTTTCTGATGTTTCCCTTTGCTCCATTCTGACTGTCTGTCCTCCGTACCGCTTGGGTTCCTGCTCTCTCGATATATACCGGTGTGCGCTGTCGCTGTGCGACTGCCTGCGAGGGTTCTAGTATGAGCCCCAAGGCATAACAGAACGAGCATGTTCCGCAACCTAAACGGTGTGTGCCCATCTGTCATAGTTGATGTTCCCGATCACAACCGACGGGACAACGGGCCCGTGGCTTAATGGTAGAGTGTCAAACTCCATGACCAAATATCCGGGCTTCAAATCCGAAGTGATCCACACTTGGGGTTGGTTATGACTGGCTTATGACGGCCGATAAGCCAGGAATCACCATCCCGGTCTCCGTTGTCTTTGTCGGTATCATCTCATATATGAGATGACGTTTCACATTCGTACTCAAGCGCATCATCGGAGATAGGTGAGGTGAGAAATACACGGCTCGCTCACTCCTGATAGGGCCATAATTCTTCATTCTCAATGGGCTTCCCCGCATTCGAAAGTGTTGCCTGGTGGCCTCGTATGGCGTGGTAGATGGACGCTACGGTTGATCAAGTTGGCGCCTGATTGCCGCACCTCGATTGTTTCTCTTGCTAGTCTACTTTCGCCTCGGCCGGGCACTTGGGCCCCGATGGTTATTTTCCAGACTGCATGGCGACGTGTGATCGCACATCCCTTCGCTATACGGCTAAAGTGTGCTCATGCATGTCTGTTGTTAGTCGTCTGTTGGTCATGCCGCAGTAGTTGGTCTGACAGTCTGGACAGTTGACACGGTAAATGACGCCTGAGGTGTCTTCAAGGGTAGCCTTCCCTTAGGCTGAATGAATAAGCAGCGGCTATTGGCCTCCGGCCGGCGTCCAATGCCCACGTTGAGTGATCTTAGCATATGCTCTGTGGCTTGGGGGACGTTCCTCTCGTAGGGCAACACACGAAGGAGCTCTGGTTCTTGATCTTGCTTGCCGTCAGTCTTTGCATGCCTTTGGGACAGGCATTTGTTTATGAAACGCGAGTATTCATTGCCAAGGAATGGGTGCCACAGGGGCGCATGCTCTCGTAGCACCTCGGCCTCTGTGCTGCGGTGTGCGTTGGTGTGACGAAAATGTGTCCGGGCGCAATTACGTTAATGCGATAGGTCGTGGTTGATGTTGTGGTGGGGTATTTTTTCCGTGCTTTTAGCATTTCAAAAGACACCGGTCCGGAGGGTTTCTTCTTTCGGCCTTCGTCGAGGAAGAAGGACCGTCCCATCCATTTCTTTCTTTTGAATCGGATTTGCAGGAAGCTGGAGTTTAATTCCCTCCCAATTTCAGCTTAGGATGACAAAGGCGTCCAGATAGCGCGTCCAAAATTCTGGCTTATAGAACTAAAAAGACACGAGTTGCCTTAGTCAGGAAGCCAGAGATCGGGAATCCCATCAGGGTTCCCTGAATTTGCTCATAAATATGGCCGTTAACCGTGAAGTGCGCGCTTAAGCAGTAGTCTACTGGCTCAATCACGTACCTCCTTTAAAAGATTTTTCCTCTTCGTCGCTCGGTCGTTCGAGTAGGTCACTTATGACTCTCATGTCCAATTCTTTAGGGATGGGAGTGTAAGGAGAGATGACGACAAAGGTTGCCATTATCTCATCAGAATCTACCAGACACCAATTTGACCAACCGCAGCTTCCACCTGCCGGCGCAATACGAGGTCGCCAGGCACTACTCACGCACAGAAGGAGACCCAATGAGAAGGGAATGATGGCTCTATCAGGAGTGAGCGAGGAAGACTGATTTAAACCATTTATTTCTCATCTTACCTATCTCCGATGATGCGTTCGAGTACGATTGTGAGTCGTTATATGAATAAGTCATCTCCAGAGCTCGTCTTATCTTCTGCTGCGTATATAAGATCAGATGCGGTATGCATGATATATTTAATGGTAGGGGGCGCTCACCGATCGTTGTTACGGAACTCACTCGTTCCGTTGTGCCTTACGGACTATCTTGAGCGGCGCATGATATAGGCAGAATGGTATTGCCGACAAAGACAAGGGAGACTGGAATGGCCATTTCTGTCTTGTTAGCCGTCGTCAACCAGTCGTAGCTATCCCCGAAGTGTGGAACACCCGAGGCTCGAACTCGCGACCTGTTAGTTAGAAGTCCACGCCTCTAACTACTGGGCCATGAGCCCGTTGCCCTGTCGGGTTTGATCGGGAATATACAATGGTAGGGGGTGCTCGCCGATCGTTCTCTGTCGATCGATCTTTGTCGGCAATGCCATTCTGCCTATATCATGCGCCGCTGTGCGGCTGCTGGTTGGGCTCGAGAGAAAGTCCGTAAGGCACAACCCTACGAGTGAGTTCCGTAAGAACATGCATAAAAATGCTGATTTTTTTCATTCGGCAGAAGGCGTCTTCTTCCAATTTTATCCTCGAAGGAAGGCATAATTCGGTCTTAGCAATGTTTCTAATTGTTAGATTTTTTAGTACCGTGAAATGACCGATCATAAAACGTCATGTCTCGGCATTTACCAATGTGGCTTGTAAAGTTAACAATAGGGCTCGAATCCACTGCTAAATTTTATGAACACCATATGGTCTACTCTTGATACCGTAGAAAAGTGTATCGTTTTCCGCACGCTGACAACATACGGCTTGTAATTTAGAAACCTTGAATACAAGTGTAACGACAGATCGGGTTCAAAATCAATCGGGAATGGGATAAGTTTTTTAAAGCCGAATTATACCCTTCTTTGGCGTGTAAAATTGGAAGAAGACGTCATTTTCTACCGAATGAGCAAAAGAATGAATATTTTTGTGCATTTTTTCCATGAAACATTATTGAATTTTTAAGATCGTCGAAAATTAATGAGAAAAGTGAATACTAGTTAAGCAGCCATTTTTTTTGCAAAGGACAGTTTTCGCATGCATTCGGAAAGAAGTTCGTTCGAAAGCCGGCATCCTGATGTAACTGAGTTATTATATAATTATGCCCTATGACGATTGATCTTAACCCCCTACTTAAGTAATCTTTTCAAGACGAAAACTCATTTCGGAATTTCGGTTGACATTTGATGAGTTAGCCCACCTACTATATATGCAGTCCACAGTCTACTGGCTGTTAAGTGGGCTCCTTCTCTATACCGTTCCCGTAGAGTCAACTACGCGTTGAGTTCTAAGTTGAAAGCGATTTTCTCTCTAAGGGAATTCCGTTTGCATATTTAGTTGACTTTATGGGCCAAAACACGGAGCTGGCACGTTTTCCATGCCTTTGGCAAAGAGGATATTCGTTTGTGTTAAGCGGGTACTCCTGGAGACTGATTTTCACTTTCCTGCAATAACTCAATCCTTACGTTTTGCGTGCTCATGTAGTACGCTCAGCGTTTCGGAGTGAACTGTACATTAAATACTTTGCCAGCAATTGGTCTGTCATCATTCTGAAGAGTATTTTTGGAAATTCCTCTTCCAGCGCCAACGAAATATATAACTTAAACACGAATCCCTCGGAGTCAGCAAAGGTATGCCCTTGCTTTGTATTCACTACTTGACGTCGATTTTTCTAGGTAGCCTGTCTACTTATTGCAAGCGGCGAACCGTTGTCTACTAAATCAGCACAATGTGGTAAAGTACGCCGTTATGGAGAATAAGTTGTATTCCGGAGGCATTTGTCTCCAAACAGATTCAGATGTCGTGGAGTATTTTCAACATTTCCGACACCTGCTGTGTGCTTTTTCATTATTCTTAATTCAACACTTCTGTATATTACTTTTTGTTATATTGTTCCATATCCGAAATGATTCTCATCTGTTCCTAATAATATGCTACTTTTTTTTCGCAGGAGGCATTTTTCGAGTCAAATGAATGACGCTGTCTACCAAAAGGCTGTGCGACCACGTTGGTTCATGACATGCGTTTGTCGGGCTTCAAAGCATCCGCAATTGGCTCCTTAACGTGTCTTTCCCAGCGCCATTGCGTATGCGACCTTGCCCCCTGAGCGAAGCCTGGTATACGTGGAGTCGGAGGCCGGATGGACTGTTTGGCGTCCACGCCCGCTTTTCATCAGACGATGGTGTGCCCGTATGCCACTTGAACACACTACTCGAGGAATGCAACTCAGCCCACTAGGAACCATCCCTCAGCTAATGCTACACATCATTGGACAACACTTGCACTTCCTACAAGATCAGCTGCCACCACTTGTCTCACTCTTAGACATGACCTAACTGTCATACATGCCCATTGTCGCCTGAGAGGACAAATTAGGGCTTTGTATACATTAAATTCCTCATTCTGCTGACTTCTGCCTTTCCTACACTTCAGGGGTTGGTCTGACGATTGTAGCGCTCGAACAACTGTCACAGCTTGGACGCCACAGGCGCACTTAGGTCAAAACGACGCCACCGACGGAATTACTGGATAGGTGGCGGACGTTGAGTTCGGCTGGCCACGTGACTGCGTAGTTTCTGGCGACCATCCACGATATTCTATTTGCATAGGCAAACGCACACCTTTTATCCAACTCTCGGTACATTTTGTAACTGGCGTTTGGGACTATTACCTCGAGAAACGTGGGTTTAGCTCTACCAGCTGAGACGCGGATTCACACTAGGTTGCATCTGCGAGTACTTGAAGCCGCCTGAGAGTGGCGCTCCGTTTTGATCGGGGCTGAGCTGTTAACAGCCACTTTATAGCCACAATCAGTAAAATATCCTACCGATAAGGGCGGCTGGGTTGTTTACTTTTTTTCGTGTTTCCCATCCTTAGTCAGTCCAGCCTCGGACTGTGAAGACCTGGAGTCGGATCTGGGTGTACGGTTGGCCACTTAGCGGTAAGTTCCAACACCTATCTCCCAATCTGCGCCTGGGCTTCTCTCTTCCACAGGGGGCGCTGCGTGGTGCAACTCAAAGTGAGCTGTGTTGCAGTCACGAAAAGCAGACGGTATAGCACTTCGTTCACGCGATTTGCTGCGCGAACATAAGGTGACAACTGCCTAAATTCTTCATTCGTTTGGCCGTCGATTAATGTTGACCCTGTCTACTTAATTACAGCGTCGACAGGGCATACATAAACGCAGGTTCGGGCTAAAGCCATCTACGCAACTCTCAGGGGCTGGGGGTTCGCAGTCTCCCGCGCTTAAAAGCTACGACGTTTTGGCTTCGACGATTCACGTATTCCTAGCATTGTCCTTTCTCCCTTCTATTAGCTGATGCACCTGTGCGGCCCACTCGAATTAAAATGGAGTCCGTTATTTCGTGGAAGGACATTGTTCATGAACTTTCAGGTCGTAATTTGAGTAGGAGGGAAGGAGGTGGAGTAGTAAGATATCAGTGTGTGAGGATACAATTTGAGATGCCGTGCTTGGGGCCTCTCGTGGGCACTGCTGTTTTAGTGCACTCTGCTAGACTACAGGAGTGTCCTAAATTTACCTTCGAGGCCAGGTCTGACCCAATTGTACTCCTGTGTCTGGAAGTCCGGTGTCGTTCAGTTCTCTGAGAGACGGGGAGGGGACAATATTCATGCACTTCTTCGTGGCTGTACACAAAATATTGGTGCTTCAATAACAGGGCGGACCAACTCGTTGAATGACTGAGGTGAGAGGCAAGTAAGTCCACTTGGCCATTAGCTATCCTCGTCGGTGTGTTCCATTTGGTTGAAAAACACGCGCAGTAGAAAGATGTTGATGCCAATGATGATAAGCAGAAAGGTATTAGCACGGAA
This sequence comes from Spirometra erinaceieuropaei, assembly GCA_902702965.1. NCBI lineage: Eukaryota > Metazoa > Platyhelminthes > Cestoda > Diphyllobothriidea > Diphyllobothriidae > Spirometra > Spirometra erinaceieuropaei. Next base: position 884,250 of record CACRXP010000076.1, read on the forward strand.
CCAGTCCTAAAAGCAGGAAGAGATCAGATGAGCCTTAATTTAAAAGCGAAGTTTAAACGGACATTTGGAAATGTACGGCAAGTACTGCGCCAAACCTTCTGAATAGTAATTGCCTAAAGGCTTCGGAATTAATTTGACTTGCGCCATTATTTCCCCAGCCTACGACAGAACCAGGAGAGTAGGTGATGCGCTTACTAATCGCGCACAGACAAAAATTCGCGTTGGAAATGTTACTATAAAAACACCTTCTGGGTTTGTGTACGCGGATTGTGTGTATTTGTCAGAAATGTTGGGGAGGTACTCCCGGTTTTAATGTCCGCAGAAGTGGCTACGCCGTAAGCGCGTCGAACCCAACGGGGAGCTACACTAGCGCATGGCATTAACTACAACCGCATCTAGAGTGCCGCACGCCCTAGCGTGGGCAGACGCCATGTTAGTCAGCGCGCCCTATCTCACCACCTGCCAACTGCAATGCTTGGACTGGCCGCTGGTGAATAGAAGAAGAAAAGGAGAGTGAGGCCCGCACCGTAGAGCCTATCCTGATGGCAAGTCTGTCCAGTCCTCACTGCAATAAATCCGACACCGTTGAGTCTTTCGCTACTCAACAAGAGTCGTGGTTTGTAAGACCACGAACAAACTGGACACCTCCGTTTCCCTTTGGAACGAAGTGCGGACGTCTGTGGCAATTCACACTTCTTTGAGATCAGAACCTGTGTGTGACTCGCGATATGCGACGGCTTTGAGTCGCGTCAGCCTCTGCGCTTACCCGAAAGTTTCCGTATGTCATTGAGAAAGATGCATTTTGTGTTTGCAGGCACTTTATTATGGCAACGAAACATGTTGATGATTATTTGCGTGAAATGCCTATTCCATTCAAAACAAGGACTTAATACGGAATTTTAAAGGCAGCTAAATCACAAAAGAATGATATTTTTTGGTAGAAAATGGGAAAACGACCGACTAGCCATCCAGTGAACAGGAGACATGACATGAAGTCAGAATGGTTTCCAGTTCAAACCTAACGATTAGCAGTATTGAAACCCTTGCAGAAGCGTTTTCCAGATCCCAACATAGCTAAAAATAGGACTTTTCAGTAAATTTATTATTTAGTTAACGACAGAAATCCTGTTTAGCGTTACAGTCCGAACTCCGGTCTTCCATGGAAGGACGTTATGCTAGCCTTCTGTACCATAAAAAGTAGTTTCGTCCCATAAAAGCGAGGTGAGAAATCTGGCAAACGGGAAATTTTTACAGTAAAGCTTACGAGGGGGGCGAGGTGTCAGGTCTCGCATAAGTACGGTAGGCCGGTTAACTCATGAAATGTCAACCGAAATTCTGAAATGCTTTATCATTTCGAAATGATTAATTAAGAATTGCTGTAAAACTGATCATTGCGCAGCATACCTCCATAATAATTCATTAACCTCAGGTTGCCGGCTTCTGATCGAACTTCTTTTCGTCTGCATGCACAAACTACACTCTGTAAAAAATGACTACTTAATTAGCATGCAATTTTCTCATTGATCTTAGATGTCCTTAAAAACTCAGTTATATTTTATGGAGAAAATGCATAAAAATATTCATTCTTTTGCTTATTCCATAGAAAATTACGTTTTCTTCCCATTTTTATACTCAAAAGAAGGGAATAATTCGGTTCCAAAAACTTTTCCGATTCCCGAATAATTTTGAACCCGACCTGCCGTTACGATGCATTCAGGGTTTCCAAACTGCAGGCCGTATATTTTCCGCGTACGGAAGACCATACAGTTCTCCACAGTATTAAGAGTAGATCAAATGGGGTTCGTAAAATTTAGCAGTGGATTTGAGCCATATTGTTAATTCTACAAGCCACAATGGTAAATGCAGAGACATGACGTTTTATGAACGACCATCTCACGGTATTAGAAAATCTCACAAATAGAGACTTATTAAAAACCGAATTATACCCTTCTTTTATGTATAAAATCGGACGAAGACGTAATTTTCTACTGAATGAGCAAACGATTGAATATTTTTATGCATCTTCTCCGTAAAATATACTTAAATTGTTAAGTACATCGTAAACCAATGAGAAAAATGCATGTTACTTAAGTAGTCATTTTTTTAAGAAGTGTGGTTTTTGCATGCGGCCGACAAGAAGTTCGCTCGAAAGCAGGCATCCTGAGGTAACTGAATTATTATGAAAGTATCCTGCGCGATGATTAGTTTTACAACCCTTCTTAATTAATCATTTCGAAATGAAAACGCTTTTCGGAATTTTGGTTGGCATTTCATGAGTTAGCCCACCTACTGTATGAACGTCCGAAAGGTCACATGAAAAAGAATTATTTGTGGTGTAATCAGCCATTGTGAGTGGGACCGATTTACATGTTGGATTCGCAGCCTTCCAAGTCTCGACCGTTAACACGCTGTGGTAATTCAAGGTGGTTTTTTATACAGAATATGAAAATTATGCTTGCCGTCTAATCTACATCAACCTCACCTTCTGTCCTGTCACACTGTCCTGTTTAATCCAAACTAACCGGGAATGATGCTGAACAGTGTGGCTGATGGGACGCATGGTCGCTTTCCATAGAACTCACAGGCTCTGATCTCGCAGAAGAAAGAGCTGCTACAGAAGTCCATATTAGGAGGGTGTAAGTACAGTTCGAACTTCGTCCCAAGGTAGAAAAGGGTAGTGTGGTAGGTTATCTGTCTTCCAGGTCCTGCATTTTGCTGCGTTGTGATATGTTCAGAGGCTTCAGATGTATAATAGTACGGTTTGAACTAATTTTCCATTAAGATGAGTTCCATTGTCTCCTGTTTATTTCGTTCACCGGTGGTCTGTCAGTCGCTGACTTTTTCGGGCACAGCGACTGACGTGGCGTCTGCCTTGTATAAGGCACGCTGTACGCTAGATACGGTTGTATAGTAGGTGGGCTAACTTATGAAATGCAAACTGAAATTTCGAAATGCGTTCTCGTTTCGAAAAGATTAATTAAGTAGGGTTGTAAAACTAGTCAGCCTGCAGTATAATTCTATAATGTTTCAGTTTCCTCTGGATGCCGGCCTTTGACTAAAGTTATTTCAGACTGCATACAGGAACTATACTCCGCAAAATACTACTTAAGCTGTATGTAATTTTCTCATTGATTTTCGATGCCCTTGAAAATTCGACTGTATTTCATAGAATACATACATAAAGATATTCATTTTAGGCAGAATGGCATTACCGACAAAGAAAAGGGAAACTGGAATGGCCATGTCTGGCTTATTAGCCGTCGTCGGCCAGTCATACCGAACCTCGAAATGTGGAACATCCGAGAATCGAAATGGCGTGGATTTCTAACTGACAGGTCGCGAGTTCGAGCTTCGGATGTTCGAAAATTCGAGTTTGAGTATGACTGGCTGACAACGGCAAATAAGCCAGAAATTGCCATTCCAGTCTCCCTTGTCTTTGTCGGTAATGCCATGCTGCCTATATATCATGCGCCGCTGTGGGGCTGCTGGTTGGGTTCGATAGGGAGCCCTTAAGGCACAATGGAATGAGTGTGTTCCGTAGGAACTATCGGTGAGCGCCCCCTACCATCATAATATTCATTCTTCTAAACAGAATAGTATTATCGACAAGGCCAAGAGAGACTGGAATAGACATTTCTGGCTTATTGGCCGTCGTCAGCCAGTCATACCCAACCGCGAATCGTCGAACATATGAGACTCGAACTCGCGACCTGTCAGTTATAAATCCACGCAAGATCGAACCTCGAGTGTTTCACATTTCGAGGTTGGGTATGACTGGCTGACGACGGCTAATAATCCAGAAATAGCCATTCCAGTCTCCCTTGTCTTTGTCGGTAATAACATTCTGCCTATATCATGCGCCGCTGTGCGGTTGCTGGTTGGGCTCGAGAAAGAGCCCGTAAGGCACAACGGAACGAGTGAGTTCCGTAAGAAGGATCGGTGAGCGCCCCCTGTCATTCATTAAATTATCAAGGGCGTCGAAAATCAATGAGAAAAATGCATGCTACTTCCGTAGTCATTTTTTGCAGAGCATGGCCCTTGCATGCAGTCGGAAATAGGTTCAGTCGAAGGCCGACCTCCTCAGGTAACTGACTCGTTATAGAATTATTTTGCAGGCTGACTAGTTTTACAACCCTTCTTAATTAATCATTTCGAAATGAAAACGCTTTTCGGAATTTCGGTTGGCATTTCGTGAGTTAGCCCACCTACTGTATGAACGTCCGAAAGGTCACATTAAAAAGAATTAGTTGTGGTGTAATCAGCCACTGTGAGTGGGACCGATTTACATGTTTGGTTCGCAGCCTTCCAAGTCTCGACCGTTAACACGCTGTGGTAATTCAAGGCGGTTTTTTATACAGAATATGAAAATTATTCTTGCCGTCTAATCTACATCAACCAAACCTTCTGTCCTGTCACACTGTCCTGTTTAATCCAAACTAACCGGGAATGATGCTGAACACTGTGGCTGATGTGACGCATAGTCGCTTTCCATAGAATTCAAAGGCTCTGATCTCGCAGAAGAAAGAGCTGCTACAGAAGTCCATATTAGGAGGGTGTAAGTACAGTTCGAACTTCGTCCCAAGGGAGAAAAGGGTAGTGTGGTAGGTTATCTGTCTTCCAGGTCCTGCATTTTGCTGCGTTGTGGTATGTTCAGAGGCGTCAGATGTATAATAGTACGGTTTGAAATAATTTTCCATTTAGATGAGTCCCATTGTCTCCTGTTTATTTCGTTCACCGGTGGCCTGTCAGTCGCTGACGTTTTCGGGCACAGCGATTGACGTGGCGTCTGCCTTGTATAAGGCACACTGTACGCTAGATACGGTTGTACAGTAGGTGGGCTAACTTATGAAATGCCAACTGAAATTTCGAAATGCGTTCTCGTTTCGAAAAGATTAATTAAGTAGGGTTGTAAAACTAGTCAGCCTACAATATAATTCTATAATGTTTCAGTTTCCTCTGAATGCCGGCCTTTAACTGAAGTTATTTCAGACAGCATACAGGAACTATACTCCGCAAAATACTACTTAAGCTGTATGTAATTTTCTCATTGATTTTCGATGCCCTGGAAAATTCGATTGTATTTCATAGAAAACATGCCTAAAAATATTCATTCTAGGCAGAATGGCATTACGGACAAAGACAAGGTAAACTGGAATGGCCATTTCTGGCTTATTAGCCGTCGTCAGTCAGTCATACCCAACCTCGAAATGTGGAACATCCGAGGATCGAACTTGCGTGGATTTCTAACTGACAGGTCGCGAGTTCGAGCTTCGGATGTTCCACACTTCGGGGATGGCTATGACTGGTTGACAACGGCTAATAAGCCAGAAATGGCCATTCCAGTCTCCCTTGTCTTTGTCGGTAATGCCATGCTGCCTATATATCATGCGCCGCTGTGGGGCTGCTGGTTGGGCTCGATAGGGAGCCCTTAAAGCACAACGGAATGAGTGCGTTCCGTAGAAACTATCGGTGAGCGCCACCTACCATCATAATATTCATTCTTTTAAACAGAAAAGTATTATCGACAAAGACAAGGGAGACTGGAATAGACATTTCTGGCTTATTGGCCGTCGTCAGCCAGTCATTCCCAACCGCGAATCGTCGAACATATGAGACTCGAACTCGCGACCTGTCAGTTATAAATCCACGCAAGTTCGAACCTCGGGTGTTTCACATTTCGAGGTTGGGTATGACTGCCTGACGACGGCTAATAAGCCAGAAATAGCCATTCCAGTCTCCCTTGTCTTTGTCGGTAATAACATTCTGCCTATATCATGCGCCGCTGTGCGGTTGCTGGTTGGGCTCGAGAAAGAGCCCGTAAGGCACAACGGAACGAGTGAGTTCCGTAAGAAGGATCGGTGAGCGCCCCCTGTCATTCATTCTTTTACTTGTTCGACAGAAAGTCACGCCTACTTCCGATTGTATAATCGAAAGAAGGATGTAATTCGACTTCAAAAAACGTTTCTAATTCCCGAACAATTGCGAACCAGACCTGCTGTTACACTTGCATTCATGGATTCAAATCTACAAGCCGTATGTTTTCCGTGCGAGGAAAACCACGCGTTTCTCTACGGTATTAGGAGGGGACCATAAGGGTTGTAAAACTACTCATCCAACAACATAATTCTATAACACTTCAGTTACCCCAGGATGCCGGCTTTTGACTGAACTTCCTTCCGGCTGCCTGCAAAAATTACACTCTTTACAAAATGACCACTTATGTAGCATGAATTTTTCTCGTTAATTTTCGATGTCCCTAAAAGTCCAATTATATTTCATGGAAAATATGCATGAAAATATTCATTGCTCTTTCGGTAGACAATTACGGCTTCTTTCAATCTTATACTTGGAGAATGGGTATAGTTCGGTTTTCAAAAACGTTTCTAATTTCCAAATAATTTTGAACCCGCTCTACCGTTATACGTGGATTCAGTGTTTCCAACCTACAAGTCGTATATTTTACGCGTAGAAAAAACCACACATTTCTCTACGGTAATAAAGGGTGACTGTACAGGGTTCATAAAAGTTAGCAGTGAATTTGAACAGCATTGTCAAATTTACATGTCACATTGGTAAATGCAGAGACATGACTTTTTATAAACGGCCACTTCACAGTATTAAAAATCCCACAATAGCAAACTTTTTGTAAACTAATTATGTCCCTTTTCCGAGTATAAATTTGGAAGAAGACGTGATTTGCTACCGAATGCGTAAAAGAATGAATATTTTTATGTATGTTTTCGATGAAATATAATTAAATTATCAAGGGTGTCGAAAATCAATGAGAAAAATGCATGCTACTTCCGTAGTCATTTTTTGCAGAGCATGGCCCTTGCATGCAGTCGGAAATAGGTTCAGTCGAAGGCCGACCTCCTCAGGTAACTGACTCGTTATAGAATTATTTTGCAGGCTGACTAGTTTTACAACCCACCTTAATTAATCTTTTCGAAACGATAACGCATTTCAAAATTTCGGTTGGCATTTCGTGAGTTAGCCCACCTACTTGAGTTAAGTTCTCGCACAGCCACCGCCCGTTAAGGCAAACGCATGCCACGTGCCAATTTAGCAGCACGGCTTTTTCCTATGGCCAGTTGTCCTCTGGTGTATCAAGGCCGCCCTCGAAGTTTGCACTGGGGTTTATATCTGTTGACCAGTCATCTCTTTCTCGTGGCCTATCAGGCTATGCTTGCATGCATAAATACAAATTCGTCGTATGACAGCGATTCTCTGACATTTCAATTAAGTGTATTTATCAAGTCCACAATGTGGGAAGGTTTTGTACCGGGAGGAATCTTTAAATAATATTACTAACCGACTTGTTTACGAACTTCAGCATAGTAGTTTAACATAGCGGGTATTTTGTGGACCTTAAAGCTAGTGAAAAGAGGGGCCACGTGTTAAAACATACAGGAAATAATAATTAATTCTGAACTCGAAGTATATCGCCAATCCATTTATGTGGCTTCAGAAAATTGCGAATTTCTGCAAAACTGTCATATGAGATTTCTTTCTTGCAGTCTCCCTCGCAGCTGCGTTCTTACTTAAAGGCACATCAGAAATAACTGGAAGTGTACACACTACTGCAGCAGTATTTTCTTATGGTAGGACTTAGGCAGTTACCCGGACCATGCAGGAATCGACTAAGTATTATTTCTTCTAGTGATAATTGTGACAATTTCGGGTGGGTAAACTTGTCCGTTTGTAGACAGGTCAAAAAATGCCGAATAAGTCCACCACATTCTTGGCTTTTTGCTAGTGATGGTCTTGGATATCAAACGGTCTCTTAAGGAGTTTTTTGCTTCGTCATCGCCATCATGATTCAAACGTCTGCTGTTAACGAACAGGCTACAAATGTATCCCTATATTCATGTCGAGGATAGCGGTGGGAGGAGTGTTAATAGGGCGCGGTTCAAAGACAAACTTACGAAAAGATCGGAGGCTTGATGGAGCGTGCTGCTGTCAGCGGTATTTTCTCGAATCAGAACATTTGAAGGCTCCGCAGGGTTTTCCGAATTCGACCGTTTGCCTGACAGAAAGTGAGTCAGTGAGGAAATTGAGAAACGGGAATTTTGTCGCGCTGATTCAGGTGGATCCACAGATAGATAATTCTTCTGCTGTTCTTGTTGGTCCTGTGCATTAATCTCCTTAAGTTTGTTTAACAGAAACAGGGGAATACTCAGAGTTAAAACATTATACGCTCATGCACATGCTTCCCAGCCGTAGGGAAGAAAGAAGAAATGATAATAATTGCCGTTTTGCTTGCTGTATTTTTACAGTCATAATTTAATGTGGGATGACGAATGCATGACAGATGATTTCGAGTTACGGTGCTTATCGGATTCCATGAACCGTGGGAATCATGTGTTTGATGATCGTATTAGGAAGAATATCAACTTGAGGGCCATTGAGACTTTCCTCTTTGAATGGTCTTCTGAAGTCGACTTTTTACTTTGAAAACGTAAAACTAAAACATGCCAAATAACTAACTAATGACTTGGACATTTTGCGACCAAAACGTGTTTTTGACTGATGCTTGTGAATGGACTAAATGCGAAAAGTTTGTATGCAAAACTAAGCTGTTATGACTTTTCGCCGACAAACAGTCTCAGACTGCATAAAGCGTAGATTTTTCGAAGTTTTAAATGGTTACAAATGACGTAGACAAATCTGAGATAGAATTATAGGATGTTCATTGATTTGCATTTGCATGGTGACAACCGGATTAACAATGGGCATTTCTGAGTTCGCAGAAAAGATGGGCCTACCTTGCTCATTGAAATTCTTTATCCGGTGGCTGATGAAAAGCATTATTTACGAGAAACCTTATTTAAAATAGCGTTGATCATTCATTAGTGAATTTTTAACCACAGAGAGCTTTCCTGTTCACATCGATTTCTTTCATCTCCCGTTGCATGTGCACGCGGTTACGCAGTAAAAGTTATGAAGTTTTTGTCTCTTCAAGATAATTCACTGCACAGACTCCTGGCAAGTACTCTGAGAGGTGGTCGAAACGTTTACGTGCGGCGGACTCTGTGACTAGTTTTTACTTTATTTGCAACTTCAATCTACGACCAGTTGATAGAATTTTGCAGTGCCGGTAGGCACTGTCCCAAGTCTATCACTCTCACTGTTACTCCCTATTGTCCTTAACATTTGTATGACGGAGAAATCACTTTTATACACAAAATTCCAAGTAACTTACTCATACGTTCCTTTCGACTTTCGTTCTGTTTAGGGGCATCGAGTTAGATGGTACACGATGCAGGGGTGACAGGTGACTCCATGTGCCTCGTGCAGGTAGATGGTGGTTTCTTTTCATGGCAATTAACTGCCAGCCATCTCTCATCTGTGGCTGCCTGAAGCTGTACGCCGTCTAGCGGCCAACCCTGCCCAACCGTATTGACCGGCGGGTAGCCGGTTTTGTGTGTTTCCACACACCGCCTAACTCAGCTTTACTTCCCGTTCCTTTCCTTCCCTCCATTCCACCTTAAAAAAAGACCTACGGCGGGGGGCGACATGCAGTCTTGCAGGCGGCTCAGATTGACTCGCGTCTTCCTCAACCATTGCAAGGGTGTGATCCCATTGTGAAATTCATTGGCCCTCTGGGACGTCTGATCGGCCCTATTTAGGGGAGAACACTGATTACTCCCCCGCAGATGAAGGGGCTAGAAGAAAAGCCCTAGACAAATACTACGAACTCAAGTCTTCCTTCAGCTGAGCGTAGCTTCTGAACGCAAAATACGCTGTAGAAACAATCATCCATATAATGGTAGGGAGCGCTCACCGATCGTTCCTACGGAACTCACACATTCCGTTGTGCCTTACGGGCTCTTTCTCGAGCCCAACCAGCAGCCGCACAGCGGCGCATTATATAGGCAGAATGTTACTACCGAAAAGGACAATGGAGACTGGAATGGTCGCGAGTTCGGGCCTCGGGTGTTCCATACTTCGGGGTGGGGTATGACTAGCTGACGACGGCTAATAAACTTGAAATGGCCATTCCAGTCTCCCTTGTCTTCGTCGGTAATAACATACTGCCTAGATCATGCGCCGCTGTGCGGCTGCTGGTTGGGGTCGAGAGAGACCGTAAAGCACAACGGAATGAGTGAGTTCCGTAGGAACGATCGGTGAGCGCCCCAACCGACAGGGCAACGGGCTCGTGGCCCAGTGCTTAGAGGCGTGGAATTCTAACGAACAGGTCATGAGTTCGAGCCTTGGGTGTACCACAATTCGGGGTGGGGTGTGACTGGCTGACGTCGGCTAATAAGCCAGAAGTGGCCATTCCCGTCTCCCTTGTCTTTGTCGGTAATAACATACCGCCTAATTCATCTCTATCCTCGTTTTCACGTCCAACTCCGCAGGCCGGCATGGAGATTCTTATCAGTGACAGACGGGGAAGTCCGTTCCCTCTTAGACAGTCCGCCCATCAACTGACCGGTAGGAAGGACGGCGCTGGCCACTAGAGAACTTGCTCGCTGCAAGGTGGACATTGCTGCTCTCAACGATACCGATTCTCTTAACAGGGTCGGATGCAGGAGATGCGTGCAAACGGCACCTTCTCCTAGATTGGTCGCCTCAGGGCAGAGCGACGTGATGCTGGTGTTGCCTTTGCCACCCACAACGGCATCGTGGGATGACTGTCCTGTCTGCCGCAGGGCATAGTTGACTGACCCCTGACTCTGTGCTTGCCCGTTTGAAGAACCAAATTTGCCATGCTCATCAGTGCTTACGCCATCACTATGACCAGGTTTGACGAGGTGAAGAATGAGTTCTGTGAGAAGCTACGCAAACTCTTAGCGACTGGGTTAAAGGTGGACAAGCTAATTGTCCTTGATTACTTCAATGCCCGCGTCTGGAAAGACCATGCTGTCTGGAATGGATTGCTAGATCCCCATGCTCTTGGCTGATACAGCAATAACGCCCTCTTCCTTCTGCGAATCTCCACCGTTAACGACATCCCCCTGACCTACACGATAATCTGCCTTTCAACGCGGGAGAAGGCAGCGTGAATACATCCCAACTTGTGCCGGTAGAAGCTGCTGGACTGCGTTCTCGTCCGGAGGTGGGACCGCTAAGACGTACCGATGACTAAAGCAATCTACGATGTTAACGGTTGGACAGAATACCACCTCATTCTCTCCGAGATGTGGCTCGGACCGCAACATCATAGGAGACCACAAGGTAAGTGACAGCCAGGTAAAATAAATGCTGTTCTGCTGAACGTGTTTGATCGATGCTTAGACTTTGGCCCACCGACTGGAAAGGTGCCATTTCCAGAAGATAGCACTTTTGTGAAGATATGATGTCAACTACGGAAGGTCATCCATTCTATCGTCATGAATGTTCTTGGACACGCATGCCGTCAGTATAAGCAGTGATTCAACGACAACGACGGAGCAAGAAATAATCTGCTTTTAGTGAAAGCTAGGCTACACACAGTCCGCATCAGTCGACGGCTCGACGAAAAAGAAGCTGCCTCCTTACATGCTTGACACCAGATGGAACAGCTGTAGTGGGAGAAGTAGAACGCTTTGGTGGATCACACAGCTAAAAAATACAATACCACGCGAACTGCAACGTAATGAAAAACTTCTTTGTCTTCACAGATGCGCTCTATGGCTCCGAACCACTGGGACCGCAGTGCTGCCCTGCTCCGACGGAATGACGCTCCTCACTGAGAAAACGCAGACTCTGAAGCACTGGGTTGAACACATCGGGACCGTCCTCAACCGCCCATCAAGAATCTCCCGGCGACGTCATCAACCAGTTCCTTCGAGCGGAAACCACTACCGAGTTGCACCATCCACCTTCCCTCCCAGAAACATTGAAAGCTGAGAAACAGTTCTTCAAAGGAAAGCGTCGAGCTTCGACTCAATCCAGAGTGAACTCTAAAAGACTGGCGACTCTCTATTGATGGACAAAATTGCATCAATGTTGCAAAAGATGTGACGACATGGACACGTCCCTCAGGCCTTCAAGGACGCCAGAACCGTGCATATATACAAGCTCAAAAGCAACCGTCAACTCTGTGATAATCATACAGAAATCTCGCAGCTTAACCCTGCTGAGAAGGCCATCGGTCGCTTCCTTCTCAACTCTTTCAACAACTTCCTGAAGCACGAACTCCTCCCCAAAAGCCAATGTGGATATCAGAGGAACTGGTACCGCCAACATGGATTTGGCGACCCGGCAACTTCAGAAGAAGTATCGAAAAATGCACACCATCCTCCATGTTACATTTGTGGGTCTGAAAAAAGCCTTTGACACCGTGAAAAGAGGCTCACTCTGGAGGAGCCGTAGTGGACCCTCTCCATGCGCCTGTCACAACGCTGGACCTCTCGCGAGTGCCTGAAAATGCGTACCCGGGCTGTCTGATGTTTGTCCACTCGGCTTCCCCATTGACCAAACAGAGTCGAGGCCGAGTCAGACGTGGCCTGGCTTAAGATGCTTTGACGCATTCTCTGACAGACACTTGGGACGCCGCTCGCCCGGCGTCGGAGGCACATTCCTCTGTCTATCAACTCCCTCCATTCCCGCCCCCAGTTGTTCTGTACAGCTTATAAAATCCGGTCAATTGGTCGCGGTAGTCTCGGTCTCCTTCCTGCTCAGGCTTCGGCGACAGAGCATGTTGAAATTCGGATGTCTAGGGCGCTTCAACGACACAGTCGGACAGGTCAACGGCTGGATGGTTGCGCGTGTCACGGACAAGAGGGCAGTTTCAGAAGCAATCCTAGTGACCAACGGAGTGAAAGGGGATGTGTACTCGCTCCCAAACTCCTCGGCCTCACGTTTTGTGTTCAACTAATTGATGCTTACCGTGAGGAGCTCCTCGGAATCGCCATCTCATATAGGACCAGCTTCTTAATATTCGACGAATGCATGCATCCACAACCACAAATGCGCACGTATTGCCCCGACGGAAGCAGTCCTGCAAAGGGTCATGAACATCTTTGCCTCCGGCTGCGTAAACTTGGAGCCAACCATCAACGCAGACTACACGGTGGTCATGCATTAACCAGCACAAGCGGACGTAAACCGTACCCCAAGGATCAACATGCATTGAACTCGACTAATATGAGTGGACGTATTCGCCTATCTAGACAGCACAGTTTTAAACAACACCAAGATCAACGACGAAGTGGCCTACCCTGTCCTTAAGTCCTGCAGGGCCTTTGGCCAACTGCAGGCCTTGACGCGGAATCAGCAGGTAACTCAAGACGTACAAGATGGCCTGCGGACGGCGACTATCGTTACTCCCGCTCCCACCGCTAGGAGAACATTCCCGACGTCCTGCCACCCATCTCCCCATCAGCAATGTCGGCCGTGCCTCAACCTGTCCCCATTGTGGTTGTACCTACGAATCATGCATCGGTCAGGCCGATCGCCTGCGAATCCACCATACTGAGGCTGTCGAACCAGTCCAAGGAGCACTAATATACTCCACCCGCACTCTGCTCGACTGCCCGTACTACCTACGATCATCCAGTCACTGTATGGACTTAGTCGGCCACGTACAGTGCATGACCGATCTCATACAATGTTGGCCAAAATTCTGGAGTGCGTTTCCCATTAGCAAAGATTACTTAAGTAGGGTTGTTAAACTGATTATCATGCAACATACCCCTGTAACATTTCGGACTCATCAGGATGTCGGCTTTCGAATGCAGTTCTTTCGAATTCCTGCGGTAACCACACTCCGTAAAAAATGACTACTTAATTAGCATGCATTTTCCTATGGATTTTCGATGGTCTTATAAACAAAACATGCACCAAATAGGCTTTTTTGTACATTTTGTGGAAAATCACATTGTCGTCATATTTTGTGATCGAAGGAAGTTTTTATTTAGGTTTTAAAATGTTTCTAAATATGAGATTTTTAAGACCGTGAGATGTCCATGCATGCAAGGCCGCATATGTCCGTTTACTAATGCTCCTCATGAAATGCACAACACAGTCCGGATCCATTGCAAAATTTCATGAACTCTGCGTGGTATCTTTATTAAGACATAGAGGAGTATATGATTTTTCTCACGCGGAAAGCCTGCACTTTGAAAACGGAAATTTTTAAACGCTGATGCCATGGCAGATCAGGCTGAAAATTATTCGGGAATTGGGAAACTTTTTTAAAACCTAAATATACAATTTCTTCGGGCATGAAATATGAAGGCAATGTGATTTCCTACCAAATGTGCCAAAGAAAGCACATTTTTGTACATGTGCTCTACAAAATATGTTTGAATTTTTAAGACCATCGAAAATCAATAGAAAAAATGCATGCTACTTAAGGCGTCATTTTTTGCGGAGTGTGGTTTCTACAGGAGGTCAAAAAGAAGTGCATTCGAAAGCCGACATCCTGATGAGTCCGAAATGTTATAGGGTTATGCTGCACGATGATCAGTATAACAACCCTACTTAAGCAATCGTTCCTAATCGGAAACGCATTCCAGAATTTTGGCCAACATTTCATGACATCGGTCACGTACTGTACATCTCCATGGCAGCCTGCGCTAAAACACTGCAGAGCAAACCCCATCCACCCGTCTTGCCCGACCAATCCATACACCACAAACACAAATGCGCCCCAAATCACCCGCAACAGGTGCAAAATAGACATCTCTGATATAATCGGAAAGAATGTTTTTAGGGAAACGTTGTGCCCATTTGCGCAAGATGCGGCACAAGTAGTCGTTCTCCTGCAGCTCTGTCGGTCACCTTTTCCCACTTCCGGATGTCAGATGACTGACCACCTAGGATAGCAGGCTGGTGCATTGGAGAGAGAAGAGAGAATGAAGTCGGCTCTATGGATTTTTCTCCAAAGCACTCCAACGCATCCCTCACCATAAAAGTTTGTGACACGTTCTAAAATTATGGTGATGAGCTAAACCTCATGACTTGCGGGGTTGCCAAATGGTGGGGTAACTCGCCCCTCTCAGGAAAGACGTTTTCTTAATGTGGCTTTTGAAGCGCTCGATCTCAGATGGGATCTGAGTCTTCCCCTTGTTTCTACAATAGTCTGAGCCATCGTGCGCGGATAAAAACGTGCACGGCATGCGCACACGAATTGTTTAGCTACAGTGTGTGACCGATCTCATAAAATGTTGGCCGAAATTCTGAAATTCGTTTTTGACTAGGAGGGATTACCTAGGTGGTGTTGTAATATTGATTAGCGTGCGGCATAATCCTATAGCATTTTGGACTCGTCAAGATGTCGGCTTTTGGATGCACCCCCTCTTAACCTCCTGTAGGAACCGTACTCGGTACAAAAATGACTACCTAAGTAGCATGCACATTTCCTAAGGATTTTCGATGGTCTTATATGTACAAATATATTTTATAAGAAACGTTCACAAACTAAGCTTTCTTTTATTCATTTGGTAGAACATCACATTGTCTTGATATTTTATATCCCAAGAAAATGCATATTTGGGTTTTAAAAAGTTTTCCAAATCCCGAATATTTTGAGCCTGATCTGCCATTACGTCAGTGTTCAGCGATCTCAGTCAACAAGGTGCATGCTTTCCGCTTAAGGAAAATAATATATTCCTCTATGCCTTTAAGAAGATACCACATAGAGTTCATGAAATTTCGCGATGGATCCGAACTGTGCTGTACGTTTCATGAGCGGCAGAGGTAATGGGACATGTGCGGTCCAGTATACATGGACCATCGCACGATCTTAAAACTGTCACAATTAGAAACTTTATTAAAACCGAAATATGCACTTTCTTCGTGCATAAAATGCAAAACCAATATTATTTTCTACCAAACGAATAAAAGAAAGCTTATTTTGTGAACGTTTTCTATAAAATATATTTGCATTTATGAGCCCATCGAAAATCCTTAGGAAAAGTGCATGCTACTTAGATAGTCATTTTTGTACCGAGTGCGGTTTCTGCAGGAGGTCAAGAGGGAGTGCATCCAAAAGCCGACATCCTGACGAGTCCGAAATGCTATAGGATTATGCCGCACGCTAATCAATATTACAACACCACCTAGGTAATCCTTCCTAATCAAAAACGAATTTCAGAATTTCGGCCAAAATTTCATGAGATTGGGCACACACTGCGCTACTACGCCCGATCCCGTCTCCGGCCGTCCTGACTCTGTCTTGCCACCACTCCGCGACGTATTATGGAGGACAGAGTGCGGCGGATGCTTGCAAGTCTGTTATCACTGTAAGCTACCTCATGTACAAGTCACAGTCCCCCGCCCATCATAGTGCGAGGCACACGACAGATATTGTTGTGTGCTACAGTCGAACTGTCATTCAGTAGAACTCGTCACCTGGACTCTGTGATTCCATAGCTGTTTTTTGTGAAGAATTTTACAGAAATTTGATTACGTCCAATGAAAACCCATCAGTCGCCCACGGACTTCCATAAGACGCGAAGTTGCAAATGACTGACGGTCTTTTGAAAAGACTCTATTCACCTAGCAGGCGGATCTTTGTCACGGAGTAGCAGGACAATGAATAATGATCAATGAACATCAACCTCAGCATTAATGGCGTGTGCGGGGGACAAAGCAGGCCGACGGCTATGGGATTCGTGGACCTCTTGTGATATCCTCTAAACCTTATGCTTATTTGCGTCCGGCCTATCGTGCCTTCATCCCTCACCAGTAAATGTTATGATGCCGTTATTACCGAAAGATGCATACGGCTGCCAATCGCTAAAAACCATAATATATATATATATTTTAAATAGTCTCTGAGGTCGGATTTCCGCTCGTAACTTGAAGCTTAGTCTATGGTGCTGACAGGATTGGTGATCGGCCGGTCTCTTACTTTTTACCCTAGGTCCGTATTTATACTCACAAAATTAAAGTGGAGATTACAAATTAGTTTGTTCGAGCCTATCGTCTACGTGCTTATATGCCCATATGCAATGAATTACCTCCTTTTTTGTCCACGACCACTGCGGAACTCGGAAGGAGAAGACAAAACCTTCACTAGGAGGCTGTAACTCCGTAACTGCCTCCAACAGAGGAGCTGCGGTCAGGTCTATACCGCCACGCTGCATTCCGGGCTCCTCGGGGATAATGGGAGTTTCGGGAGGTTGCGGAGGCTGACTTTGGCGTTGGTTCACTTTGCTGTTCACTGGTTCAGGCGACTCAGTAGATGCGTAGTAGTCGAAGTGGTTAGTGAGAAGGGTGGGGTTCGCCAGCAACTTGATCAAAGGAAAGGCTGGAATCTCATACTGATTCCTGACCTCAGCCACTAAGAGATAAAAAGAGCAAAAGCTCAGTTTCGGGAAGGCTAAGTAGATTATGCGCAGCGCTTCACTTTCATTCATCATTTTTACACTGGAAAATGCAATGAGATTTCGATTTCAGGTTTGATCTGTAGACCAAAAGACATATACCTATTTACACCGCTGCATAGCATGTCAAATCGTTTCACTGAACTAGCACAAACTTGACATGTACAACTTCTAGTGAGACCACCGCTAATCCAGCCTTACTTTAAGGTATGCCTGTTTAATTTAATGTGTACTTGAGTTTGATTATACCGTGATGGACTCAGGAGGCATCCGTCTTAATTCATATGAATTTTTATGATTAAAAGGCAAAGCAATAATTTTTTATCCAGGAAGGTATGAAGGGTCACCACAAGAGTCTGCTCTTGAGGAGACGATAATCCATTCAGAGTTCGCGGAGCAAAAACCTTTGGCATCGGATCTTAGGTGCGCCTATAGAAAGACCGAAGCTCCTTTATCCTTTAAATCACCCTGAGCAGCATAAATCGCCTTACGTGGCGAACAAGCTTCTTAGATGCACCAAAGTCTTTGAATCATAAATGAAACAAGACGAGCTTCTACGAAAGTTGGATACCTCACTGGTAGTATGCTTGAATCTAGGAAACGGTTTGCATAGATTATTTTCTACCAAAAATGTGCAAATAGAAATTTGTAGGAGGGGAGTCAGGGGAATTTTATCTGCGGCAAACACGTATGCTTTTTCTGTTTCCCAAACCAATCCCGGGTTTGCCTGTCATACCTGTGAATACCTACACGCCATCCAGTTCCTCTTCCTATCTTGTCTTTCTGCGTAACCACAGCCCGAATCTTCCGAAATTAAAAGTTACCTGCCGATGGCACGAAAAGGCGCGTAATTATCTGGGTTGATAAGCCTCTTAACGAGGATTAGATATGCACGTCCACTGAGTAAATAGAGCCCATAGACTCCTGTAATACAAAAAAGGATGTTGCTCTTAATTTTATCGGGAGGACAGGTGGACGCTGCAATTAACGGAGTCTACGAGAGACATTGGAAAAACTCGAGGTTCTGCCGCAGATTTGTTTAAATACTGCAACGAGATATCGAAACAGATCGTGCAATTCAAAATGTACGAAGTAGAGGCGGAAAACAGGTAGTCCAAGCTTGGTGGTGAAAGATGGCCGGATTAGGTGAGAAGGTATGCGGCGTGCAAAGTCAGCCCTAACCTAAACCCTAAAGCCAATCTTAAACTCAATTCTGACCCTAAACCTGACCGTAACCTCGGACATAAACGTAATTGTTTTCTAAAGCTTAACCGGAAACGGAACTTAAATCAGATTAGCAGGCCTGTTAATGCAGTAAAATTGAGGGTTTACGTATTCGAGCGTGGCCGGCACCTCGTCCTTTGCCCACGCCACACTTGACAGCATCGTGGCTTCCGAAAGTGAAAGAAGGCGGCAATCGCCAATACAAAAACTGCGTCATGCAGTGGTAGAATATCAACAAGACACGTATCAGTGCTTTTAACTACCACCAGTGCTGCTAGCATAGTATCCTGTAACCCCAATATTGTCATCTTGGCCTTAGTGTTGTCACTACCATCAGTACTAGAATTAATGGTGTTGAAGTTAACATACCCAAAATGAATTGGCTTACTATTTGGAACGTCGACGTAGGAAGAGCCATCAGAATTTTCGTCATCCTCATCCTCGTCGAACCTACCGCTATCCCCTGACATAAAGCCAGGCTCGGGAACCCGAAGGTAGATGTTTCCGTCTGGAGAACTGCTGGCCTGCGGAGTGGCTGTCTTTGGTGTTTCCTGCGCCGAGCGAATCCAATCAGAGTTAATTTCCGCCTGACCGTCTGGCTGACTCCTGCACTCTTCCGGTGTCGGTGTGTTCTTACGAACAGGGAAATTGAAAGCAGGTCACTATGTTGTCCTCGGTGTAATAACTGCCTGACTTATAAGTATATTGTTGCGGAAAGATGTGGTTGTGAGCAAGACGGGTTCGTTTAAATTCCAAACTTCAGTCAAAAACGGTGAGTTAGAACGCAGTTCTGCGAATTTGGGACGTGGCATCATATTTCAATTTAACAGCTAACTTTGTCAGCTTTTAAACTATGCCCGTCCTAGGCGCTTGTTGAGTGTTTATAGCTTCAAAGCAATGGAGATTCATATTTCGACTTTTCAAGCCATTTTTGGATTCACACATATGTGATAAACTTTTGTAGAAGCTTGGGAGTATCATTCCAATGTCTGGTAGATCACATCATTTGAGAGTTAAAGGGTTACGAAGTCTATTAAGTATTGTGGTTTTTACTGTCTAAAGCTTAGCTTAGCGCATGTTGGGAAACTTCAGTCAGTTTTGAAACTACGCCGGACTCTTTCAAATAAGAACTTCGCAATTCGATGGGGGCGAGCTACTTTAGGCGATGTTTTGCAGTCTTCCGATTTTTCGATCCGATAACGCCAAGCAGTACATGTTGATTGCATATTTTAGTTTATTTCAGAGTAAACGCGCCCCATTCTCATCCTTTTCTTTCTCTTCTAGGTGTAATTACTTTGGGAGCTAGGGTAATCTACTCACTTCACCGAAACAACATAGAGGATTTTTGTACGTGCCCTCGGCTTAACGCCTAAAGATGCTACCTGTACGACGGCGGTATCGTGATCATCCTCGCTTTCTGGGCAAAGAACAGGCAGTTTGGACAAATTATATTACCTAATCGCGAATCCTCCTCGCAGTATGATAGCGTAGAATGTAGTCTTGTGCTTCGGGCACATAGTAAAATATTATAAGATATATACTGCAAACATCGATAATTACAACTAGCGTAGAGGCGTAGCATTTAAACGATTGCAAGATCATAAACTGTTTACTATAGGCTTTTCACTTAGGACGAACAAGTGACCTAGATATTGGAAAAAAAATTAGAGAATATATGTCTATAATCGAGAATTACCACCGACGAAGACTAGACAGACATGGGCCACAAGTTTCATTAGGTAAACCATTTGCGATAATACACTTATCTGGTTCTTTAAACTCTGTATGTATTATCGCATTTGCCTGATGTCTAGATCAGTAATGACGTACCAAGATTTGATTTCCCCTAACTAGACTAACTTAAAAGTTACAATAAATATTTCAGGTTATTGTGCGGCTAAAGTTCGCATATTTTCGATAATTCAGCTAAAGGTCGTGCAGTATTATACAGTTATCGTTTGCTGACGGATAAGTTTGGTATAATTGCTGAGTATATCCGCGTGCTTTTGTTTATTTTGTTTCCGATTTAAACACATTGCCGTAAGGGCTTCTGATTATAGCTTTCCGGACCGAACTTTCCTATGCCTTTGCAAGCTGACGCGCTTTCTAAAGTCCCATTGTTCAATCTGAGGAGTGCTTACTTGTGCCAGTCCCAAAGTCTGGCGTAATGCAAAATACAATCCGATCATTCGCCTTCTGGTATTTCTCATTGGTAATGCCGAGTCTCCTAAATGTGCTAAGGAAATTGTCACCGGCCACCTCCCAAGTGATGATATCCGTTTTTAACCTACAAAGCGTGGATACTTGAGCATTCATCAACATGTCCGTTGCATAATGATCTTCTGGATAACTAGGATTTAGTTCAGTGCATTTATCGGTTACGGTTACTTTTCGGTTACTTTCTAGTTAAGTCCATTCTCCCGGCTTCTTGCCATTACCTTTGTTACGTAATCAACCCTTGTTCCGACATGCTGAAGCAAGTGTTGCCGGAAGTTGCAGACTACTTTACTATTTTTTACATTCACTTTCCTACTTCATATATCAGACCTTAATATAAGATGTCGTTAAAGCCGATATACATCGGGTGAAGTATGCATAAATATCTTTGGACCGAAAATGAAAGGATCTATCTTGAGAAATCTGCTTCATTTTCACTAATTTATTTCTACAGAATCTAACCAGGTTTAATGTTACTTCCAATTTTGGATATAATAGAATCGTAATCAATTTTTAACACATAAGAAATAATCGTTTTGATTGAAAAAGCCTGAAAACTAAGGAGTTTATGAGGAATTGGCAGAGTTATTTATGTAGCCTTGTACAATGGGCATCTACACGTCCTTCTTAAGTACACCAAACATGAAACACATCGTGATATTTTATAACACCGTGAGAATTCTTCAAAGATGGTAGAAATGTAGCTAATATAACGGAAAATCTTTAAGCAATCGGAGACCAGTCCACATGCATCCACCAAAATCATAACTAATAATGGACGACCTTCAATCGTATAAAAATTCAGAGTAAGTGTTTTAAATACTATTTCGCTTGTTGCGATTAACAATTTTTAAAAAAGTGAGGAGACGCTGAAAAAGGCAGAAAAATGCATCCAATGAGTAAACTCAACTTGTGGAAGTGCATAAAGTCTTTCCATTTAAATGACTGAGTAAATAAAACGGCGTAGGCACAGGTGAGATTAAAAAAAGTTCTTCACCTTCACTTACGGGGTGGATCCCCCAAACATTAGTATTATGTGAAATATGGCACACGGTCAAGTGTTTAATGCCTGATAACAGGTTTAAAAAACTTTCGCGAAAGTTCAATGTAATTTTTCCGATTTTTAATTATTGGAGATATGATTGATTAAAACAGAGAGGCCTTCGCTCGATTTCGTCTGGAATAACGCTACAGGTATTAAATTCGTTGCACGGTCACAGGTTTTCAGATCAATCACTGAATAATAAATTCGAATACAATTAGCGGACGTAATCGTATATACCAAGGTAGGTGTTTTTCAGTAAATGTACTGTGAATGCACGACGACAGTGGAGTCCGCTGGGTTTTTGAGAAAACTGTGTATATGGCATGTTGTCTGGCCAGATTCCGAACGGAATGTGCTCTGATCATATCTAAGAGATGCAGGTTTTAGAGAAAATTTTGAAACAACAATTCGTATTTGGCGAATATTTGTCGTTTGTGGATGCAATTTTTCACATACTAGACTGACGAGGCGAAACTTGTGCATCTTTTTCGGGAGATGTTAACAAATTCTCGTAAACTTCAAAACTCACCGGAACAATACACACTAGCTGAGAAGTGGATGTCAATCAAGTAATATTTATTCAGGTGATTAGAACGGTGTCAAAGTGCGACCCAGAATGTCTTTCTACATCAGGTAAGCTCCGTCCTTGTAACCGATACAGTATTCTATTCCAACAGCAATCTATTCCATAGCCAAAAATTTCGTTTGGGGTCCCATGCATTTCGAGGGTTACTGTAGATGTGATTTTCAGCCTCAATCAGCCTTCCAGTCAAACTGCCATCAAAAACTTTGCATCGATAACAGACTTTTGGCTGTGGATGGAGACGTCTTGTTGGGAAGAAAAAACGTCAATATCAAGGACCGTATGCACACATATTTGTCTGGTATTTTAAGCTCGTGCCTGACTACAGCATGGCAGACGTAAAAAACGGAATTATATAACGTTATCTATATCGCCATGCGGTGATACCACCTGTTTACATAGTCAAGGTCGATCATGTACGACCAGTCGGATAGAGTGCAACATATTATATATGCCCCCCCCCAAAACGGGCCACGCGGTAAATGCACTGGATCCCTACAAGGGCCATATCGGATTCTTGCAAGCGTTATCGGAATGCGCACCATAACAGATGCCAACATTTCGGGGTTGCGGTGACAAACCCAGTTGCCGGCAGCCGTCGAGCACATTGGGATTCCTGCCGCTCCCACTCATTTTTGTTGGTTAAAATCCTGATCATTTACTGTAGCAGCGTATGTGGAGTGGATTGCCAAGATGGAGGCTCGATCGCGCCATCCGCCTGTGCTCATCTCCGGTCTTCTTGACTTTGGCTTGACACCTGCCTAGGTGGGGGAGGGGGAGATTGTGCGGTAGTTGCAGCATAAGTCTACATCCTGATAAATTAATTCACGCGCATGTCGCCGTGCCTGCTGTCACTTTGCCGAGGAGCACACGATAGACAGAAACGAGGTCGAACTGTCGGGAGGCGGGTCGATATGCCAGTTTATGGAGTTGCTACCACAACTTCAGGCCTCAGGCAACTTTCGATTTGTGGGCCACATATTCACCACACACGCATATTGGTAACGACGCGGACTGGTACCGAGAGAGGTTGAGAAATGCTGGGGTCCAGAATTCTGATAGCATATAGATTTTTGGCGCACCCATCATTCTTCGTATTCGCGCCTGGCGGACAGCGGGACAATACAAGAGCCGCTCATTTCTTACTACTTTTTTCATTGCCCCTGATGCAAGGGCCTGAGAGCTGAAACAAGTGCTGAAATGCAGCATATTAGTGACAAATTCGGCACACATTTGCATGTTTTTGCTTGCTGTTAACCAGTCGTGTTGCAACCAATTGGACGACTGGGGAGGGTCGGATATGTACATCTGTCGAGAAGATGAGGCGCAGGGGCTCCTTTAGTACGAGGAGTATATTAGTATCAGTTTTATCCGTACGAAAAATGGACGCGACAATCAACGGAACCTGCCGAAGACATTAAGGAACCTCGAATTTCTACCATGTATTTGTTTATTACCATAATAGTGCGCCGAATAAGCCCGTGGAATTAAGAAGACATTAATTAAAGACGCGTAAGCCGAAGGAAAATAGATAATGCAAGGTTATTGATTAAAAAAGGTTGGATTGGATAAGACGGTATGCGGCAGGCGAACTTAACTCTAACGCTAACCTTTTGCCTAAGTCTAACCTTAAACCGGACGCTAAACTTAACCCTAAAGCTGACTGCTTTAATGACCTTAGCCTTTTATAAAATAACCACAAAAATCAAATAAATGCGAACGCTAAAATAGTGAAAAGATGCGTCTATATATTCAAGTGTCACCCACATAATTATTTAGAAAAGAAAGGCGAATTTCTTGCGAGTACCAGCTTATGAGAATTAAAATAATTCTGGAGTGGGTGCGGTCCAACATTAGGCGGAAGCTGGAGGGAATTTGATATTTTCGTGCGACAAATAATTTCGGAAAAAGTCTTATTACTGTCTGTGTGGAAGTCACATTATCTTATGTTTCGGAAACATGGACCTGCCAATGACGGTGGAGTGCGACGGG
This sequence comes from Spirometra erinaceieuropaei, assembly GCA_902702965.1. Taxonomy (NCBI): domain Eukaryota; kingdom Metazoa; phylum Platyhelminthes; class Cestoda; order Diphyllobothriidea; family Diphyllobothriidae; genus Spirometra; species Spirometra erinaceieuropaei. Next base: position 908,572 of record CACRXP010000076.1, read on the forward strand.
CAAATGAGATACGAGTCAGTTTAATATTTATATCAGACTGACTGCATACGAATGGCACAAATCTGCACCTTTAATCAAGAAGGATAAACAGCACAGACTTGCCTACCTCCCCTTGCATCTGTTGCTGTTGTTCTTTTAGTAGCCTTTGCTGTTGCATGCGTTGGAGCTTTTTCTGTTGCTCTTGCATCTTCGCCAGGCGCGCCCGTCGTTGTTCTCTCAGGGAGCCCGCCCGTGAGATAGGCTTCTTGTCGTTTTTCTGATTCGCATTGATCTGGAAACTGAACTTTGGTGGCAAGGTGAGGTCTTCCTGAGGCTGCAGTTCTTCCTCCTCCGAGTCTTCGTCACCTGTGCGCGTCAGACCGCGGATCACTCCTGCAATCACGTCCTTCGCGGACTGCAGAGCTGCTTCAAAAGTAGGGCTGCCGCGCCGGCTGACGCGCATCATTCTCACGATGTCCTCCAGGTACTTGACACCTGGACGACGGGAAGACGTGTTAGTTACCCTTCCGAATTATCTAGGTCAGTTAGTTGTCTAAAGTACACTACAAGTTGGCGCGATCGGTGAATCATCTTCGGCTGATGGCGCACCCTAGACTCGAGAACCATCGTCGACAGCATGGTGACTAATAATGCATGAGTGAAACGCAGTTAGATGCATTTTATTATGAGGGAGGCACTTTTCTTAGTATACGCGGCGTTCACATGTTCTCAACAAGGTCACATTTCTGACCAGTTGTAATTTTCTGTCAGTGGCGGAGCTATACTCTGGGAACTCTAGGTCGCTTCCCCCCCCCAAACGTCTATATAACTGGTCAGTAACGATAAAGAAACCTGTGTGTTCAGAAGAAGAAGATGCAATAGCTGGAATTGGAAGTTTCATGGTCTGACTTTACGGATTCCTATTCGAACCCGGGATTAGAGGCGGTGGCACATGAGGGAAAAGGAGACAAAAGGAGAGCAGTATTCATAAGACGGAATGGCCTTGCAACCACACGCCTAGCATAATTAACAGCACCCGCCTCCCTCTCCGGAGACGTATTTCATTCGACGATTGCTTGTTAGTTCGCACCCAAGTCATTAATGTACATGGTTGCGCCCCCTTTGCTGATCCTTGGGGTGTTAATTACTCAACCATTTGGCACGCTGTCGCTGGAATTGACGATCGCCTGCATTCTCCCGGGTTGCTAATTACTGTGTCCAGGCCGTCCCAGCACAGAATATGTAGGCGGGAGATCATTGCGCTTGTTAATTGGCTGTGGGTCCGAGAACCATGGCAGAAGCAGCTCGCGGCTTATACGCTTGTCACGTCTTGACAACCGAGCGATACACCAATTTTGGGAGTTGCGCCTCGCTAAATATGAGGTGTACTTTAGTCCGCTGTTTGAAAGAGAAAGGTGAGAAGGATTCACCCGGCTAATTGCACCGAGAGAGCCTTAAATTGTCGAAGGTCTTTGCCAGAATGGGGACACAGATCGATTTATGATTAAAACATGACCGCGATGAGCTGGCGTTTGCCCAAAAGAATAAGAGAGACCTTATAGCATGGTTAGGAAAGGGTCGAATAAAGAGCGTTAACAGTTCTATTCTCTGGCGCATGGTTGACCCAGACCACCGAGAGGCCTCCCGATTTGAAGATCTCGTTAAGCTACCCAAAACAACAAGGATAGCGTCACAGGCTGCTAAAATCAGATTACGCAAACCAGTCCTCTGCGCACAGCAGTTGCTATGACCCAAAGCCACCCGGTGCTCATTATCCCCTGACGCTGACTGGAACTCTGGTGTCCCACTCTCGTTCTCCAAACCCGAGCTACAGCATAATTATCTCTTTACCCACATCTTTTCTTTCATTACTTCAATAACAAGGTAAAAGTAGAGGTCTGAAGAGGATTTATCGAAAGCATGCGTGTGTTGGCCAATTTTTTTCAAAAAATTCATGCATCCAACCTAACGAATACAAACTAGAGTAGCCCAATTTTATTAGGTCAACCATGTTATGCTGCCATTCTATCTGGAAATCAACTAGCCACTTAGGATACTATGTCTGGAATAAGTAGCCTTTTCTCTATACTCGGAACTCCTTGAGGAATGTCTGCAGTTAATGTCCGTTATCGGTAAGGGGAAGGAAAACCGTAGTATTCATTTCAGGCTAAAAGATGGAAGGGAACGTGCGTCCTTTCTCCTGCACGCAAATTACGCAGGGGAAAATGTCAATTCTTTAATAAACGTCCTCTATAAAAAATGATATACCCTCCATGCTAAATATAATCTAAAAGGAAGAACAGCAGAATGTATGAACCACCTCTTTTTCGGTTTCAATCCGATATTTTACTTCAAAACTGATACTACAGGCAGTTCGCATAGGGACTTTCTCTTAAAGTAATTATATGGATTTTTAAGAGGTGAATAATCCTTGATTGGGTTCTTCTCATTGTCTCTAGAAATATGCAACAGAAGCTGATGTTTGAGTACTATTGTCTCACGATTCCCGCCGCCATGCTTGGAATACAATGTGAAGTGACACTGCTAAGGGTTTTTGCTGTGATTCCCTGACGCAAATGCTTCCATTTAAGTGCACTTTTACAAGTTAAGCTGAACCTATTCTCTTGAAGTTTTCCAGTGGCCTGTAGCTTCAAAGGTTTGCTTCCATTTTCACAAAGATTTCCGCTTGTGCTATTACCGCCATATGTCCACTACTGCACCAGTGGCCCACTGTTGCTCAGAACTTTCCGTTGGTTAAAGTACTCTGCTTATTAGCGATCTTTATTCCTCTCACCGCAGCAGCCAGTTAAATGACACTTGCTGTTGTTAGCTGAAATTCTGAAATGTGTTTTCCATCAAGAAAGAGTACTTGGGCGCGGTTGTAATTATTATTATCATGCGGCATAATCTTATAACATTTCGGACTTGGCAGGATGTCAGCTTTTGAATACACTACTTTTCAGTCTCCTGTGGAAACGGTATTCGGCAAAAATGACTACTTGTGCAGCACGCATTTTTCCCATTGATTTTCGATGGTCTTGCAAATTCAAATATATCTTATAAAAACCACAAACAAAAATATGCTTTCTTTCAGTCAATTAATAGAGAATCACGACTTTCTCATATTGTAAACTCAAGGAAGGAGTATAATTAGGTTTTAACAAAGTTTCTAATTATGAGACTTTTTAAGACCGTGAAATGTCCATTCACATAGCATCGTACCTGGCCGTTTACCACTGCTCCTCATGAAATGTGCAAAATAATCCGCATAAATTGCAAAATTTCATGGACTCTGCATGCTACCTTTATAATGGCAAAGAAGAATATGTGATTTTCTTTGCGCGAAACGCAGGCAAATTGCAAACTAAAATCACTAAACGCCAATGCAACGAATTTACTGAAAGAAAGCAAATTCATGTATTTGAATTTGCAAGGCCATCGAAAATCAATTGGAAAAATGCAAGCCAAATAATTAGTCATTTTTACACAGTACGGTTTCTAGAGTAGATTGAAAAGCAGTGTATTCAAAAGCTGACATCCTGCCAAGTCCGAAATGTTATAAGATTATGCTGTAAGATAATAAGTATTGCAACCGCGCCCAGGTAATCTTTGTTAATGGAAAACACATTTCAGAATTTCACCCAACATTTCATGAGATCGATCACTCACTCTATGTCTTGGGTGCAAGGTGCGTAGTTCAGGCCTATTAAAGGCAGTTACTATTTTGCAGAAAATTTACAATAAACATGACCGGTTATCCCTGTATCTAGAAAGCATCCCCTGACCAGGAAGGTTAGCTATTAAAAAGTAGTACACGAAGGATGGACCCCAAATTTTCCGTAATTCATAGTTAACATCAGCTTCCTACAACTTCTTTCCAGTAAGAGAAAACTTGCCTGGTTGCTCAAAATCTGGATACATTTCGCGAACAAGCTCCCGGGCTTCCAGTGAATATTCACTTGCTGTAGCTGCTGCGGCCTTCGCCTTCTCCACGTAGTCCAATATAGTGCTACTCACTCTGAAGAATGAGAGGGGAAACGGGTGAAATACGTAGGTCACGGATCAATGTAAAGGGATTAAACCGTGGAAAATTGCATTAGTCTCACCCCGTGAAAATGCTGTCGTTCTTGCTGAGACATGCCACGGCTGCGTGATCGAACTAATCCGATTTTTTTACCTGTTATTCACTCCTTTTTATCATCGTCAATGATCATTCATCTGGCTCAGAATTCAAAAGACCCACTGTTTGATCAGATAGTGGTGTGGTCTTCGCGAGTTCCTGATGAACGCCAACAAACAACTCTTGTCGGTGTAAACTATTAGCTATTTTCATTCAAGTGAGTCACTTTTCTCAACTCTGTCACTCCAAATAAACGTATTCTTTATTGGGTAGCAATGGTTTGTCCCTTTAGGATCATAAGTCTTCCTCCTTTAGCAACGCTTCCTTATCCATGAGTGTGGATTCATGTGACGCACTACCATACTTCGAGGTTAACGGTTATCATAAGGGAAGGGCGTTGTCACAGACAACCCCCAAAGGCTCAAACCTCGACACCCTGGTTACAATATTAACATTAAACGGGAGAAGATTCGACGAACCAGAGGTAACAGGTGACAGTGCTTTGTTTATTTAACCGTCCCGACTTATCTTCTTCCTGATAAATTTGCAGATATAAGATTAACCGACTTCCTTTCAACTCTTTCACTAAATGCTGTCTTGAAAATATGGCTAAACACTGAGCAACTTAGTGGCCCAACCAAAATGTCTAAAGATCTGCTTTTCAGCCTACTCGGAGAAGAGCACGTTCTATGTATTTACACATCGGTGGCTGCAAAAAACAGGCATTGTGGAAAAAATCGGTTTCCAATACATTGCCAGTCACGTAGACAGAAGTCATTTCCTCGCTCCTGAAAATAGGTAAATAATAGGTTTTTGGCTGACTAGGATAACTTCAAACATTCATATTATATCGTGGAATGGACATCAAATGATCCGGTTACTGGAAATGCTCCCTCAATGCACCTTGGGGTTCGTTCCATAGTCCTCGCACACAGTCGATAACAACCAATGATGACACAAGAAGGAATTTGCACAAAAGGCAGAAATTGCAATTCTACTCTAATTTGGCTTTGTCAGTGTTCCTTCATACATACATTCACGAGAACGGAAACAAACACGCGCACACATACATGACTAATATAGCCCACTACCAGGGTCTATCAGATGAGTAATAAGCACTTAACCGAACCAAAGTTCATAAATTCCCACCATCAATCAAGTAGATAATTGCTGAAGTTATTAGTTTGAATTCTCTTTGGAGTTCATATGCCCGAAACCGCATGAAGAACGTGGGAAGTCTACAATTGTCTAGAGAAGCCGAAATAGCCATTTCAGGCTTATTAGTTTTTGTCAGGCGGTCATAGCCAGCCGCAAGTTCTGAGGTGCATGCACATTTAACTTCCGACTTACAAGTAGTCACGCCTTCAATATAACTTATCCGTGTTGACGGCTATTTTCGATATACTCAAATAGGTATCACTTACGTACTAGTTAAATAATGAATGCCCGTACATGCAGTCATAGAAAAGTTCGATTGAAAGTCTAATTTCGTTAGTTTACGTCGTTGTAACAGTGGCTAAGATAAAAAAAATTAGAAATATCCGATATTATTTACTCGGGGTTATTTGTTGGAACGTTTACGCTGAAAAGATAGGATCCTGCAAAACGGTGAAAGTTCTGAAAAACAAACAAATTGTTCTGGCCCTCGGCTAGTCTTCTTTCCCATCCAAACATACACCTGAAACTCCAACCTTAGCCTTAATTCGTACCATTGCGTTTGCGTTTCCAGTGGAAGGACGATCAAGATGTTACCCAGTTATGTGGTAGCTTATGACTGAATACTGTAGACCTTGTTTGGCAGTCCGGTATCCGAAACCATTGAGGTTTGCATATTAGTTTTGTAGTGGTATAGCAGGGGGACTAACTCATGAAATGTCAACCGAAATTCCGAAATGCGTGTTCGTTTCGAAAAGATTAATTAAATAATGTTGTAAATTTAATCATCGTGCAGCTTAATTCTATGAAAACTCAGTTACCACAGGATGCTGGCTTTCGAGCGTACATTTTCCGGCTGCATACAAACACTATACTCTGTAAAAAGTGGCCACTTAAGTAGCATGCATTTTTCTCATTTATTTTCGATGGCCTTACAAATTTCATTATATGTCACAGAAAAAGTGAATAAAAATATTCATTATTTGCTCATTCGGTAGAAAATGCTGTCTTCTTCCAATTTTGTACCTGAAGGAAGGGTATAATTCAGTTTTCAAAAAGTTTTCCGATCCCCGACGTTTTATGAACAGCCATTTCGGGGTATAAAAAAATCTCACAATTATACATTTTTGAAGACTGTATTATGCCCTTTCTCGAGTATGTCATCGGAAGAAGACATACGTTTCTACCGAATTAGTAAAAGACTAAATATTTTAAAGCATTTTTTAATATGAAATATTATCTAATTTTTGAGGGCTTCGAAAATCAATGAGGAAAAAGGCATACTACTTGAGTGTCCATTTTTTACAGAGTATAATGTTTACATACAGCCGGAAAATGTTCGCTCGAAAGCCAGCATCGTGCGGTAGCTGAGTTATTATAGAATTTTGCTGCAAGACGATTAATTTTACATTACTATTTAATTAATCTTTTCGAAAAGAACACGCATTTCGAAATTTTGGATGACATTTCATGATTTAGCCTGCCTACTGTAGGTATTACGACACTGATTTTAACTGCACTGTTGGTCCTTTATTCCGCTGCCTCCATAAAACGTTTCCGCCAATCTAAGTTGTAGTGGGGTGTGATGTTGTGCAATCCACGTAATAAAATTGACCGAAAACAACAATAAATGAATGTTTTTAAACTCACTGCTCTCTGGCCTCGATTGCCTTTTTGTGGGCAGCCTCACTTGCGGTTCGTGCCCTCTCTAGGACTAAATGTATCTCGCGCATCATGTGGTAGTTGTAGAGGGCCAGATGTGGTTTGCTTCCAATTGGCAGTGCAAGGAACACCAGTTTACCATTATGATAGCGACCCTGCTCAAAGGTCCCGTCTTGGAAGCGGGTTTGCCCGAGGCCGTGACGTTGATTCTTGAACCACTGTCCGCAATAGGCCAGGCCATCAGTACGTTCACAGACACCAAATCCATGCCTAGTATCGGACAGCCATTCTCCGGAGTACACCTCGATGGTATCGTCAGAGACAAGGTCCAGTTCCAGCTATTAGAAGACATTGTAAGCACGTACTTAAAATGGTCTAATATGCGGGTAAACACATAGGTTCAGTGAGGTTGACTTAAAAAGGTCGGCAGGTTATTGGAGTACAAAAGACCGTAGAACGATGCAGAGGTGGATGATACTTTTGAGGGTTATCGCTTTTTGGACAGCTGCCAAGGGAGAAGCCGAATTGTTTACTCCAGGAGGTGGCTGCTGTAAGATTGCTTATTTTGATGTTTAACCATGACAATTTTTATGGCCTGACTGCCTTAGAAAGTGACTATGGCTATTTGTCGGACGCAGGTTAAAGTCAATGAGTCATTCGTAACATATTCTATTCTCCTTAGCATGTGAAGCAGTTGTCGGGTCTTCTTCCACTTTGATCGGCGCGGATCGCAGCTCTCTAGCTATTTGGGTTTACCACTTCATCCATCAACGTCAGTTAGCCCACGCGCTAATCAGGGATGGGGGGGGAATACAAAAATGGGATAAGGTCTCAGTACCGCAACGGTAATTTCCTTTGCCGATGAAGGAATGCTGATCGTTGTTCTACACAGAGCAAACCATCAAACCAAATGTTACAGCACAACACTCACGATGCGGACTGCTTGGTGCGGCTAATTTGAATGAGGAACAGAGTCCCGACCTAAGCAAAGGAACTTGGAGGCATCTAAATAAAAGACAACAAGTACCCATGGTTTCCAATTGTTAGACTTATCAACCGCCATATTTTACTTAGCGCTCACACTCCGCACTCTGCCTACATGTGAGATTACGTACTGCTTTTTCCAGAAGCTGAAATTTATCATTGTGGAATCACAGCCACTGTTCCGCTTAGCCTATCTGTTGTTGCTCGACGAGCGCATCCTAAAATGATGCATTTTAAATGATATGGTCGGTCGTTTTCCCCTTGATTTTCACGTACGCGTGTTTAAACTCTACCACGGAAACGATCAGAGTTTTGCAATCTAAGCGTTCGTTGTTTGCTCATTGTTACGGTTTAAACTTTACTGTCATTTCCGTGTCCAATAGTTTGGATTTGGGGGACTAGTAACTGGGATCTCGCCACCACCAACTAGACCGGTCTCAGGGCCGATGTGACCAATCTCCCTGACAACTAAATTCCCTGACGCAACTTTTACTTTTACAATAACCATAATCGACACTGGTGCACCTTTCAGTGTTATTCCACCAACAACAGCCGACCTTCAGTCTTCCAAATTTGGTCTTTTTTTTCAGGTCGTCAACGCCTCCGATGTCCTCTTTGGTTCTCGTTCCCCCTGTCCGGGGGCTGTTCCCGAGTCTGTGTTGTAGCTGATCCGATGTCATTCTTGTCCATTTAAAATGTGTTCTCGGCTGCTGCAATTTTGTCTTTGTGACCAGACAGCATCTGTCGTTATCAGGGACATCATTCCATCGAGTAAGCCGGTCAAGTTGTCGTCCAGAACCTCCACCCAATTCCTTAGTTCCGGAGGTTCTTGGCCAACTATCCGTGTATCACCCATCCCAACTTCAACACATGCATCACGCTATAACATGTAGTTCGCCATAACCAGCGTCAGTGGTTCCACGGTTTTCCTTCCGCCCTACTATCTCGCATCTGCAGATTTGGCATCTGATATGCCTGGGAGGTCTCATTCCTTACGGAGAGATGTCATCCACCCTATGTCGGCTGCAATGAAAATTCGGTACTGGTGGATAAGTAATATAAATAGATATGGTAAGAAACGAGTAGGCACAAGAGAAAACTGGCGGTTGGTTTAGACCAGTAGCGGCTCATACTGTCCAAACTGAACGACGTGAACGTCGTGCAGTCGAAGTTGTGGGCTGGCGAGATAACCGCACGACAGGGCGTCTGCAAGGCGTACAGCTATCGAATGACGACGGCCCGACCGTCGTCCCCGACGATGTCTACCGTCTGCTCCGCAGCAAGGTAAAGCAGGCACGGTGACTTGCGCGAATATTATAGTGAGAATGGACTTGCGCCGCGTATACCACACCCTCTGCTCCGCCCTGTCCGGTGCCGGTGTCAAGACAAGTCGAAAAGAACGGCGGCGGAAGAGGGCGCAGGTGGCTGGAAGGGCCGGACCCGCACCTCAACGTACCACCACACCCCGTGGTCCACAAAAAACACTTGACCAGGCGTTTGGCCAACAACAGCAAAATAACGGGTCAGAGAGAGGAGGATGATTGGACAAATATGCTCACGACCTGCATACCTTGCGAGAGCGCAAGCGCATCCACCGGTAGGGAACCATGTGCCAGAGAACTTTCAGCGCGAGAACCATGGTTTGCTGGAGCATTTCATAGCGGACACTAACAATCCTTAAGGCCCAGAAGAGTGACATGCAGGCCTGCACTGAGCCTGCGTCACTACCCTTCAAAGCCCGAGTTAACAGTCAGTCATTTTCTGAGAGCCACTAACCATGAAACACACACTTCTCACATGCGTGAGAGCTGTTGAATGATAACCCAGCCAACCACCATATTTATCTTCCTGTGGTTCGTGCGGCTTTTTGTCACCACTTAACGAAAGAAAAAAGCTCAAGGACGGACGAAACAATATGTGCGGACGTATAGTAGACAAGTGAACGAAGTAGTGAAGACGGGTGTCAGGATGGCAGGACTCACCAACAGACGAGATTGACAAGGAATGTGACAAGCGCGGCATCAAACGTGGTTCACAAGTTTTAGAATTCGGACTGAGCACGGAAAATCTAATATCTTAGGATAAGTATTCTGATCTGCTAAGCGAGAAGTCAGACCGTGAATACACCTTTCTCAGTAATAGTCTCATATCCTTTAGATCCAAAAGATATTTAAATCACGGAGCAAAATATAGGGCGAATTCATTGCAGTATTACCCATATCCGGAAGTATTTTCGGGGTAAGTCACCGTAGCCGGAGACGACCTTCCAGGAACCCACAAAGATTAATTTTTCAGAACCCTCCAATCGCGATTGCCTGCTTGGCGCAGCAACGTACGTTCCCCTGAATCCTCGTCTTAAATAAACGCCATTCACACCGCCCTTATAAGCCAAATGCAGGCGAAGGACCATTTCAGTGGTAACACTGAATTTGTCACAAAAGTCTAAGGTGGATTTTCATTTCCTGATTTCGTGAGTCAGTTAGAAGGAGCTGCTCTGCTGATCGTTATGTCCATTACGAATGTTTTCCCGAACACTCCGCTCCTTACCTATACGTTTTTGTTCATTGACGCGTGTCCGCGTTAGCCTGAAATTTCAGAAACGACTTCCGACCACAACTAATCACCTTTTTGAAAACTCGTAACCAATCCCGCCAGAGGTATTTTTCTAGCCGCAGAAACATGTCTACGTTAGCAATCACACATGAAATAGGCTGATTTAGAAAGGAAGGAGGACCGGTTAGAATCCTCACAGCTGTGCAGACCATAAATTATCCACGCAGCCAGTCGCAGCAGCAAGGAGGAAGCAACCGAACAAGGCGGTAAAACGCCGGACGCCCCATATTAACCTGGCGAGTAATATGCCTTGCACTTCAGGGCTGGGCAGTAGGTCAAGCAATCAGAAACAGGCAGAAAATAGGTCATTTCCAACAATTTATTCCAACTTTCCAGGTGTGTTATAGGATGATGTCAGTGAATTTAAGGATTTCGGACGGTAATTGCGGGAGAAGCAGTTGGGGCTGCTCCTTGGGCATGTTTCGGCATTTCGGATGATTTCCTAAAGTGTGGCTAATAAACTTGCAAGCGTTATTAAAGGAATCTGCTTCAATTCGCTGAGATAAGTTCAAACTATTTGTGTTTATTTATTGCATCATTCATTCTTCCATGTTAAAAGTTAGACCTCGTGATCAGGGTGATCTGGTCGGGCGAAAAATAACAGAGTTTAGTACAGCCAACTCTCTTACCATCTGAGCTACGAGGCCGCACCGGACGATGCAAATTTAGTCGCAGTTGGATCAAGTTTGCCCGCCAAACTTACTGCAACGTCTGGCACCACCAAATCTGATACAGTAAGATAACTGTCCGAGCAGGCTTTCCTAAGTAATAAGTCTAGAATCCACCAGACGACAACCAGGGTTACGCTATTCATAGGCGTTATGACAGATTTCAAAAACTTCACTTTGACCCAACTGTGAAAACTCGATGGGATTCGAAACCACAATAGCAAGCAGAGGCTTTAGTACAGCCAACGCTCTAACCATCTGAGCTACGAGGCCCCACCAGACGACGCGAGTCTAATCGAATTTGGATCGACTTTAACCACCCAATTAACTGCAACGTCTGGTCAAAGTAAACTATCTGAAATCTGCCGTAACACCTATGAATAACGCGAGCCTGGTAGTAATCTGGTGGACTCTAGATGTATTACTTAGAAAATTCTGCGCGGGCAACCAGCTTACCGTATCAGATTTCGTGGCGCCAGAAGTTGCAGTAAGTTGGTCGGGCAAACTTGACTCAAATGCGATCAACTTCGCGTCGTCTTCTGGGGCCTTGCAGTTCGAATAGCAGATCGTTTAGCTTATTTCTTCAAGGTAATGTTAGAAAAAAAATAATAACACAATACTCGAAGGGTGGGAATTTTCTTTAGCTTTTGCAAGTTTTCACATATCCACCCGTTTGGCCATTTATAACGTATAAGTTAAAAGAGTCGTTTGGATCAAACCACATTAATTCTTTAAAATAATAGGACTTTTACAAAAATTTGGTGGAGAGGATTTTAATCTAAGCAGAACAAAATACACTAAGCGCGAGGAATGCTCAGTTCCCAAAAAGGCTCTATTGGCTTACCATATCACCGGAGGCGATCTGATTTTTATGCCGGGAACGTGGGGAACTGTGGACAGAGATGGTTGAACTGCGAAGTTGTTTCATGCAGCTTCCAGTAAATCCGGAGCACTGCGAGGGCAGTCCCTCATCCGGTTGGAACAGATCCGAAAGGGACTGTGTGCGTGTGCGTCGTGAACTGGATGCTCTGGCAGGCCGGCAGCCAAAAGGGTTCCGCCTCGGCGACTGCAACTTCCGTATCCGTCGGATAAAGAGGTCCGAACGACGGGAGGTGAGTACGAAGCCGCACTTGAATCGTGTGGCCAAAAGACGGATTTCATGTTCACGGTCCCGCCGAAGTCCGCCGTTGTAGCGTGAAGAGGGTGCAGTGTAGGGCTCAGCGTCTACCTTAACGACGGCAGCTGGATCACTTTCGTCGGGGTCAATCTCATTCGGATCATCGTCGAGATCGGTGTCGCAAGGCACGTCACCAGACCGGTCGCTGACACAACTGACTCGATGACGTAGTTCTGGCGACTTAGAAGGAAGCTTGCCGCGTTTTTTAAGTTCATCGAGCTTTGAAGAATTAGCAGCCGATTGGGCCTCGGGATAGTAACTAAGGACCTCACCGTAAGGGATAGATTTTCGCACACCCAGGCCCTCCCGGATGCCGTTTTTATACTCTCCCGCATATATGCCTGTGATGGAGGAGAAGGTTTTAACGTAGAACATTACCCATTACAACTCGGCAGAGTTTCTGATGCAAACATTTGTAAAAGATACATCTGGGCTTCATCAGCTGAGAAAAACTGAATACCCGAGAGCCACGATTTCGAAAAAATTCAGTACCCACGTATCTTAATTTACCTGTTATGCGTGCTGGAGTCCGGAAAATGTGACGGAGACCACCAGAAACTAAAAAACATTTATAGCTTCGGAATTAATTGGATGGTATCAAGATGGACACAAGCGACATGGAAATCACTATTCCTACCATCATCCCATGCCAGTGAAAATACTAGATCAAAACGACTGATGATATGATTGGAGGAAGCTGCTAACATGGCAGGAAATCTCGCTGGTGCCAGCCTTGAAATGGCTGACTTAGCTCTCATAACTTCTGTATGCTTCGCGTACTAATACCCTTGCCTCTGGAATAACGAGAAAACGCTAACTCTTGCTATTCTAATTTCAGTAGCAGATGCTATTGCATTTTGGTTGAGTGCCCAACTCCATCAGTTAATTGCCTGGTCCAAAATAACCATAACACCACCTTCAGTAGGTCGTCCACGGGACCAGGACCGTTACAATACCTTGTAGGCAATCATCTGGACCATCACGCTCAACTTCCCAAAACACGCGTTTTTTCAGTGCCAACCCAAGGATGCGATTACCTTAGACGAGCAATATCTAGCAGGTTCAAAAGAGCCCTCTTGACCACGTGTCTGCCGCCAGTACAGGGTCTAAATTAGAAGATGCCAGATGAGGCAAATGCTCAAGGCCGCCTCGGTTCAAGATGAACATAATGGCATATAGCCTGATCTGTAGTTAAAATATGTGTAATAAGAAGAAAACGTCATGATTGCGGTCTTGAAATTACATGACATACTACTTGGGAGCAGGAGTAGGTCGCTGCCGAAAATCAATAATACGGTAGCCTTTTATTTTTCCTCACGAACTTGAACTTTATCACTGGCAAAAGTGCTTGACTAGTAGATGATGGCATCAATTTATATGGATACGGGGCCATACGATATGCATGCATTTAAGACGAGGCCTTCAGCCGACTGTTGTGGTATGACTCAAAAACGACCAGAAACACGTCTACAGCATTGCTCACGCATTACCGTACTTATCCTCAATCACAGCCATAAGTTCGTTGGTGGCGGGGAGGCGACCATACGGGCCAAAGGACGCGCACTTTTAGTAATGAATAATTTCAAAGGCATCACACCCACCATCTCTCCCTTAGTGTTAATGTTTCAGTGCCAAGAGGACCAAAGATTAAGCGTCGATACCGTGACTGCTCAGTCATTCACCTTCCCCTCTAGCGTGCCAAATATGTGCTGGTCCCCATACCGACTGAAGTGGGCTTCACTAGTCCAGTTATCATATCCGCAATGAAGGACATTCCTAGTCTGACTCTGAGTCCTTAATACTGCGCTTGTCTGGAGGACGGTACCTATCGACGTCAGATCATAGAAGGCAGCGTGTCAGCCTGCAATGATTCCCAAATTAGTGATGGTGGGGAAAGGCGAAAAGCGCATGCACAAACTACGAATAGAGAACTTCGTCCCCTTTTCTCAATTGGTATGGTTCAATAATATTCGTTTTTTATTGTTTGGCAGCGATCTATCAATAGTATCCGACTGTTTTGTTCTGACAGGAAAAACACCAGTTTATACCAGGTCCTTTTCGCATGCGTCACTATTGAGTGGACTAAAATGTCTGCGACTTAGGTATGAAGTTTTTCTTTCCTGAGCTGCAGCTATATCATTGAGAAAATTTGAAAAAGTGGCATAACACTTCTCTCAACTAGAATAAAGTGGGGTGTAACTACCGTCCCCTGCATGCACGGACCATGACTGAGAAAACAAGCCGGAGTCAAAACACATCTTAACGTTCGTGTTGATCCTCCAAAGAGCGCACGAAATGTTTCTTTGCTATGACTAATTCGTCAGCAAATGGCAAGAATAAAACATCGATTTTTATCAACGCGACGCCTAGACCGCTGATCTAACAGCTATGATGATGGTGAGACGGATCTCGGATCCCGTAATTCGGTAAAGGCGTTTCTTCCTATAGCTTTGTGCAGTAGTCCAAGCTGTCATTGCAACTATTGCCTGTAGTATGGATACCCGGCCATCGTATCCTGCCATGCTTTATGTTTTTCATTATGAACTCCAACCGCCTGCTGACAGCCCTCTTCTGCTTCTGAAACACGCACCGGTAGTGATATGTGCAACGGTCGCTGATTCTGCTTAGCCAGAAATCCCAGCCCGGGCGAGAGAAAAGTCGAGATTTGTGTACAACCGCGTATGCGTATTCATTTAGATTGCTTAAATCGGCCAAAGACCTGCTAATTATAATTTTTGGAAACCATCTGGCGGATACTGAGTCAGTTGTTCAGGTAGTCAGTCTATTTTTTTAAAATTAGTGACTTCGATGTGTTACGGTAGATTAGTCCGAACAAACAGAACTTAAGGATCTCAATAGGAATCTCTTAAGTCAGCTGGTTAGAGCGTCGATTTTACCCCAATCATGCCCTTCTTACCATGGTCACCAAGGTCTTCCCAGTTAGGTATTCAGTTTCGAAAAATATATGAAAAAATACGTTTGGAAAAATATCCGCGACGTCCTGCATATGAGCGACTTGAATGACAATCGAGGCCACTTATTCACGACTGGTCACCTTTCATCCTACTTCATTCACTGATTAAATTGTAGTTTCTACGGTATGATTATAAGGCAAAATCTCTTACGCATCTATATAGTAGACCTTGAAATACCTAAAAAATCAATGAAAATGCTAAATAATGCTACCTTCAGTTGCAGACTATTACCTAAAGGGACTGAAGACTGATGGGCTCACAAAGAACGCTCAGGGCTATTTCTACGTCTAACATGAGGCGACGAGACTTTCAGTCAAGTGCGTCCATCACAATGAACTAAATTACACGAACAGTCCATGCTTTGCTATTTGGTTTCAACGCTGATATATCTCCTGTCATATTTACTGTAATTTGGGAATAAAATTTCAGTTCTTCATTCGGTTGTTATTTGAATACGGAGGATAGTTCGGATTTCAACAGTTTAGGCAAAAACAACACGACCGACAAGGACAAGGGAGATCGGACTGGTCATTTTTGGCCTATTAACCGTCATCATCCAGGCGTATCTAATCCCTTAGGCTCCACCCCGTGACTTGTTGGTTAGAAGTCCGGCGCACTAGCCAACGGGCTTACTGTTCTGTCGGTTGAAATTGGGTATAGACACTGGTAGAGGGACTCTCGTCAATCGCGTTACGGGACGCACTCGTCCCTCCTTATTCCTTGGGGCCCACTCCCGAACGTCGCCAGCGGGCGCCTAACGGCTAGCAATGTGGGCAGAATAACATTACGACAAAGACAAGCGTGCCTCGTAACGCGATCAGTAGGCATCCCTCCACCATTGTACGTGCCGGATCGCAAACCGACAGGACTGCGAGCCTGCGGTTCAATAGTCAGGGAGTTGGTCTTCTAACAGACAGGTCGCGAGATCGAGCCTCAGGGTTTGCCGGCTAATGACGGCCAATATGCCAGATGTGTTCAGTCCGATTCCCCCATGTCTTTGTTAGGAACGTTATTTTGCCTATACTACTAGCCGCCATGCGGTTGTTGACGGGACTCGAGAATGAGCGGCGGGAAACAACGGGACGAGTTTATCCCCTAACGCGATCGGTGGGCGTGCCCCTACAATTCCACAGTTTATTAAGTCCTTTACGCTCTGGAAAGTAACATGCGCGATCGCCTGTTTCTATTGCTTGCAGTTAATCTCCCATACAATACAATTCAAAGCTTCCTTTATGTTTCCGTATATGAGTCTTCTGAAAATAATTAACTGCAGCAATCGAGTCGGATCGCACTGCATAGATTGCAAGCATCCTTAGTCGTCTTGTGGGTATGAGGTCATAGTAATGACACGTTTTGCATGCAAAGATAATTTATAAACTCAAGATCCAAATTTGTTGAGGGCATTAATCCGTACAAAATAAGAGTCCAACGGAAGAGTTTTGCAAATCATTTTAAGCGAGCATGGTTTACTTTACATGAATATTTGTAATTAATTTATTGAATCTTCCTGGATTTTTACTGAAAAGCTGGAAACGGATCATCGTAGTAGACCAAAATGATATTATCAATGAGGGAATTTATGGCTATGCCTATCGATAATCAACATTTAATCTTTACCTGACTTATATTTCTCATTTCATGGTACATTTCATGTTTGTATTTTATTTTATGGGTTAAAGTGCATATCATTGTCATGACTTTCCCTTAGCAGTCTGTCTGCCAAACCTATCTGTCAAAACTTGTTAGTTATCATCTCCTGCGTTTGATATATCTGCGAATAACCAAATGTCAGTAGGAGCCAAATCGTGTCAATTTAAGTCTGTAAATCGAGTTTTGAGTCATGAAACTGATGATTTGTCGACAAAAGGGCTATCCGGTTAGCAACTTCCGAAGCCCGCGAATTTTCAGTGATGGACTATTTAACTGGTTGATGAGTTGGGAACCGGCCCTCAACTATGGTCTCGTAGTTTGTCTGAGATGTCGAAACATAGTGGGCTTCTGTACAACGCTAACTTTTCGCATGCTTCAGAGCAGTTAACCTCGTCCGCTAACGCTAATTTTCTTCTTAAGACAAGTTTTCAGCAGAATATATTGCGTAAGGGTCGCCCTCCATCCTATTGTGTACCGACAGTTAAAACGTTTTCGGACATGTGCTCCTTATTGTTGTCGATAGAGGTCATTTTATTCATTTCTAGCTGTTGGTAATGAGTTGCCATTAAATGTAATGCACATCTTTGAAACGGAAATTCGCTCTGCTTCAAAAACACTCTCACGGTCAACTCATGATTTCTTTAACGTTATAATAAATAACGTGGCATTTGACAAACGCATTTTTTGTAAATTTTTGGTTGGTATTTAACCTTCTTTTCGTACTAAAAATATCACAATTTCTTGATGAATGCAAAAACAAACCCAAAGGTAGAATAAGAAGGATAGTTTAATTGCCCTGCCCAGCATGCAGATTAAAAGTAAGAATGTCATGCGCGCCTAAGCTCCCATTACCTAGACGACACTGAAATGAATAAAGGAAACGTAACTAAAGTCGTAAGTCTCCCTTTCACACTTGAGCTTCTCTGCATTAATATTAAAGGAAATAAAATTCACATCGCTGGGCATTTTCCAGTGCAGCCAATATTCGTTACGTCAGCGCTCAGATGAACAGGTGAAAACTAATTAAGACAAGTTGCATATTTTCAATTCTTTTGTTAACACCTTTTTGCCTTATTGAGAAATTTTATTGGATATTTTAGTCAAAATCAACGAAACTTGCCCAGAAGGGATAAGTCAGGATCCCACTACGATTTCTGAGCTCTGGAAAATAAATTCAGAATTAGCACCATTTTCGATGGGTAAGAAAGTTTTACGGAAAACAATTTTTGACCGCTGCCCATAGTCCTATTCCATGCCAGAGGACTTTGAACTCAGTTATCCCAGGCTGTTAGTGTGCAGAAAAGTTTCCGTTTTTTAATAGTCATTAAATCAGTCGTGAACAGTTTTACGATGACTTAATGAGAAA
This sequence comes from Spirometra erinaceieuropaei, assembly GCA_902702965.1. NCBI lineage: Eukaryota > Metazoa > Platyhelminthes > Cestoda > Diphyllobothriidea > Diphyllobothriidae > Spirometra > Spirometra erinaceieuropaei. Next base: position 926,921 of record CACRXP010000076.1, read on the forward strand.
ATGAAATTTCTGAATCATTGTTAAGGAAGAGGTCGTTATCGGGCTAAGCAACTCATATAGTTCCATATTTGGTCGATTTCCAAGCATAACCACAGCAGAATGTTTCTAGTCCTAGTTAGTATACGTGCCAATTTGATGTAGTTTTTGGGGAGCTCTTTTTACAAGACGCCTGTCTCAAAGTTGGCAGCAGAAACGCTTTTTGTCAGGTGTGTCGTGCATGGGTGGTCAACCAAAAGTCAAAGTTTAGGAAAAAATAGCAAAGACGCAGTTGAGACCCCAAGTCTACTAAGTTCAGACTACTTGAAGGACGACCTAAGACGGTAACTAAGTAGACCAGTTCCGAAGGGTGACTAAGGACGGATTTTTTCACAACTGGAGTCAATGGGAGAGAAACCGACAGGAGTCGGTCGTGTAGGTCAAATTTTAGATTAGACGCTTTGCCGTCTCCTACTTGGTTTTGATGTGAGCTGGTCAGTAATAAAGTTGACGTTGAGACTATCGACACACTATCTGAGCCTTAAATCTTCGAATCGACACATGGCTTAAATTTATAGAAAATAATAGCCATAAAGTTCGTGCTAGAAAAAATGTTGGGACTGGGTTGAAATATTTTGGCCACCTGCGTTAACAATATAATATATAATAAGTGTCTTAGTGTTAAGCACTTTTCTGGAGTCTCCTCATTTGGTTACCGCTGTTTTTTGATTTCTGGAAGGGAAACACAACAAATAAATTACCCATGAACATGTTGCGAATATAAATTTTGTTGACATACACCAGCTGATGGGAGCATAATACTCGGTTTCTAAACTCTAGTTGGGGCTTTTCAGAAACTTCTCACATGAACTATAGTGTAAATTCTCATCTATAGCTTTATTTGTGTTAGTAACAAGGTTTGTATATCGCCCCCAATCTCATCCAATTTCCTGAGCGTTAGAAATGACAGAGAAATATGCAAATAAATACGTAGTTATTTTCTTAAAAGAGAAGTATTAGGGAATTAACCAACATTAGAAATATGTGGAAACGCAAGTTTCTCTGTACGTGTACTTGCCGGAAGAAGTACCGACAGAAACAAGGTAAACCAAAGCGGTTATTTTTGATCCATTAGCTGTTCTCAGTCAGTCATATCTAACCCTAGGTTGAAATAGCCTGACATTCGAACACAGGGTCATTGATAATTGGCCGACAACATCTTATAAGCCAAAGATAGCCATCCCAGATTTACATGTCTTTGTCGGTACTTCTTCCTGCATGTATTGCTCCTTGCTATGCGACTGCCTGCAGGGACTGTAGATTGAGCCCCAAGACACAAGGGACAGGCAGTCTCATAACTCGATCGGTAAACGCCATTCTCCCCATGCATATCTATAGTGTCGCAGCAGGGCCAGGCTTGATTTTGATCACTTTTTCTCGCAATGGACAAATCAATATTCCAAATTATGTGTTTTATCTGAGTGCATTGAACTCACGAGTTTGCAGCCTGCCATTTTGGGCAGGCGGCAACGATGTGAGCCCCAGGCAAATGTGTTCCCAATATCCAGTGTGAACACGTTCATCTGAAGTAGATGGTCACACCTTCCCACTCTCAGCTGATGTTTATATATGTATATGTTGTTAGGGGGCGCTCACCGATCGTTCATACGGAATTCACTCGTTCCGTTGTGCCTTAAGGGCTCTCTCTCGAGCCCAACCAGCAGTCGCACAGCGGCGCATGATAGATAGGCAGAATGGTATTACCGAAAAAGACAAGGGAGACTGGAATGGCCATTTCTGGCTTATTAGCCGTCGTCAGCCAGCCATACCCAAGCCCGAAGTGTGGAACACCCGATCGAAAACCGACAAGGCAACGGGCTCGTGGCCCGGTGAGTAGAGGCGTTGACTTCTAAACCAACAGGTCGCGAGTTCGAGGCTCGGGTGTTCCACACTTCGGGCTTGGGTATGGCTGGCTGACGACGGCTAATAAGCCAGAAATGGCCATTCCAGTCTTCCTTATCTTTGTCGGTAATACCATTCTGCCTATATATGTATATATATGGGGAGGCAAAGTTCTGAGTTCGGTTAAAGCAATCTACATCAAAAATGGCATGCATGGAGAATTTTGTAGACGACATCATTTCTAACAAACTAGCCAACTTTGTCGTAGGGACACACAAGGCGGGCATGTGAAGCGGTTGCATGTTTGTGCGTGATCCCTACCTAACCTTCTCTTTGACCGTTTTTCGACCGAAGTGCATTCGAAAACCGACATTCTACCCAATCAGAAATACCACAGGATTATGCCGCCCGAGAATCAATGTTACAACCCCACTTAAGTAATACTTCATAATCGAAAACACATTTCAGAATTTCAGACAACATTCCGTGAGATCGGTCACGCATTGTACATTAAGCTGGAAAACACTCAGCTGAAAACCATCTTGTCATCCCGAGTGAATTAACTCAAAAAATCTTCTTCGCCAAAGAGTATTATAAAAACCCTAGAGTAGTATTTTCTGTATGCAAACATGCCTAACGAAAACCCCCCAATAGTTCATTTATTTCTGTGAATTCTGTAACACCAGTAATTTTGTCGGTGCGAATAGCGCCTTGCCCTACGCTGTATCCCGTATTAGACCAGGCCTAAAATGTAATATAGAGAAATTGAGTTATTTTCCACCCTCGCGGTTATATCGAAAATTGACGGCTTAATGCGTGGCTTTTTGGATTATCAAGGCTTCATTATTTATAAAGGACTGTTTTGGCCATGTTGTTCATTAAAATAACGCATATGCACCTAGCAGTTGTGTAGCGGTCGACGGATGAAGTAACTTACGCTCCTGGCGTTTGCACGATCCAGTAAAACTGAACGGTTTTTAAGAACGCTTATTGGATTTACTGATAAAAGTGAGGAATCGCTTCTGCCGAAACGAGGCTGAAGGAAATTCCTTACTCAAAACGTAACAAATCAAATAGGGTAGCTTGACACATGTGAAGCATAAAATTAATATACTGGAGAGTTCTTTGCTGTAGTTTTGAAACAAACAGAGATATATGGCTATATTTATGTCTAAATGTAGAATATCAGGAAGTAAGCTAAAATGCGCTACCTTAGAATTGCCTTGAAATATTGTTAATCTTGACAAACGGTCCTTTTGGCACATCTGATAAATCCATGCTCTCCCGCCTCACATAACTGCCCCTTCTTTCTCCACTTGCGTGAATAACCGACTAACGAACTCTAGAGAACACCCCAAAATCCTGATGAGCTGAGATGGTCTTATTTATTGACTATTCATCCACTCAAACGGCCTGTCATAACCCTCGCCTTCTGATATTTTAGTAGCTTGTTGTAACCCTTATTATTCTATCCAGACCTTGCCTGATCGGTAGAATGGATGGGCATCCTTTGCTGGTTTTCCTGATCCGTCTATTGGAGTTCATATGTAAACTGTCTGCATAGTGTCAGCAGGCGCGTTTGTGTCTCTGATCGCAAGAGTTTGCCGAGAACGGCTGCTGCCTCAGCGTCTTCTTCCTATTATTGTGCACTTGGTCATTTTGTGACCAGGATCTTGTTCGTCAACCCGTGATTCTTATTGTCCTATTTGAAGCCTGTTTGTAGTGAGAAGGCACTTAATGATTGTCCACTAGAACAGTATTAATTTATGTATATACCTGAATGCATCACAATTTAGAATTATGTCTTATCTGAGCACGCCAAATATTTCAGATTTTAATTTGAAAAATCAATTTGGCAAACACGTGTTTCCAGTAACTCTTCATTAGGCCAAAACGGTGACATAGAAGTTTAAGTTATGCGAAGTTACAGGGTTTAGAAGTGAACGATGGGTGCTAATAATCCCTGAATCACTTATATGCCTGGTAATTTCGCATGACTTAAACTCCTATGTAACTGTTTTGGCCTGATGAAGAGTTACCGAAAACACGTGCTTGCCAAATTAACTTTTCAATTGTAGCATGGGAATATTCGTTGAACTTAAATTTTAATTTATTTGACGTCATTCTATGAAGACGAAATTAAGTTTTTATGTTTTTATGCCTAATAATTTCGGGTTTTTGCAAATGGCGAAATATTGTAATATATTTTGATGATGTATTCCCAAAGTCCAACCTACCCGCACTTAACTAAACTTGCAAATAGCAGTCAATCATGCATTCTATACAAAAAATAACTGACATATTCCTAGGTCAGCCTGCATCAGAGATGATTAAGGAACGAGATAAAATAAGCGTCCACGGTCATTTTGCTTATGGCCCATAACTTGGACATTTTTGTTGCATAAATCGAGCATCGTCTTCCCCATGCAAGTTATAGCCAAAGAACCTAGCAATGTAGACCGGCCATGTATCCGCAGAATGCTGGCTGCTACGTGGGTGTTGGAAAATCGATATGAACCAGTTTCACTCCAACTGACCATGCATTTTACTCTTTTAATTGTCATCGGCGTTTGCGTGCCGTGAATTCCATGACGGACTTAGGCTGTGCTGACCTGATTTAGACAGACTAATTTGTGCAGAATTTGTAAATAGAGGGTGGGCAATACGGCCGATTCGGTAAACTGAACAGTATTATCTCTGCTTCAGGTATTGTAGGAGTGCTGTTGTTTTCGAATATTAAAGTAATTGAAACGTCTCATCTCGACGGGGACGTTTAAGGAAGTTAAGTTGAGAACTGCCGTATGCGGCAGATAGTCTTATTCATTACCTATTCGGACGAGTTCTGGGAAAATTGGTATCAACGCTAACACCTTTTCTTAATTTAATGATAATCAGTGAATGCTTTATTCTCTTTGTGCAGGGCTATATTCACGAAGTTGACATTGTGCCAGTCACATGTATCGTACGGAAGACCGGCGAATTATCAATGCTATTATGCGGTAACGCGACAAATAATGATGGATTATTATTAATCGTCGAGATAATTCAAGTTACGTTAGTGTCTATCGCCGGTATTGGTCGTATCATACAATAGTATACTGGAGTTAGTAGGTCGCCGCCAAATTTAACTCCATTGCTTGTTTAACCCAACCTTTAAATAACGTTTTAAATGCCTTTTATTTCACTACCTATGTCTACTTATAAAGCAATAGTAGTTTTTCTCGCCAAGGTTAACGGAAAGGGCTAAAGAGCCTCCCGTTTGGAGCCAGCGTACTTACAGCCATGTGGGTTTTCACTAGAGCACAGTATATGCGGATCACTTCTGCAAGCTCATTCTGCCAGTATTTCAATCTCACACGCCAATGAAAGTTGTTCTATAGTACTTTGTGTTTTGCTTTATGGTTAGTTTCATGTGTACACGAGACGTCTTATAATTTGAGGCATAAAAGATATATTTAATGAGAATCGGCCGCATTTCGTAATTGTCATTGTACCCCCTCGTAAACCGTAATCGAAGTAAGCATAACGTTTTAAAATCGTGTCTTTTCTGCTGATCATAATTTGCTTCCACTCATGCCTCAGCCAGTCAGTCTAAAACTGAACAGTGATTGGCGAATACAGCACTACGCGAGGCGAAGTCCTTCATATTCACTTGGGGTTGAGGTTAAGGTTAGGGTTAAGGTTGGGATTAGGATAAGAGTCGTCGTCCGCTTCCCATTCCAGGCTACCAAATGCGATCTAGCCCAAAATTTAACAGCAGACTATTTGAAGATTATTTTCATGATCTTTTACATTACCATAATTTGAAGAATTTACCGAGAGCCGCGGATTCACGCTCTTGCAGTAATGCCCTTTTTGGCCCGTAGACGTGCAGAATAGTTACAAAGGCAATTGCACTTTAGACAAGCAAATACAGTCTGGGCAAGGATCGGGGAAGTACCCCAAGCAATTTGTGGCAAACAAGGAATACGTACTGTACTTTTAAGTGAGTTTTAATCCTACACGATTATTCCGTTTTGATGCTTCGTCGTCCAAATATGGGTCATCTGTTGTAGACTCTCTGGTGCATTATCTACAATCACCCTAAATTAGAGAGTGGAGCAGCGATCATTGTAGACACTTAACGTTCATTTTTTAATTGTCCTGATTAATTTCGATTGCTATATGTCAATGCAATAAAACCCTCCCATTCTGCCATTCTTCTATGCGTACATAGGTCCTACCCGTAAAATCCCTATTTCTACCTTTCCCGTAAGACAGGCACCTTTGGCTGGTCGTGTGTGCTTGGGTTCCCTCACCCGGTCGTTGACACAGTCTGTAGTTGAAAAACTCAAAAGAAGGGATTTTGACCGGTTGCCCATATCTGCACTTGTAGCCGGCAGTTATCATCTGTTAAATTCCCCTGGAATATACTACTTTTTACAGCATTTACACAATCCTCGCCATATGAATTTAACTTCTTATTTACTAGGCTGGTGTGCAAACGCACTTCCCCTCAGGAACAATGCAGTGCTGTGGTCGTATCTCGAATCTGGACACACTGCTACTTTATGCCAGATAGCTCTGGTTAAAAGAGTAGGAAAGCGAGCGTTGAGAGACTTGCTTACCTCCGTCACCGTAAGTCTCCACACCGAAAGCAGGCAATCCGTTCTCAAAGCGACCCTCAAAACGCGCTGCTGTATTCTCCTTGCCCTTGACACCTATGGTGATGAAGTCGTCAACAAACTTTCCCATAATGGCCCAGTCCTCTCGATTGAAGACGCCGAAACCATTGCGTCGATTGGAGGCCCATTCGCCTTCGTACATGGCTCCTGGAGCGTTTGGCCACAAGAAGACTCCCGATTTCTCCGACCCAGCCTCCCATAATCCCGTGTACTCGCCTTGGGACTTGTCCTTCGTAATGAGCCCCAGGCCAACTGCCTTCTCATCCAACCACTCTCCAATATATATTCCGGAGTCCTTGAATTCATACCTTCCCGCAGGAAGATAGAAGGGCTTGTTAGGTGATGATGGTGGCACTGCATCCTTTGTTGTCGCCTCGCTTGCTGCCATCGCTAACATTGCATATTACATGTCCAGACACGCAGACGCCCTTTCAAGCTAATGCTTGCTGGCGCACGAATGGAGAGAAATAAAGTCCAGCGAAAGATAAGAACTGAAAAACCGTAGAGGCACTGTCACGCTGCTAGAAGGGCAAGGCGCATTCGGGGATCCACCTCGCTTTAAGCGCACACCAGTGCCTCTAACGCAATAGCAGCAAAGGCGTCCTTCTAAGAGATGCTTTTTGTTGGAATCGTCGGCAGCGCAGCGGTGGCGGCCGCAGCTGCTGCTGCTGCCGCGTCCGCCGCCGTTGCGGAAGCATGCGTGCGTGTGTGCCTCGGGGCAGCCGACCAATCACTGACCCGAGTCCTGATTGGTCTGCACACACCGAGAATATTGACCTAATGTGCATGCGCGCCCGTAGAACGTGCTTGCACATTGCGCACACGTCAGAAGGGGGAGCTGACGAGCGCGCGCGACTAATGCCAGCGCAAATGCGATATTTGGGCGCAAGCACGTGGACTTTTGGTGCATTCGCGGGCACTTTCGTGACGGCCACCATAGGATGACCAGCTCTGCTTGTCTGCCTTATTGGGGAGGATTATACACTTGCCTCTGCGGGCGTCAGTGGACAAGGAAACTTGAGCTAGGGGTAAGACCAACTGCGAACCTAGTAAGGTTTGAGATAATAATGGCATCAGCCTCGATTCGGTCCCCCCTCCCCCTTGGCGTCCCGTTTGAGTTGATATACGTGAAAAGCTCCTGGGTGTCCCTTAGCGCCGCTAACAGTATTGCGCACTACTGGACCGATACCTACGACAAAAGAACCTCCGCCGCTACTTGGTATGCGTGTTAGCCGATCCCCCAACAGACCTGCTCAGCAGAGGTTTAAAGTTCAGATTCACGCCCCGATTCTTCCACACCTGGACTATGATTGGATCACGACAGATAACTGATGTTTCTTCCACAGTCAGATAGCGGTTTACGACAGAAATTAGGATGACAAGGTTCAAGGTTTATTGAGCGAGAGTGTAAAAGCGTTTGGCAGCAAGGTCCCACTGAGGAGTGAGATTGACGTTGGCTGTTTATTTGACTAATGTGTCTTATTTTCACGCAATGTGGACAGTAGCCTTTGGCCAATTTACCCAGTCGGGTTTATCATTCCTCAAAACACATGCGGGATTTATCAATCCATAGCTCATACTCCAGGCGAAACCGTTAGACTTCGAAGGGGTTTTTTATTTCGATAAACCGTCTGGCCTCCTTTAAGTCCCGGTACGGTAAGTAAGGACTGCAGATTACTCACAGACTCTGATTTTCCTGTTATTGGATCGCTTGTAGTGACTGTCCTCTAGGGCAGACATAACACGCGTCAACATCTATGGCCACGCTTTCGATCTCCAGCCCAGTGCGCATGTTATCGTTAGGTTTAGGTGAGAGAAGGCAAGTTCCAGTGTTATAATACAAAAAGTCTAGTGGTCCTCCTAGATCAACTTCACTAACTGGTTACCTTTCTAAACAGTTGTGTGCCCAGCAAGCTGATTCTCTTAAGCCAACAACTGAGACAAACACATTAGGGTGCCTTGACCAACTGGTTGAGTTTGGCATAATAGCCTAACACTACGTCAGAAGCTTTGGGCCGTTTGATCTACAGGATTATTCAAATGCCCAACAATAACTAGGCCATTATATCACAACAAGTGCCTCTCTCCTCTCCCTCAATATGCGATCTACTTAATGCTGCCCAAAATGACTGAACAGATCGATCTTTGAACTTTAAATCTCGATCTGCGCCTGTAGACCTTAGTTTAAGCTGCTTCACATTAAGGTAGTGATTACTTTCTGAGGGAATCAAAAAGCAACAGTCGAACTAGATTCTGATGTCGCATTTCAGTACACGTTAGCGTGTGACGCATATACGGGTTTTTAACTTTGTCAGCAGCCTTGCTAAATCTCACCACCACTTGGTTAACAGCCTCCAACTGATACATAGGAGAGGTAAGAGGGAGTGAGAGCGACACTGAGGTATCCATCCTCAGGGGAGACCAGTTCGCTCCTTACAAATAACAAATCTAGAATGCTCGAATTTATTACGACGCTCTCATAGCCGTGGCTCGAGAGCTTGCCAGTTGACGGATTACCCGGATATCTTGGGAACATTCTGGATTGACTGGATGTCTTCAAATTTCTCCGCGATGGCTCTCCCTCTCAACCTGGCATTCATCACATCTTGACGGAAGGCTGCAGTCGCTCTTATTTTAGCTCGATGTATGTAATGGGGGACCAGGTCGCTTGTGACACGCGCAGACAAATTGTTTATTTTTATAAGACACTGTAATCACGAACACCGTTGGTGGTCTTAGCATTGTCTTGTCGGTGGAACAAAGTGGCTAAGAGAGCAGGGCGTGCGGTATCTTCAGCACAAGTCTGGCACAGTGCAAACTAGTCCACGCTCAAATCCCCTGTGCTGTGCCCACTCCAAGGGCACGCGGTGGACATCGCCATTTTCGAAAGTCGAAATATCAAGTTCTTCTTCCTTTTGCTAAAGCAACTTATGATCTCGATGTGTTATGTGTGCTTTTCTTTGGAAAACCTGGCTTACGAACGGTGTTCGCTCGTCTGCCTAATTGCGGAACGTTAAGCCTTGAGCGTAGGGTCTAGGACCCATGTGGATTGTCACACAGAGGTACTTGATCGGCACTTTGAAGGTTAAGACCGCGAAGATAAGGGAGGATGAAAGGCCTTCTTCCGACTTATTTTCTGGACCGGAAAAGTTCAGAGATCTTTTATCATGGGATGGTGTAAATTATCTTTCCATCAGTGAGCAGTGAACTCGAAGTCCATTGACTGAGGTCGGGAATGCTCTCAATTTCACAATTCTTTGGTTTAACTTTTTGGCCTCATTACGGGATGGGACAAGTATATTGATGCACCTGAGGTTATGGCATGACAGGTGGGAAACGGCTGACAAGGCAAAAATTATCATTTCAATCTCCCGTGATGTGTCGGCAATGGTTTTCAAGATTAGGACTTCTCATTGAATGGATAGGTCCAGAAAACTATTTCTTGTCATTCCTTGTCTTTTTAAATAACACGAGCCGTAAGGCAGCAAAATACTTAACTCCTGAAAATTCCTCTGATATCGCGACTTTCGTCCCACAAAAATTAACTTGTGGGGTTTCATAATATTATGAGCCGGCCGTTGTCCATCCGGATTGGAATTCTTAAGACCACTATTTAGTGATCTCAGAAGTCATTCCCATCCTACTGATTGACTACACATGTTGATACATATGCAGTGCGGATAAAAGTAGGGCCATTGCCTGAAAGCATACGCTTTTTTGACACTTCTACGCCAGCACTCGGACAGCAGTTTTTACTTAGCATCTGACATTCCCTATAGCGTCCTTTTAAATTGCCTTGCGTGCATGTCTGTGGAGAACGTACCTGTGTGTCACTTTTTCACTTCTTTAACATTTTATTTTGACCCAATGGTGAAAAACCCCGCAACCTCGATGGAATTCAAACTCACAGCGGCAAGATGAAGTCTTTAATACAGCCAACACTCTACCCACCCAAGCTACGAGGCCCCACCGGGAGCCGCGGATCGTAGCATGCGTTTGGAAGAAACTGGTGACGACACACAAAGGTCGAACTGTATCTGACATCTGAAATGCTTATTTAATATCAGGTTCTGGGGAATGTACAAATGAGTCCCTTGTACTGTAGGGGCTTAGAAGGCTTAGAGAATGTTTTGAAGCTTTGGCAAAATTCATTTAAAATAAAAAGGTGTTTCACATGCTCCATGACTTACAACCAAACGAAGTATTTGGTTGTGCCACATGAAGCGATCGGTTCGTTAAGCGAAAATAATAATAATTATTATAAAATCACAAGAGTGGGGTCTATCAGCTGAAGCGACCCTTTCTCAACGAAGTACTATTTAAAATTAGTCTTATACAGACCCATAGTTTTTAATTCATCAAAGATGAGAGGTTAGCATTACGGGTGTAACCAGGACCGAGTCTCGAAAGGCAGGCCAAGATAAAAGACAGCTACTGAGGAGGATTTTTTTCGTACAGGACTCTGAACTGTTATCGCGGACAGCTGCAGGGCCCCGGTGAGATTAAGGCGTGTGCCGATACCCTGGAGGGCATTTATGTCGGTGGCCGAGCTTAAAGTTGGAGGAAGGTCAAGGTTCGTGCGTCCATGTACGCACTGTTCGTATCATGAGAAAAGAACGTTTCTGATTGCCCGGACGTGAATAGGTGTCGATAATGATGGATATTGCTGGACGACAGTGGAAGTTGAACAGAGTGGTGAGCGTCAGAATGATAGCAGTCATCAGCCACTCAGAAAAACTTCGACTTCGTGGTTTTTCAAGATGTGTTAGATGTTCTTGGCAGACATGTCTGCCAGTATTGGCTGCTTTGCTGACACTCTCCACGGTGAACTATACCCCTCGTTTCAAGGGAGAGTAGTAAACAATCCTCTCTGCAAACCACTGCACACTTGTCATGACGTTATTGGGTACCAGCTTGTTTTTAGGTATTATTGTGGACATTATGCGTATCTGACCGCTGTGCTGATCTCCTTCATTTATCCTACTGGATTCATCTCTCACCATAGATGCTGACCGACTATAAAAACAATTCTGGGGACTTATCGATGTTTAACGAGGTGGTCTGAAGTGCTTCTTCAATCAAGTTGTATCCACTCGTACACTCCTTCTGCCTCGGATAGACGTAAAATACCCGGAAACAGCTGTAGTGAAAAATCGCAAGTCTCCCGCAAGAGACAGAACAGCTGTTTGTGGGTCGGCTTCCACAGTAATCTCTAACTGATCTCCAACATGTGTGGCCTCTCCCGGGCCTCATTTTTAAAGGTCATTGTCACCGGTCCAGAATTTTGTGACCCGGTTTCAGGCCTCCTTTCTGTTTGCGAAACTTTCCGCAAAGCCAGAATTAACGTTCGATACGGCCTCATTTGCACGGACTTCTAATTAAACCAATAGATAAAGGGACCATGATTCCTTTTGCTGTTACCATAACTCATAGACTGTCAAAAGGATGTATTATCAAGTCACTAGCTAGGGAGACGTCGCTATAGCGAATAGCGCAACACCACAATGAAAGCAAACGAAAGTGTTTGTGCCGTGTACACGCGAGAAGTATGCGAGTCGGTATGCGTTTGATATCCTGAAGTCAGTCAGCGGACTAAAATATCAATCGCGTTATGCCTGCAACCCAACAACATGACCGACAAAACAACTAAAACTAGACGGTACGGCCAATTATCCTACAGAGAACGAGTTTGAAAGGAAGCGCTTTTAGGTCTGCCGTGGGACCATGAAAAAAACGTCAATATAAACCTGTGTGAAAATTGTTATTACGAAATAAAAACGATTTTAGGAGAACTGCCATATGCTACCACATTTAGAATACAGCACTGATCGCGTCCACGGGTCTGTTGGAGATTTTGGATTACTGCATATTGAGTGGAAAACGCAAATGGCGGCGTCAGGCGTAATAGTCTGGAGGATTTCACAGGAAACTCTGCCTGAGGAATTGGTCAGTCTGCAAAAAAGGGACGTCGACGGGCACTTCGGGGAACAAAGGAACCTTCGGTATGTTTGCGTGCGTGGGCTAACAAACCTCCGGGTTACCCTGTCCTCGATCACAATACGTTCGCAAGACTAAGTCGTCTAGTCACCGCAGCCCCCATGGAGCCAGCCAAGGTTTTAATCATCTGGGCTGATTACAGCTCATAAGCCAGCATGAAAGTACCCCTAAGGGTGCTAAATAAAAATGATTTATTAATTTATTATTTATGACCATCCCAGTCCCCCACGACTTTGCCTGTACTTTTTACTGGCCAAACGTTGTCAGCGCATGCCACAGTCCGCCGATGCAGTGTAGGCGTTAAAAAGTCCATAATCCATGAAAGGCCACTTGCCGGATTGGCGTTTAAGGTGTGTCGCTCACTGCTTGTGATCTAATGCAGAGGACTGACGCGGAGAGCGACATTGTACAACGCACAGAGGTGCAAGGCGGGACATCGCGTGTGGTCCAACGACGACGCGCCGTCCCTTACGGACCGGCCGCTGCGGTCTGTACACACGCCTTCTAAGACGATCTGCGTAGGGTACACCCAAGATCTCAAAAAGCTGTCCGATGTATTACTTGCGGACTTGAAGTATGACGGGCTGACGACGGCTAATAAGCTAGAAATGGCCATCCCAGTCTCCCTTGTCTTTGTCGGTAATAACATACTGCCTAGATCATGCGCCACTGTGCGGCTGTTGGTTGGACTCGAGAGAGAGGGCCCGTAAGGCACAACGGAACGAGTGGGTTCCGTAAGAACAATCGGTGAGCGTCCCCTACCATTGTATATTACCGATGGAAACCAACAGGGCAACGGGCTCGTGGTCCAGTGGTTAGGGGCGTGGACTTCTGACTAATAGGTCGTGAGTTCGAGCCTCGGGTGTTCCACACTTCGGGGTTGGGTATGACTGGCTGACGACGGCTAATAAGCCAGAAATGGCCATTCCAGTATCCCGTGTCTTTGTCGATACCAACATACTGCCTACTTGAAGACCGAATTTTGCCTGTTACCAGCATCATAGATTACGACTATGCGTAAGGCGATAACTGGTTAATCAAACGACTTCACCTAAAATGGGACAATCCAGGCGTTTTATAAAGCGTTAAATGGACAATGAACAAGAAACATGGAATATCCGGTACAGTCTCTGCGGCTTCACAACTTCGTACATGAAAGTATAAATCTAAACAAAAGTGCATAGGCAGCTGAACATTTCGGCCCAAGTTAGAGTGATGCTATGATATTGCTGTCATTGAAACTTCATTGACTAGTTCAAATGTCACAAAAATGTGCGGTTTCGCAAATTTCTCAACGCGATGTTACAGCACCTTATTCCAGTTCACGACTTCCACCAACGTTCTAAATGTGCGTAGCTCAATTACCAAGTATCTGTATTTTGGACCTTTTGACTGCTTTTAAACGCAACGCTAGCTTTTAATATTCTATATATAAGCTATTGTCAGTTATCGCTTGTAAGTCAAGCAGGATATCCAGAGGGCCATTCTTCAAATAAAAATAAGCAGACTGAATTATTAAAACAGTCTGTTTCCAGTCTAAAAAAGCATGTCTTGACAATGTAGGCCAGTTTATCTGAATATTTTATTATAAATATTTAGGTCTCTACATATCAAAATTGCGTGTACAAGGAGCCTAGGCTGGACAGATCAGGGTTGTCAAATGAATATGCCAATATCTTTCCTGAAGAACCGTTGGGAGTTCTAGTAACCCTCGCGCAATGTGAGCTTAAAGCCGGTACCGCATTTTCTATCGAACGGTGGAACAAATTTCCGGATGTTGTGAACGCAATGCTTTAAATACTCTGGAAAACAAGAAGCTCCTCCTAGCAAATATGCCTGGTGCTAAAAACGCGTACAATCTGTGAAAGACAATCATTCTCATTTTCGTGGTTTTTAATTGCTGCGGACACGACCACCGCATACAGATTCAACGTCCATAGCTCAGTTTTGTTTGATATATGATCTGATGGATTTCTTACGATATAAGACTGACATCCTACTAAATTTAATTTACGTGTGAAAAAATGAAATCTAGTTTAAATGTCTTACTCAAGATAATGGAATCTCAGCCTCGTTGAGATCGTTAATTATGCCGACCTTCTTCCTGCCCTAGCATCCGGACCACATTACTATCTCCGAAACCTAGGGCTTTCCTTTATCATCCGATAAAAGCAATATGTTGCCATCCTTCACTGAAGGAATATGCATGCAGCGTGAAATATTGAAATTACTTATTCCAGGTAGTTAACCAGTATGTGCGTCAATTTCTTCTTCTTCCTTTTCTTACCATTCATTATCCTTATAGCTACCATCCTAGCCATCAAATCCTCATCAGTATCTACGGCGCAATAACGTCACTACAAGTTGTGATTTCAGAATCTCCGTTTTTCTCCCATGTCTTTTCGACTAGAATATATTTTGTCTCGAAGCCCTGCCATACAATCCAAAAAGGAGGTATATGCTTGCCTCATATGCATATATACTTTTAGGACGAATGTGCGAGATTGTAAGGAAAGAGCCTTGGGTTGGTCTGCCGAAGAACTGAATTGTCAACGGGTTTCATCTTGCTGCTAGTTTTCTGTGCCTATGAATGCACGGTCAAGCAAGATGGGGGTTTCCGCGATGGTACTCGTGTTTACGGCAAAAATGTATGCAAAACTCTTTATAGAAATCAGTTAAAAATATGCCAGTAGACAATGCCTGACAGGAAATGTCGGCTGCCCGGTTTTGACCTTACGAGTCGCTTACTGCAATCTTAGGGTCTTGGAAATCGCGGCAGCAAGGAATAATATACTAAGCTGAGAGCCACAGTTTTAACTGATTCTGTTTATGAATCCTCATCTAAAAATATTTTTTTTCATCTAAGCAAGAACTGCACTCAATAACCATTTAAAGAATACTCGGGGGAAAAGGGTTTACTGTCGATGATCCCTCACTGGACTATGCGACTTCTTCAAGAGCTCAGCCCCTGCTAGAAGTGCTGGTTCCAGCTATTGAAATATACCTATTATCGAATATTCGTTCAAGAAACGCGGATCAAAAATGTCTGGGAATCGAAATCGAGCAAACGTACTTGAGAACAATCAAAGGTCGAGGCTTACGTTGTAAATTCCGCGGGTACAAGGCATCACTGTGCATGCCACGTTAACTTCAAACGCTAATTTAGACTGACGTTTATGTATAGAAGCGCAGATCCGTCGCCCGATCGTGCTGTGGTCCAACTATATGACTAACTTACTTCACGATAGCATAACGACCAAGGTGAAGCTAAGTAGATGAATGCCAGAGTCGTTTGCATACTCATCCCGGACCGTATCTGTCTCTTATGCCGTGCTGAACTGATGGACGCTTACTGTCTAGCAGGACGTGGAATTGACATCATCTGCTGAACTATATAAAGATTACCCAATGTCCGACGTATGCAGATCTCAAGCCCAGTCTGAAAGACTAGGGTACATGACTTATTCTCCAGCAACTGTGTGCCAACTGCCACGAATGATGCCGGTATGAAACGGGGCCCAGACCTTTTCGTCTGCACCTCTCAAATTACGATCTTATAAAAGGTATGGAAAGCGCGGTGTATGTCCAGTGGCGCCAGCCGTGGAATATAACAAATGCATGGTAATTGACGTTGATTGGCGGCCCGACGCTCCGGAATAGTTTCCTTACGTGGAATGACAACCTCGGAAAGCGTTTTTGTCGACAACGAAATGGCAGCTTCCATCTTATCAGACAGCGAGGCCTTTGGAAGATTGAATTTTCATAATGAAATCTCCCTTGCAACCACATCAGCATCAGACTGAGAATGGTTATTGTCCGGAGGACGCCTCCCCAGTTTGTGGAGGTCAAAGCAGTCAGCTAAAACCAATAAGAAAATTCTTGCCACTTTCATTTAAATTTTCATTGTATGCTAGTAAAGAATAAGTTCAGGGACACATCAACACCCCTCAGGTCTTGGAGTTAAAAAGTATGCTTAGCACCTTTACGAGGCAGAAGCAAATATAGATACCGCTGATTAGTCGTGTTGTAAAGTTGAACGGTGAGTAAATGCCGAAGGGACTTTTTAATGGTGATGCCACTATAACTTATATCCGAGGAAAGCGAACTAAACGCTAAAAGGATATTTTGAACATCTCACTTAAGTGGCGCGGAATGATGCAAGAAGCCAGAGAATCCATCGCATAGGATGGGAGTACACAACTGCCTGTCGGGAAGCTTTGAGTGACAACCTTGAAGTCAATCCAACACGGGAATCAGCTCAAATGGCAATCATACGAGACTGAAATATCGCAAATTAACGCTGTCAAAACGGAAACACACGCATAGACAAAACATCTAGTGTAGTCACAGCGTAGTCGATAGTGTCAGTGTACTCGTTTTTGTGGGCCCTTCCTAACACGGATCAGTTTGAAAGCGAAGTCAAGTATCGATCGAAAAAACGGTGAACGGTTTCTACGATCTCCATTCGGCAAAACCCAGGGTCATATAACTTGTACATGTTCTCGTATACGCAGGAGTCAAATTGGCGTATTCGATTGTTTCGTAGAGTTCTGCACATAGTTATAGATGAATCTTTGAATGCAACACTACTTTCGGGCGCTTCACGTGCTGTACAACTGTTATTTGGCTTATCTTTTCTCCGTTAAAATTATGTTCACCCCAGTAGAAACGAGAAGAAGAGGTGCAGGAAACAGCTCAGAAGAAGCAGATATGACTGGCAAACTAAAAACTTATTAGCCTGACGTTCCAAACTCCCACTCAAGCCTATCATCAATAAAAGTCATCTATATACACAGCCCTTTGTCTTTTAGTTGGTGTAGACGCAATCCGTGCGGTAACCCTAAGTTGATTGAGTTTGATAATTTGACAAAGTTGTCATGCGTTTCAGCGGGTTTGTCAGTTCTTTCACTATCAGACTTAACATAGTCCGAATAGACAATGAGGTTTAATAAAAGCTTCGAGCTATAGTAAAGTTAATTCCACAAAATGCTCTGTTTCTTATGTTGTAAGGGGAATGACATGGAATCATTCCTTGTCAAAAGATGGGCGACGTTTTACGGTCGGAATGCTTTATACCTTTGAAAGCTGTTACTCTAAATGCCCAATAGTCACTCAGGCATCCTTTCCGTACGTCTTTTCGGACAAAATGTTTTCTGCAGCAGTTTTGATTGTGGTCTCATATTTTTTACAAATGGAATCTATGGACCGTATGAGCGTGCGTGGGTTCCGGTCAAATCACCCTGCTGTGTTGACGTCATCCAATTTTTCAGCCTGACCTATTTAATTAGAAAATTTTGCACCAGACTTAAGAGACTACACATGTTCTTTTGATCGTCCTGCCGTCGGACATGATGCGAAAAGACGGTACACGAGGGAATGGCTCCAGTAGCAAGACCAAAAGATAATTTTAGAAGTATTATTTGTTCGCACATTTCGGCCACGTCGTTTCCATGTCTTGCATTTGTTTGTTCTTCCTTTGGCACAAACCTGAACGTACTTGAAGCCTTGTATGAGAACAGAGTGCTCGTTGTCAGGCTAGAACTTTTAGAAGTCCTGACACTTCTCCTCTTATGAAACATTCAAGCAAACTCATGAGGACGGAACTTGTTGGAGCACTGTGGCATGAAATGAAATGTCAGTCTCTAGTTGTAGGACCTTTGTAATAATCACGTTTGCTTAATTTTCCGTCTATGGATAAGCGTAAAATGGATTACAGGAAAGTGCCGGACGAATCGACTTTTGCATCTGTCAGACGACTTGAGAATCCCATCATGTGTGGTTTTTACAAAAGTTTCCGTCCTTTATAACATGCGCCTAGTCTTTCTGATTTTGTTCTATTTGACGGCAAAGTTTCGTAATTCAAACCTCACTAGCTCTAACGTTCGACATAAAGTTGATGGGCTGTCAGCCCACATTTCCAAATCAGGGCTTACGTTTTTCGACTAATTAATTTAAGCGGTTCTAAACCTATTCAATTTCGACTATTAGATTCAACTAGATCAAGTGAACAGTAAATCAAAATTATTGGTGTATAAAAGTTAAATGTGCTTCTGTGCTACGGACGTAGTCGACGGTGCCCCGTGCTCCTGGATCCAGGGAATGACCTTTGCCGCTGGAGAGCCTGCCATGGGCACAATAAAGATTTAGCAGAAATTTCCTGGGAAGGATTCAGAAAACAATTAAATGGGCCTGCATTTTTATTTAGTGAACTCTCATTAGACCACTATATTTGTATGACAGCGGGGTTACTTAAAGCCTTAGATAATTAGGGGAATTAGAATGTGCCAATCTTTTCACTTTGAGGCAGCCACTGCCATTCAGCAAGAATCTATTCAGCATACAAATTCTGTGTAGATTTCCTGCTGTTGACTGTTTCTAACAGCCGATTGGATCACATGCATCGTAGTCAAGAGAGCCAAGGCTCTTTGATTTATCAGTTGGTAGACATTTGACTGGGCCGCTAATTACTCCAAGGTGTTCGGTAGTTCGGCGAAGAATGTCTATCAGTCAGACTGAGGGGTAGCTAATTACCGGTCGGAACAGTAGACAAATTGGCAAGACGGAATCTGCCCGTTAGCCTAGGCTCTATCCACCCGCAGGTAGCAGGTAGTGTAGTGCCCTTTATTTGCACTTTCTCAAATTTGAATAATAAACAATTGGAAATATGGAACGAAATTATGTTCAAACACGGTTGAGAATTCATCTGGCCAATCAGTTATTTTTGAAAATGTCACAAGACAAGGACGCTAAAACACGGTCACGGTTTCCACACCAGTAAAGTAAGCTTCGTCCTTTGCCCAGCGCAATCCATGAATTTCACACTGGTGTGCCGGAGAAGTATTCGTATTCACCAAGCACAAGGAAGTACACTTCAAAAACACTGATTTCGCGTAGGCTTGTTTCGGAAAATCTCGGCCGCTTATTATCTTGGACCTAAATTATCAGATTACTTGGAATCTAAATACCCCTAACTTCAGTGTTTTTTCAACATCGTATTCGATATTACTGAGTTTTAGCTTACGCAATTTTATGAACCCCAATCACAAAGTAGACCAGGCTCTCCGGGTAGACTCATTTTGAGAGGTTTGGGTGTCAAGTTCCAATAATGAGGACAAAAACATAAAGTTGTCTTTAGCGTGCCTTCACCTCTGGACAACTGATGGCGTTAAAAACATACAATAATGGATATCATCGAAAAGGGACTGAAAATATGAAACTGGAAATGTAAACAAGGTCAAGTTCTCAAATGCTACAGTCTTAATAGACGTCATTTCGTGGAACGGAGTGTAGAAATATCCCTGATTTTATATTTCTTGCTATTAGTACTGCAATATTTCCTAAATTACACCACCGGGAATCCGGGTCAACGTTTAATGAATTCGTATTCTTTTTGCATAAAATATATTTTCCTTTAGTATTCTGTTTAACAGACTGACGTTGCCTATTCATAGGAAGATGAGCATGAACTTCTACGAACCTATAGAAAAAGCGTCTGTTTGAAGTACACTTTTTGAGTCCGAAACTATTGTTCCGTAATGATTTGTTAAAACGGATATCAATAAATTCATCCAGGACTCTTCCATCTTTGACAACATAACTAATTGAGACAATTCCCTGCCCGTAATTGTGAAAGGAATTGGAAAATTCTTCAGCATACTGGTAACGGAAGTTTTAAAGTAAGTAAGTCTTCAGTACTATATGGTCATTTAGGCTAAGGGCTAATTTTATTTGGCATTTCCGAGTTTGAAGAAGCCCATGACTGTACGGGTTTTGCGGCCAGCATGCTGTTCCTTACAGAATTATATGCACACATGTTTTTAAACTTGACCTCCCTCGTCAGAGGTAAATCCAGGAAGGCGGAATAGATGCAGTTATTATTTAACTGATGGACAATCACTGGTATTCCGTGATCCGCCATTCTTTGCCCGGATAGACTGGGCATATTTTCGTCCATAAAGTTGAATTATCCATATCTGTTTTGCATCTTGAAGACACAGATTGTACTGTGTTGTGACAGAGAATGCGAATGAATGACCACATCTCGGGCAACGCAGCGACTTACAAAGTTGGGGAACTAGTGACACGTAAGCTGGCCCTGCCTTTTACATCTCCATTCAAAACGCCATGCTAAATGGATCCTCTTGGGCGGGTGGCCTGCTGCGTCAGATAGTGAACCGAACAGAAAATTATGCGTGAAGTTGCTTGTGGAGTAGCGGACTTTTGATATATCTACCTCACTCTGGCTTTCACGCATACTGCGTTTCGATATCACAGACGCTGGACATGGACTCAGTGGCCGTTAAAGCGAAAAGGCTCGCCCACGCGTTTTGTCTATAACTCTAGTTGCACAAAAGTTCATCCATAGGGTCTAAGATCTCAAAAAGTGAATGCCATAAAGACAGCATTTAAAAAGAACCAATAAAGCCTGACCCTCAGTCCTTAGTGTGACCGAGTCATCACGCCAACTAGGAACTCTTAAAGCTACGACTGTATTCGCATCCCGATGGTTTAAATGCACGTTTAGCTACTTACAGTGGAAGGTCTAGCCGCTGAATCACTCAAGCTGACACCCCTTAACATGTTAGCCAGTAGCTTGCCTGAGACGTGACGTGGTTTGGTACCGATCCCAAATTTTACAAAAGTGGGAGTGGCCATAAAGTCCATACTAGGAAGGATCACCGAAGTCTGGCCTTAAGTTATACTGTCGGCTGGCGGCTTCTAAAATCATGAATTTTGGCTTATTGTGATGGGTTCAAGTGCGTCCGATTAACTTTGGTGATGAGTGGCTTGATTTGCCATGAGAATCACTTCCTACTATTGGTATTTCTTCCGCATTCCTCTCTCGTGCATCAGCAGGATGTGAGCCAACTAATGATCGGGTTGGATAAAATGGATGACGTGGCATTCAGTAAGTGATCGATCTCATGAAATGCGAACCAAAATTCCAAAATGAGTTTTCGATTAAAAATGATTATTTGAGGGGGATTATAGTATGGACTATTTCAAGGCATACTACCATAACATTTTAGCTACGCCAGGATGTTGGCTTTTGAGTTCACTCCTCTGGTAGTCTACAAAAGCCGCATTCGATTAAAAATAAGTACTTACTCAGTGTGCATTTCCGTACTGGTTTTTGACACCCTTGTAAATTTGAGGATATCTTTTTAAAACGTGCTTAAAATATTTTTTTCTATATTTCTTTTCTGGTAAATCACGTCTTCAAATTTTATTTCAAAGAAAGGGTATCGTTCGGTTTTATAAACGCTTTCAATGGTGTAATGTTTAAGACCGTGCCATGGTTATTCAAAAAGCACCGTATGTGTTCGTTTAATAGCGCTCCTCATGAAGGATACAACAAAAATCCACATTCGTTGCAACATTTATTAAGTCCCATTTGGGACTTTCTCGGTCGCATAAAGGAATGTACACGAAAAGTAAACAGGCTATAAATTAGAAGCCCTAAACGAAAATTGGACGATAGGCTGGGTTCAGGCGTATTCACAGATTGCAAAAACGTTTCTAAAACCAAAAGATACCCTTTCTTCGAATTCACATTTTGAAGCTAACACGGGTTTCCATCAAATGCGTACAGGAAAAAATATTTTTCGGGTTGTTTTCTATAAAATATATATAAGCTTATTAGGACATCAAATGTCAACAGGGAAAATGCATATTGATTAGGTAGTAATTTTTACCGAACGTGGTTTTTGTAGTCAGCCAAGCAGAATCGCGCTTAAAAGCTTACATCCTAGCGTAGTTGAAATATCATGAGACTGCCACGGGGCCAGTACGTATATTTGGTGCAAAAGACAGAAGCCCTGAAAACTTTATTTAGACGGTACAGGTGTAAGGGAAAATAGTTAAATTGTAAAAAAATTGCGCGCAATTTTAGTAAGGTGAATGCATAAATCTAGTAATGGAACACAAATGCGAAAAATGAATGGTACTTATGAAATAATTTCGAAAAACTTTGTTCACCGCATTCGGACGGAAAATTTCTACAGGGGTCAATTTTGAGCACTAAAAAGGTTCTGTTGAAATTATGTTAGTAGTATATTTATAGTAATTTTAATAATCCGTTAGATCAGACTTCGACAGTTTTGGTTGCCCTTCAGCAGGCGAGTATCCAGTTGTCTCTTGAACACACTCACGGTAGGGGAATTAACAACATACTCCGGCAAAGAGTTCCATTGGCGAATGACCCTCTGTGAGAAATATGAGGAGCATTGATTTGTGTAGCACAGTTCCCTTTTGAGCTGATAATCATGTCGTCTGAATTTAGACTTGGGTGCCATTTCAAAACACGTTTACCAGTCGACATCCAGATTAAGTCCTCTTAGCAAGTGGAACGTTGCTATGGGGTCACCTTTGTCCTGCCTGTAGTGGAGGAAATAGAGGTTCGAATCCGTCAGGCGCTGTTCGTACGTAAAATTTTTGAGGCCATGAACAGCCTTTGTAGCACGCCATTGTACACATTCAATGATATCTATATCCTTCCGAAGCCAGGGCCGCCAAGCCTGTACCGCATATTCCAGGTGCCGCCGCACAAATGTCCCATATAGTTTTCCAAAGACATATGTATTCAAGTGAATAAACGTTCTGCGTACCGCGCTCATGACTGACATTGCCCGCACAGCGACTTTAGAACACTGCCTGGTGACGCTTAGATAGTCTTTAATGAATACAACGAGATATTTTGCACATATACTGTTTTCAGTGGTTGATTTTCCAGGAGATATTGTCGTGAGGTTGGATTTTTTCCTCGCCTTGCTGGTACCACGTGCATTACGGCACATTTTTTGACGTTGAATTTAATGCACCATTTCTCGCCCCATGAGTGCAAATTCTTTACGTCCTCTTGTAGTATCTTGACGTCATCTTCATCTTTTATCGCTCTCCATAGTTTAAGATCTTCTGCCAAGAGCGCTATGTCCGATTTCACTTTCTGTACTAGGTCATTTACATACATAATGAATAGGGTTGGCCCAAGAACTGACCCCTGTGGGATTCCAATTGTAACATTCCACTTGCCCATTCTGAGCAATAGCCACCCGCAGTGACCTTTTGTCTACGACCGTTTAGGAGATCTTAAATCCAGCTCAGAAGATTTCCTCTTATCCCTACTTCTGACAACTTTTGAACGATGCGGTTATGTGGGACTCAATCAAACTTAACGAATTATTCAAAAGGCAATTTGGCGAGCATACGTCTGCTTTCGATAACTTCTCTTCAGGCCTGTACATTTATATGGCTATTGAAGTAATGAATTAAAAGATACGGGCAAGTAGATAATTAAGCTGTAGCTCGGATTTGGAAAGGGGAGGGGAGGGGAGGGGGAGAGTGAAACACCACAATTCCAGTCAGCGCCAGGGAGAAGGTGGGTCCCGGCGAAGGTAATTACATGCGGGTGGCTGGCTTGGTGACTTTGAACAACAGTAACTTTGGGACCTGTATGAAATTCTTCTGTGCGCATAGGACCGGTCGGCGTAGCCTGATTTCAGCGGCCTCTGCCATATCCAGCAAACGCTGCCCAGGCAGTTTTGGATAGCCTGATGGGACCTTGTAAATCACTCTGAAGGCCTCTCTGGCGTCTACATGGTGGTCTGTGTCTACCATGTGCGCGAGGATCGAGCTGTTGATGGTCTTTATTTGTCCCCTTTCTAGCCATGCTGGGAGATGTTCTTTCATTCTTTTGGATAAACGCCGGCTCGTGCGACCAATATATTCTGCCCCACAGGAGCAGGTGAAGGAGTAAATACACATAGAGGTGGTCTGAGCCGATAGTTTGTTCTTGCCCTCTCCGTATAGGATGGGACTGGTGGAGAACAGTACACGGGTGTCAGCTGCTGGAAATGTCTGTGCTACAGCTTGCGTAAGGCGTCTTCTTAAAAGTTCGCTTGCTGCATCCCCTTGGAATGGGACCCTGATAAAGAGCCTTTTCTTTCCTGCCGTCAGTATCGGGGGCTTTTGTGGTCTTTCGGCCATGTTCTTAGCAATGAATCGATCAGGATACCCGTTTTGGCGGAAGAGGCTTTCGATGATCTTAAGCTCTTTTTCAACGCTACCAGCTGAGCAGATTCTTTTCACTCTTTCTGTCAAACAGCGGACTAATTCTAATTATTCTAAAGCGGAAACTCGTTTCAGAATTTCGGTTAACGTTTCATGAGGTTGGTCCCTGATTGTAGATCCCTGCCTATTTGCGCCCACTCTAGCACTCGCTAACGAGCGTAACAGTTCACCCATCATGTATGACGTCTGCCGGTGTGTGTGTACGGTGGGGGACCGTAGTGCACGCACATTTGATCGCACAGACCCATGCGGTGGTCAAACATGCGGGCGATGCGTGAACTTTTATGAAGTCCTAAAAGGTCACAAGTACTTCACGTGTTTGGTGGTCATGTGTTCGGTCACTTTAATCGGACAGCTACATGGATCACATATCGCGTCTCATTGGTGAGATTTTGGGTTTCAAAACTTCAAATATTTTCAGTAATAAACGTCCTCTTGGCTTTTGCACTCCCTGCCAGCGTCACTACCATTCTGCTGTCAATTAAAGCTCGCTAGAAACAACCAACATCTTGTCACTGAATAGGAATAGGGATAAAGCAAGGAAAATTCATCTTCTTTCATTAATGGCTTCCCAGGCGAATCAAAGGCGACCCAGTGGCCGTACTAGCTCAAAAACCGGTCAACAGTAACTGGCAACTTAGGGGATATCAGCAGCTACCATTCTAAAAAAGCCATTCACAAAACGAACCTTTAGTGGCGAAACCTACAAAATTTGATTTCAGTCCATATTCGTGCATTCGACTTCAGTATATTATCTGACTAGCAAGAGTAATGAAATCTATGAGTGATTGCTCATCGCTCACAAACTGACACTGATACTTGGATCCAATATTTGTGTTAATAAGTAACAATTTTAGGGGAAGTAAAATACAAAAATATTAGAGGAAGTGTTACGTTGTTTAGAAATATCAATTTCTTAGAAGAGCGGAGAATTTCGAAAAGGTCAGAAATGGTTTTACTTACGTGAACTTGAGTCTTCGACGTATAGAGAGTAAATATCGCAGCACACATAGAATAATGTTTAATAATAGTATTTTGGTGAAGTTTAACAACAATATTCTTTAAGACTTAGTGTACTGCCACGTATGGCCGTTTATCAGCAACCTACAGTCCGTGTGTAGATTCCATAACAGTTTCCCAAGGATTCGTGGGTTCTCCGCCCTTTTCCATTAATTGAGATTCTACTAAATAAGTCAAACAGGATTTTGCTCGATTTCGTAGATAGGGATTTCAAAGTAAAAAATGTTTAATATGCTGGGAGATGGGTCAGTGACTAATACATTTAAATAGAATTGACGAGTGCAATCGTAAACATATCCTTTGATGAAAAAGGAAGAGGTTCTTTGGGAAAAAATCGAGTTCTACTCCGGAATTTTCGAATTGGTGACACCACCCGGTCGTCAGACGAATTGAAAATAAAAGAAAAAAGGGGACAGTCACACTAGACTAGTTGACGCGACAGGACAGACATTGAAGGGCGGACCATTAGCGTGTGAGGAGTGATGTGGGCAGGGTGTCACGTTGGGTTCTCAGCCAGGAGGGAAGGGTGGGGAGAAAACAGTTACGGCTCCCAGCGTTGGAGGGGGAGGGGAGAATAGTCAGTTGGCGGAACTGCGGGCACCTGTATTAGCGGCAGCTGATGCGGCGTGGGGCTCGGCTTAGTGAGACCTGATCTTAGGCCCTCATAATGGGCGTCTAGGTCAACGTAGCGGTTGATGCTGTCCCCATTAGAGTACCATGCCTCTAGGAGTTCTCCGCACGTTTTGTGTTGACAGTGGCAATGACCTCAGTGTCATCCCAATTGAATCGGTGGTCGCACTGAAGTGCGTGCACAAAGACGAGGAAGAGTGGGTCCCGGCGACGGACAGCCAGTTCGTTTTCATTAATTTAAGTTCCTAGGCGTCGTCCTATCTGACCAAGATATACGCAGGGCCACTGGCACACGGGATGCGACAGATAGCATTTGTCTGCTCCTCTTTGGGGATAGGATACTTTATTCGAGATAAGGCTGCGCGCAGTGAGGATGTAGGCTTGTGGGCAACGCGGATATCAAATTGAGTTAACTGACGGCGATGATCTCTGAGGTCCCCTACATACAAGGTAGGGAGAGGAATTTCGGTGCCATGGTTTCTCCATTTGAGGAGGGACCTCGGGGTTGTGCCTGACGCCTAAGGCAATTCTTCACAAAACAAATCGGATATCCGTTAGATCGAAGCAACCGATACAGGTAAGCTAACCCCTTCTTCAGGAGATCGTCATTGCTACGATAACGGTAGGCCCGGTGGAAGTGGGTTCGGACGCAGTTTCGTTTGTGAGCCGCAGTATGATTGCTTCCATAATTGAGGATGATCTCGGGATCAGACCCGTTTCTGTGGACGCTTTTTGCGAGACTACCACCGTCAAGCTTTTGTATTTTCACGTCCAGAAACGGCAGACTGTCTTCTACTGCCTCTTCACGGGTAAATTGTATGGCTGGAAAGACAATTCAACCTCTGTTGTACCCTTTCAACTTCACAGTACTTTATTACGACAAAAGTGTCGTCGACATAGCGGAGTCACATTTTTGGCTAAAGAGTTTGAAAAACCTCATTTTCCAGTCTCTGTAACACTATTTCGGCCAGTAGTCCTGATATTAAGAAAACCATTTGACTTCTGTTTACCTGTTGGTAGTAATTATTGTCGAATTTGCAATAGTTCCTAGGCAGAGTTTGAGCAGTTCTTTAACATGCTGTGCTGAAATATCAAGTGGATCGTCCTTTAACCGTTGGGCTACGCAGTCAATTGCATATGACAAGAACCTTTCTTCCGTGAAATTAATTTACACTTTTTCTTTGTTCTGAATTACGCTGAGTTTCAGATCAGCCTTAAAATATCGCTAAATATTTTTAGATTTTCAGTGTTTTCCATCGGTTGTCCATAAAAACAGATTCTGTATTATGTGTTTGTTAAAACCTTTCAAATGGCGATACTTCCAGAAGGCATTCATCACTTTGGAGAGAGGTAGGCGTGCTTTGTCATGTAGAAGGTCGCTTGGGTCACATTTGAAGGCTCACCCAAACATGAAACCTCACCATCGAAAAAATTGAGCGTCCAAAAAAGTCAATTACAAAAAGGCCTTCGATCAGTTAGAAAGCTTACCCTAATTAGTAACCTTTTAAGGAGTGATTTAATACTGCATTCTGTTGACAGATGTCTATATACTTTAGGTTAACACACAATGAATCCAAGGAACATGTTTCTACTTCTGGCTGTTTCTTTCATAGTTCTAAAAATATTCATATTTTTCAATTGCACACTTTAGATCACGCTTTCCTGTATAAATGATGCACACTTTCATTATCGTTGCTCGCTTTTAGGCTTCGTTCTATGATTATGAATGCATGACAGAATAGCCATATAAATGCTGATATTTTGTTGAAACTTAATATTCCATTCCATGCAAAAAATTAACCTGCACGATCGGTAAGGTTTCGTGTGTTCAGAGCTAAAAAGACTATTCGATGATAGGCAGTTTGGCGAGAAAATAGAATTTTCCAAATGATGAAATAATTTCGGTCTACTGTGATTGCCTGTGTAAGTCACTACTGCTCTTTAGGGCACCAAATCGCACAGCTTTGTTAATATGACTTTTAAAGATAGATAAAACGTCTGTTTCACTGAAATAACCTGTGTTATCAAACTACTTCCCACAGAAGGCATCAAAACATCAATTTTCAACTTTAGCAAGTTCTGTTGAGTAAAACCTCCGAGAGGAACGTACTCTTCTCTCAAAGGAAAGTAAGCTTAGATGCGCAATCGAAGTCTAGGACAGATACTTGCATGGGGAATAGTCCGGATATATCGCAACGTCCATTTTCGCTTAAATTAATGGACTTATTTTCTGCATAAGAAAGGGATATCTTTTTGAAGAGGATGGGCAAGGGAGCAGAATGCGCAATGTCTAAGATGTCTCAAAATTCTGTCTTCAGGTTTCGTGAGATAGGCCATTAAGTTTGCAAAGATAATTGACGTGAAAGGCTATACTGATTAGCAAGAAAGATTACCTCGAATTGGTTCATACACGATAGGATGTCGGATTTCGACGGGGAAAATGTGGAGTAATTTCGGATAATGGAGAGCAGTCGTTATCTTAAGATAATGTGTTTATTTGACCACTTTGCATGAGCCTAGCATTAAGTTAATTCCTTTGAAGCATAAATAAACAGTTTTATAACTACAGAAAACTCTTAAAAGGGGATAGGACGCTTTTCATGTCAGTAAATCCTGATGTAGCCGCTTGCTTCAACTTCATGCTTGAATAAGCTCTCGATGAAAACCACTCGATGTTCAGCGCAGTTTGCTAAACTTTGCTTCGTTTTTTTCAGAGTAAAGGGGATGATATAAGAAGGAACAGGTTATTTGTATGTCTGACTTAAAATTCCTCTATCTCAGAGGCGATGAATTACTTCATAAAATGTGCTCAGGATGGATTCCGTAAAAAATAAAGTTTCGCATAAGGGATCCCTGTATACGAGATATACACAACAAATTTAAATAATGTTCAATGAAGAAAAGTCTGGTGCCTTTGATATTTTATGCTCCATTAAATTTCTCCAAGAGATTATTCTTCTGAAATCCCGTGTTTCATTCCCGCTGTAAATTACCGTTACGTCAGAAGAAAAGTGAAACACCTGCAATTTTACAAAACGTAGAAGGCATGTTTTTGTTCAGATTGACAAGTTATTCAACACACTTGCGATTTTCAGAGTTGGAAAACATATTCAACGTTAAATTTTGCACAGTTATGTTAGAGGCTTCTTTTATATACTTCCCATTTGCTCAAAAGAGTTCAACATCTTTCTCGATATTCTGTTAACAGAGAGAATGTACAACTATTGCCATTCCCAGCGACCTCGTCACACTCGGACTTGGGGACAAACTCTGCTCCACAGAGCACTGAAATATGTTTAACCCAACCCAGGCCACAGGTGGCACACTAGAGCTGTCGTGTAGGGGCGTTTTTCCACTGAGTAGGACTGCACTGTGATGACCCGCAAGAATGAACCCAGGAGTTCTGGATACTACTGGACCAGTTAGCAGTAAACGGTTACCCCACAACACCCTCGGTCGCTGCCCCTGTACGCGCCCGTAAGAAACAAAATAAAAGACTCTACTTCAGCAGAAAGACAAACACCAGGCCGTCTTCTACAAGTTGGAACTTCTTTTGAATCACTGTCAGTTATTACAAGACCACGCAAGGGACTGCCTGTCGGAGATCAAAGGCAGAGCGATGCAAACGTGATTCATGTTTAAATTTACTGTTGATTCCAAATTAATCATATTTTTTGCCGTTGACACATTAACTTTCTCCCATGTAAGATCTCACATCACCTACGGCCTGGTCAATATGCAGAATGAATCCCATGCGTTTGATACAAGCTATTAATGGGTTTAACAACCAGTTTGCTTCTAATCTTCACTTAGGGAAGTCAGCCGGCCGAACTTGTCTACCTAATTTCTGACATGTGGCGCGTGTTTTTGGGAAGCGATGCAATGTTGGCTTCTTCACTTTCGCAGTTAGAGAGGGGTCTAATGTCTCACACTGGTTGAGCAACAGTTCCATTTTTGGATGAATGTGTGACTTTGTGACGGCAAGGAGCAGAAATGAGAATTCTGAGCCGCTTACAACTAGTCTTTTATGGCCGAACAATTTTCAGTTAAACGTTTAGCAACGTAATCGTGCAACGCTTTGCTGAAACAATGAGCAAACATGCGGAGACACAATACTTAGAATAGCAGTCCAGAAGTTTATCGACATCTTCACCTTTGGTGAGGGAAAAACAGTCACCGTGAAGATGCCTTTCTATCCACCATTAGATGGGATTTAGCATTCTACAAACCGAAAT
Organism: Spirometra erinaceieuropaei; assembly: GCA_902702965.1. NCBI lineage: Eukaryota > Metazoa > Platyhelminthes > Cestoda > Diphyllobothriidea > Diphyllobothriidae > Spirometra > Spirometra erinaceieuropaei. The sequence goes on from CACRXP010000076.1 coordinate 957,414, forward strand.
AATCGGTCTGTAAATTATCTTGTAACTGTACAGAAAGTACACAATGGGAAACATTTACGGCAACTTCTTTCTTGTTTATTGCAAATATTCCTTTGAAGGCGGGGTTTGGCAGAAATGATTTGTAATTTCTGCTTAGAGGATCAACCATTGGCGAAGTCAGTTGTTCCACCTTCCTGTCAGTTCTGTATGGCCAACACATTGGCAATGAGGAATTTCAGATAGAAGTTTACCCATTCATTTATTACATTTCAGGCAGACGAAATAAACTACCTACTACCTTATTACAGTGGAAGGTTTACCTGTAACGCATTTTTCGCGAAACGCGCGCTTTAAGAGTTCGCATAAGGCTTCTTTGCCCTCTACACCGTTACATGCACAATGACGGCTTGAAGGTATACCAACTCCACGCAAAATGATGTTATCTATATAGTCTCAAATAAAAGCCGACTTTTTATTTAAGCAGACATAAATTACATTTTAATTCTGAATTGAAGGAAATTGCCTGACGGTCAAAATTTGAAAACTTCGCGGAACATTTTACTGCCCAATGAAAAACACTAGAGAGATAATTGGTTCATTTATATTGACCTGCCTGTGAAGAACTCGACGCCTCGGTGGGATTTGAACCCATCGAACCCAGTAAGGGGAAGGCTTTAGTACAGCCAACGCTCTAACCACTTGAGCTACGAGGCCCCGGCGCCCAACCTGCTGCAACGTTTGGAATTCACCAAATCTGATACAGTAAATTGACTTCCCAGGCAGGAGTTCCTAAGTAATTCACCTAGAATCCACCAGATGACTACCAGGCTTACGTAATTTATAGAGGTTTTGCGGATTTTGAACAATTCCTACTGACCCAACTGTGAAAAACTCGGCGACTCGGTGCGTCAATATGAATTATTCAAAATCTGCCAAAACATCTATGAATAATTAGTTGAGTTTGAAACTTAAAAAAAAATGACTCAGTCACAACAGCCCACTAAGTAAGATTCGTCTGTGGGCACTGCCATACCCATTGGAATACCACTCATTTATAAACAATTAATATTGCTAAATCTTCAATTTACTCGTAAGAACATTACGGCAGCTACAGATTTTGCTCGCGGCGGTGACACGGGCCAATTCGCATTATTGCCGGCTTTTCTGTTGATGCTTATTTTATCATCAAACGAAGCAGAGTTTAAGAGATCTCCTTAGAACTGGAAGCAGAAATCTACTGGCATGCACGTTCTTTCTCATGGGTCACAAACAACCGCATTTTGTCCAATAATGGTGGTGGATTTGTAAAAGAGCGGAGTACCAAACAGTCTACTAGAAAGGACCAACAGTTCATCGTTAGCTCCACTCCGTACGTAGAAACAAAATAGACATCCCAGTCGAATTTTTGAGTCAAAGGTTAACTGCCGTTAGAGTGCAGTCTGAAAATGTCACTGGAATAAAAATAATAGTGTCTCAGGTTAGAACTTCGAAGACAGCTCTCACAGAAACGTGATGTTTGGCAAATGATAGTAAAGAAATGATGTTCCTGTTTGGAGGGAAAAATTTCGCAACAACTTATCGTGTTTCTAAACTTCTCAGACATAATGGGGTTACTTACCACCTATTCTATGCAAGCAGGGGAGAAATTCGGAGTGAGCGGGATTAGACCTTAAATAGCCGCTTTGAAAGGTAGAAGGCAGAGAGATAAAGACCTCTATAAGAGTTTTCTCACTAAATCTGCGTGTAGAGTTAGCAGTTGTCTGCGTCCACATACCCATACGATTATCGAATTTTTGAATTTACACACGTGATCTTTTGTGCACGTGGGCAACGTACACTACACAATGAATAAAAGAAAGGGAAAAACTGACTGAGATCGAAGGTTAGACCCTGCCGGTTTTGAACTGAAGCCTGCGATTTGTCATTACAAATGTACGAGCGAATGTAAATGGCAAAATCGAAGAAAGGCAAGTCGCCAAAGAGCGCGGGATCCAAGAATGGAAAGTCATCAAAAAGCAAGAATTCCAAGAAAGGTAAGGGATCCCGGGAGTCCGGCAGAGAGCCCCCAATGGACGCCGCAATACAGACAGAACCAACCTGTGTCTGCTACATTTGTTCTCGGGAATTCAAGGATTATGCCGCTGTTCAGGCACATCTCCTATTAATGGATCATTTTCCACCGAACGACGTTATCAATCAGCAATGCCGGGCCTGTAAAAGGACTATTTTTATAAAGTCTGTAGAGAAACATCAGTGCTGTGAACAGAAGGCCAATTTCATTCGATACATCCAACATGAGTCGGTCCTGAAAATGGGCCCACCCTACCGATGCCTGCTCTGTCGTAGTCGACCCTTTGCCTCAAGAATCGATCTTTCCGTACACATCATTGCCTACCACCGGCCGGGTCGAGACATTGGTTGTTGTGGTTTGTGTAAGTTCACTTTTCAGGAACCACCACCACCTGCACCGTCAAAGGTTCCTACTCCCCCAGCGGGTAGTAATCAGGCCGCTATTCTCCAGTACCAGAAGGATCTACAGTTAGCGGAGGAAGAACGCATGTGCGCTTTTGAGAATGCAGAGATACCACCTGGCCTGGTTGATTTAGATCGACACCTTAAAGAGGATCATTCGGCAGCCTATGCACTTCTCGCTCGTAGAGCCCTGCTTACTAAGTTCCACTTGAGAGCAGCTTATTCCTGTTGTCTCTGCGATCAGGTCTTCCCAAACAACGTGGAATTTCAGGCACACGTACTCTGCCGACACGGAGTTGATCAGCCTATCAAGTATGATCATCGTATCTGCTCCATCTGCAAGGCAGCATTCATGTCGGAGAAGGCATTCAACATACACGTCGTAACTGGCCATCAGCATCAACTTAATTATTTGGCTAATCTGTGGATTCGGCGTGAGATCATGGTCAATGCAACTGACGGTGGACAAACCTGTGGCACATGTTGGCAAGTTTTCCATGAGGACTGGTACCTTCAAGCGCATATAATTGCAGCGCATACAACTTCAGATCCTTTGGTCTGCGGGTGGTGTCGTCAAGACTTTACCGGGTGTTCTGATCCCATATTTGGTTTTGGGGCCTTCCAGCGACATGAGGCCAACCATGGGCGTTACATGCAAGAGCGGGCCATTGAACTGAAGCTGTGCTTTGAACCACTGCCCGAGATACTTTCGGAGGACTTCTCCGACGAGGCCATGGCTGCCGCTTTGGCGAAGAAAGTCGAGGGGGGCAAATCTACCGGGGACAAATCCAAAAGCAAATCTAAGGGAAAATCAAAGAAGGGCAAGGGCCGATCGACCAATTCCTCTCCCAAAAAGAAGAAGAAGAAGTGACTGACTGTCCTGAAGTTGACAGTTGTAAAGATTTGGGCAAACACGCTGGTTTCCACGGTTTGTTATTCACGACATAAATGAGAAATGTAAAGTGCACATTTCTTGATAAAATATTTACCGGTTCATCCTTTGTTATTTCGAGCCTAACAGTTTTACTTACGATTTTTATGGTCCGGTCGCAAAACACTGGTTTGGGGCTGAATAAAAGAAGACAAATCGAATCCCAAACAGATGGTGGCTACAAAAAGGCAGGTAACTGGGACTAAAATGTAGCACTGTTTCTGTCCCCACAGCAAACAAGGACGTCGACCCCCTGAATTCTTCTATACCCCGTTTGGTGCTTAAATTATGACTTCTGGGCAAATGAACAGCTATCACAACAAGCTATTAGCGAATAAAAGACCCTATTCAGTGACTAAACTAAACTCCCTAGAACGACTTCTTAATTATATGAACTCCTCAAGCACATCGGCTGAGATATAACAAGCTAATTTGTTGAGGGTTTCGATGACTTTCCGGTTCTTACTAAAAAAACAGAGCATGTTATTAAAGGCATTCTAATTTCACCTTCTGGTAAACGACAGTCTTATTTTAGGAAATGTCAATTGAATACTACGAGCATCCAAACGACAGAGTTAAAATATAAAAAGAGCCCTAGTTTGCCTGGGCGAGAAGAACAACCACCTAAAATTTGTGGTCAACTGATTACGGCCTTCACTGATACGACCCGAATGCAGGGCTAGATACAACTTTTAATTTTGAGTCAGAGGGGTACGCAGGTTCAAAACAGGCCGCATAAGAAAATATTGGACGTTTGTATTCTGTTCTGTTAGCAAGCAGAATTTAGGAGTGCCACACTCACATTCAAAACTTTCCTGAAGTCAAGACACATACAAGCTCACACATAAGCTCACTGCCCATCTGTGATAAAATTCAAAGCTCTTTATCCAAACTTGGGGTTGAACCATGGTCACCGACAGTATGAAGAAGTCAGAAAGAGTCACTGAATATTTTTAGTCTTGCCAACTATACAAGAGGTAACTCAAACCATAAAATATACTTAAGCTCACAAAAACCTCCGTAAAAATAGCAACAACTAATTGCAGGATGCAGCGCTTTGGGTTACTCTGTGTTTTGCATAAATGAACGGTTATGTTTGGAGTGTAACTCTTGTACCAAAGTTGAAGGAGTAAGGGAAATTTAAAGGAACGGCTTTTATAAAGTACAGACGGGACGATTACTTAAGTCTGCAGAATTAATAAACCATGATCACCCTCTACACCTAAGCTTTCAGTCCTTATGACTTATGACGATATTGCGCAGCACGGTAGTAAATAAAATTACGAGCTTCAAGTAAATAAAAACAACATTAGCCACAGGATATCCTCTTGAACTGCAGTCATGCCGACGCGGTTAACATCAATTCGGCGTTGGAATTAATACTCATAAGAACGGAAACAGTCGGCGACACGAAACACATCCTCAGACAGTGTGCTGTCAGCTCGCTGACGAAGCAAAAACCAAACGAGTTTATTTCGTTGCATGAATTGAAAGCTATGACGATACTAAGGAAGAGTAAACGAATTTCCATTAGGCGCACTGATATCGGCTGAACAACTGTCGTCATGAGCTGGAAACACTACGATGAGAAAGCCAGGTCTCCTCTTGATGACCGTGACTTTTGCAGGCTAGCACAGAACGCATAGGCCAAAGGAGTAGAGGGTCGGCCAAATAAATTACTTGGAGAATTCGGGAGGAAAAATCAGATCGCAGAGATTATATATATATAGCTCCAAATGAAATCGATGGACTTAGTTTTGACCCGATTCTACGGCCTGTCAGAGATTCACAAGAGAAAAGCTACACTGCGACCTATTGTGGCCCTTAAGGGAGCCTCGCCTTAATTCGATGAAATGGATACGCTTAAAGCCGAAGTTTCTCCAATGCAGTTTGACTACCCCGGTTCGATCACCCTACTAAGTACATGCAACGGCTGAGGCTCTTTGGACTCGACGTCGCTATTCACATGCATCCTACCAAATTTGGCCCACGAAGTCATGCGCAAAGCCTTGAATAGACATACTACGGGATTCAGAGCCCATTCGGTGACTTGCAGACGAGGCCATGTGAGAACGCTCTCAAAGAGGTCCAGCTCACTGTAGCATCCCAAAAGTAACAACATGTTAGGCCCGAAACCTTTGAGATCAGTCTATGTGGAACGACTATCTGGAGGCATTTATACGATGACATCTACCTACGTCCCCCGAGGACCCAGCCTGAAACATCACTGATGATGCGTCATGCTCTGTTGCACGTTAAGAACGTTTCAGCAGCGATCGAACGCATTGTCGCTAGACTATTTGTTGGAGTTGCGTACAGATCCAAAGGTACCATGCGCGACAGGGTCATGAAAATCAAGAAGCTATCAGACGTAGTGCATCTTACTCCATACACAAATGGCCCTTGTAATTTTTTAGGTCAGACCAGACGCATGCTCTGACCGTGCATACCCGAATATAAGCTGGTTGTGCAACGCGGTGACGTATTGTCAAAATTGGCTGCCCACAAATTAGAAACGGGTCACCAATTTAACTTCGTGGTCATTAGGGTAAACGCTTACGCTTGAAGCAAGATAATCTGAAAATCGATTGAAGCCAGGGCCTCAAATGAGAAACTAGTCGATCGCTGCATCGAGCTGGCTCCGGCATACAAGGAAGTGCGCAGTCATCTACAGGCCTACGTCAGTGACCGTTAACTGGACGATGCTCCTACAATTTTCGCTCGTTTTACTGCTGCTTTTATTACTGACGATGAACTCTTGTACGTTTCGCTAAGCTTACACTAATAGACGAAGTTTTCCTCTACTTCGCCAGTGTTCTTTCTTACCTAAACATCAGTGTGTTAGTAATGCAAGGACACGCTCTTATTAAAATACACTAAAAAGTCAGTGAAGTTCGAAGTTTTCGGGTCTAGCATAGAACGTTTGACCTATGAGATTTAGCCACAATTTTTAGTCGCAAAACACATTCACTTTTTGAACTTTATCTTGCCCAGGAACTACAGCTGCTAAAATAACCTTTCACAAGCTGCTTAAAACAAGGCTTTTGTGACATTCAAGGAACGGTCCTCATGAGACCTATTTAAAGTTTTGACAGTATAATAACAGGGCATAACTTTACGTCTAAACGCGGCGCAGAAGTTCGGACTTTGTCCAGTAAACAGGCATACGTCAAAGGTATCGGGCTCTACCAAGACATTAAAAGTGGACGCCTATTTGATAATAACTATGAACGTCTCCACTGTCTCAACCTATAATTAGGCATGCCTTTTGTGGATTATTATGAGATTTTGGACACGGAGAGTGTTGTATGAGGCGTAATTTCCTCATTTCACTAAAGGACTAACCTCTTCACTAGTTGGGACTACTTGCATATATGTTGTACGTCATCCCACCATTCGCGAAATATTAATTAACAAATACTTAAAATATCATTAGACGCATACTTAATGATTAACGGACACTAATATAGAAATTTGGGCCCATTTCTAATAAAAAATGAGAGTCTGCCCCTCTTTTCTGAAATCAAAAGCTTTCGTTTTTTAGAGAAGCTCTTCACAAAAGAATTGTTTGCGAACGAGTTCATACTCTCATCTTTGACATGACATGTTTACGCAAGGAGTCAAAAACCCCTTTCGTATCGAAGTTAAAGATAAGCCGGAGATTCAGATACTTGCGCATAATCAAAAAGTTTGTCTGAATATCAAGACGTTAGGTAAAAGCGTTTTTAACAGTTGTAAACTCAACAGATAACATAGTAAGATTTACAAAGGAGGTAAGAGCGGATACCATTAAAAATTCTTGAACTACATAACCAAGCAATTTCAAGATTGACAAGAAAGTGGCGGACTATATACATAACGCCAACTCCAACCATCATAGAAACGTTAGAATTGGGGTGAATTTGTCATTTCCCTTAGCTTCTGCGAAGTACGAAAAAAAGTGAGGAAAACCTAATGTGCGAACAGACCGAACACAACGATTTACAAAAATGGATCACTCCAAAAATGCAAAGAGATTTTAAAAAAACCTCATTATGAGATAAACTGGGGAATGAAATTGTCGGTTTCTATGATCGAGGTGTAACTTATGTTACACAAGGGGGTTTAGACACGCTGAATGCCAGGGTAAGTTCTATGGCCTAAAATAAAATTATTTAAACAAGCCACAGCGGGGATGATCCTCTCTCTCCATAAGGAGATATGACAGTGGTTTAAATGGAAAACTAAAAAAAATCAGGGAAAGAAAAGGTTCAAAATCACCTCAATGCTACGTCTGCGTTCCAAAAACATAGAAGGACAAACATGGTTTTGAAATCGACAAAAGAATCATTGCAGTGGTATTTTCTATGATCGAACACGCAATTTAGAGCACCGCTATACGCAAAACCTTTGGCCTCTGTTAGTTTATTCCTTCCCCATTAGTTCAGAATAGGTTTATATAACCCAATGTATGTTTGCTAACCTCCGTCCTGTCCGTCATATTTCTCACATTTAGCCAAAGGCTGTTTAGATAAGTGTCGACCTTCCTAAAGTGGCTCAAAACTTTTGACCGATTTCTTGTTTTTTTTCAAAACTTTAACCCTCCCTTCACTCCTAACTCCTTTCTTATCCGACGCTCGAGGCTGAGGGCGTTAACAAGAAAGACCGTATCAACAAATAGGACTTTAAAGCAAGCTTGAACTCCAGTGTACTTGAGATGTCGGTGTATCTTTTACGGTTTTCCGTGTTGCAAATCAACTGTGTATAAAGATAAGACCTGTACAGTGTGATTATCAAAACCTCCAGAGAAAGGTATTTCTTGAAAGCATTTACCGCATTAGCGAGGTTTCGGACATTCTTTCGAATTCAGATAACCGTTGGGATTATATCTGTGGAATCACTCAAACACAAAACTTCGCATTGGGAAAAATGCACGTCCATGACAAAAATTGACGATGCGTATGCTCTATACTAATTGAAACACTTCCTCTAGTACGTAACCTCTTTAGAAAACTTTTTAATAGAGAAGTTCATTAGTGGATATCTGTGCCTCGCCGACATTTCAGCGCTGAATGACATAGGTGTTAGGAGTCCCGGTCATTAGTTTCTCACGCTCTAATCAGGTAGATAGTTCAGTCTTGAAATTGCAGCTTTCTAATTTTCCTAAAAATTAATTGCAAACTCGGTGTGAAATCCGATATGAACACTTGGGCGAAGTCCATCAGCTATAGAAAAATAACCGCGTAATATTCAACAACTGCCGACCGGCAGCAGTAGTATATGCATAGGTAGCACGGTACGCTATAATTTATACTAGAAGGAGCTTATACTATCAAGTGTCATATATCTGAGCATATACGCGCCACAACGACTGGTTTATTTCAAGTTAACGATTAATTTTCAGGGGTTTCTAAGAAATACAACTAGTCAATGTTTAAAACTGCATGCCTTTTAACGCTTGAATTACTATAATTATCCTTTTTCTTATCCTGCTAACCTGTTTTAGTTTTTAAACATGGCTCTTTTAAAGCCGCCTCAGAACACCTTGGTCCTTTGGCCTGTTATAGAGAGTCCCATATGTGGAGGCGAAGATTTTCATCTTGGGTTCCCTTCGTGAGTGAGAAGAATATTTTGTTACATGAGGTTCAATAGTATTGGCCTGGGCTTTCGGAATCATACAGGACCCCACCAAGCTACCGTGAGAATATGGCCCATAGGCAGCGGAATTCCAGCCCCACCACAGGAGCGAGGTTCCACTACTGTTTTTACCTGCTTTGTCAGGCTACCAAGACGGTTTGTGCTATGATTCTTTCATGAATCTTGAAGGTGTGCTCCTGTGAGAATTCGAAGACCTAAATTAATACAATTATCTGTTTCGGTGGTTGCATCCTTTTTTCCTCTTCGTCTTTGAACAGAGATTCGGCTTAGTTAAAGACAGCAAACACAGGGTTGTATAGAGGTAGACACGGACCATAAAGCCAGCCAAAGAATTTTAAATCTGGTGTACAGGAGAATAGAGGAGTGCTATAAGCTATTTTGTCATGGCGATAATACTGAATATTGGCCATGACATGGGTGCCAAGAAGGCGTTTGGGCTATTCGAGTTTGGTGAGGCAGCTTTCGCTCATAGTCGTAGAGCCTGGTGAAGTTAAGCAAGATGATTATCTCTCAGTAAAATAACTTTGCGTTAATCATGTAATCATCTTGGCATTACTTCAAGACATAGAGTCATCGCTCTTTCTCTAACTAAATAATGTGTATACCTCTCTGCCATAATCTTGCTCAACCGGCCACATAACAGAATAACCTCAAACCGACTTCCTCTATCTAAGTAACAATAAGATAAAAATCCATTTATTAGTTTGCGTTGACTGAAAAGAACATATTGAATGGGGGCTTATGTTTGTTCAGACGTTTCATTTTGAAAAAATGTTATTCCGTATTTAGAGGTTGGTACATAGAAACGTAGCTTTGCAGAAAAAAGCTAATGCATATAAGTATCAAACTGAGGAAACAATAGTAAGGTTTAAATCAGTAAACTGGGCAGTCATCTTACCCATAAAAGATGAATTCCAGTAAACGGATACTAGGAGTTAGGGTTTGGGCTAAAAGCGACATTTCTCCTTCAGCTGAACGATCCTCACTTCCTGAAAGTTAAACCTGTCATGGATGTAGTTTATCGAATGGCTGACGTGAGCAAGAGGCAACTATTTAATGGCTTGCTAGACCAGTTTGCATAATGGCCAAACTCAAGTCTGAAGCAACCACTGCTAAGCATTAAAGTGATTAGTATATTCCGTCTCGTTGCTGATCCAACGGGAGGCATTTACATATACTTGTTACTAGCAAAACGACTCAGTATAAATTTTTCTATCTTGTTTATACATCTTGATGCATAACCCAAAAAAGAGAAAAGTAATAGGACTAGGTCGTTGACTTTTATAGTATGGATGTAGCGGCAGAAATAAAGAAGCCTGTCTTTTCAGGCTTTAGATTAGTGAATTGCTTTTATATCAGTACCACTGTAATGTCCCCATAAAGATAGGGCTAAACATCATATAACGTAATGAATACCAAAGAATGCACGTTATACGCCTATAAAAATGTCACGTCAATCCAAAAAACACTTACTGCTAAGAAGCGTTTAAGTCATTGTCTAAAACAAGGGTTCTGCATTATCTTGGTAACACAAGCGAGGCAGTAAACTTTGGTGTCAGATTTTAGGTTATACTTCATGCTTGGGTTCAGCTGTGCCGACGCACTTTAAGTTAGCTGAATACTTCTGATTTCTTGCATTGGAAGGTAGGGCGTGTCGCTTGCTTCAGGCTTTCGGTTTCGATCCAACATCTCAAAAAGTCAGTTATTGAGTCCCACGAGTGGAAAACCGTAGTAAGTAATATTTCGCGGGATTCGACCTCCTCGACTATATCGGCTGCGCGTAAGTCGCGCAAGAAATTTAGATGACAGTAAAGAAAAAAGTGAAATCCAAAGAGAAGAAGAATACCTGGACTCGGTGTTCTAGTCAGCAGTGAAAACTTGAAAACCGAAAGCGTATGACTCAAGAAATTCGTCATTATAAACTAATAAAGTGCAAGTCGAATACGAAGTTATGACCTCAAACCCATATTTTATTGTGCCGTGTATAAAATACAGATCCCATCCACGATCCGTCTTTCCTTATTTTGGGTTTAAATTTTTAAAAATTTTCACACTCGGTCCATTCTCATTATATTAATATGTTTGTTTATATTTTGATCTTACAAAGGGACATTCCTTTGCTGCTGACCGGTATACTCTCTCATCTTGTGCCATAGGAAATTTGACTTATTTCAGGCAGTTTGAGTGAAACCCAATATCACTGATAATTTTGAACGAGGTAAATAAAAGAGAAAGGAAGTTTATGGCTTTAAAATGCGGAAAAGATTTTCTGGAACCCCTGCAAGGTAAGCTTTGACAGAATTGCTCACTGTTCACTCAAGTGGCCTTAAACAGATCGGATAAAAGAAAAATTGGCAGAATTAGATATAGCATAGTAGGCAGCTGGATATGTCAAACAAGAAATGCACCCATTCTTAAACCATGTCCGTTTTTTAAAAAGAAATGTAAGGTTATCAAATTAGCTGACTCTACAAAGCATTCAAGAAAACTTTGTAGATTCACAGATGTTAAAATCCAATAGAAGCTCGTTTCTTATCAAGTTTATTTCCCAGACTTTGCGAAAACTTTTACAAAATGATATTATTCTTGGCAAAATAACGGACATGATTACCTATTAAAGACAAAAATGCTTAGGTTGCCTACGAGTATAAAGCAGCAACATATGCAAATGTCTCGTAAGTGCGCTTTCGAAAAATGTACATATTTCCCGGCAAATCTTCGTTGAATGACGAATGCTTTAACTACCAGGATGCTTAAAAATACTCTATCAACCGATATCTTTCACAACCAATGAAAGATAGAAGTAAAATATTTCGAAATGTTGTTTAATAATTTACTCTAAGGACGACATTTCGGCGTAGTAAATGACACACTTCGCAAAAAACAATTCGACTAGTGATATTATTGGCCTCTCTGACTTACCCTGCACTTAATGAGTCCCGAAATAAATTTGAATTCTGCAATATCTTCTTGAATCGTGAAGATAAATACTTTGCAAAATAAGACGAAAAGCCTTATGCACAAAATTTGTCGACTGCAATTATTTTTAACTTGGTGAAAGTAATACTTTCTGGATTAGTCAGTCATTTTTGCAAAATGTGAGAGAAATTCACTTAGGAAGTAGAATAAGCTGCGATATCCATGTTACATGGTACTTCACCTTTACAAAACCTCGTCAAAACCCTCATTAGTACTTACATGTAAATTAAATTATGGAGAAAAATTGAAGCATAACTTAATCATATATTTCCTATTTTCCCCAATTCCGAAGAATAAAGAACCTGCGTGTTTTCAAAAAAATATTGATTGTATTTTCTTTACTGTACGTTTATGAGACAAAAGTGATGTTGATGCATATAACAGGCATCTGGCCATTTACGCAAGAAGATTTAAGCGTCAGTTGGCCATTATTACCCGCAAAATATTTTTTGTGACTCGTGTTATGGCATTTGCACGCGTACGTAGTGAAATGAAAGTTGACGCAAAATGCTTTCCTAATGTTGGAAGACAGCTCTGACCTCTCTCTACTCTCAAGAAATTCATCCACCAATGCGTAAACAAACAAATGACTGCTTAAGAATCTAAAGGCTATGTCTGCCTCGTCAATAACTGATCTCAGGGTTTGATAAACAAAACGCTAAAGGCTGAAGAAGGTTGAAAATTGATTATGAGTTCAGGCCTGGAATCCAACGAGCCAAAACACTTTGAATTTCGAGACATTACATGATGGCAGGTGGTTAATTGACTGTTAACCGTGCACCTTTAAATTTGTGACGCTGGTACAAAGCTTTCTTTTGTGTTTAGGGGTAAAGATAACGCAAATGGAAGACAGCCTGAATTCGTTAATGTTACAAGTCAGTGAGCATGATATTTTTTGGGATTTTGCTGTAGGACTATGTGGACTGCGGTACAAATACAAAGCTAAGTCACGGTTAGTCATGGTCGATTAGTTAAAACTACAAAGAAGGGCACAATGTGTCTGATTATACATTGACAGGATTAGCAGAATCTCTATACAGTCCTTTAAAAATGACTCATCATTTTAATGTTTGACTGTAGTATACATATCGACACAGGATCTTTTAAGATAACAGAATATGTTAGGGCGTTTTGTGCTCTTGCGAATATTTTCAACTTTTATGACAGACATCCCTAGTGAAATAAGTATCGGACAAAAGAATCGGGACCGAAATGAGCATCATGGACTTACCAATGTTCCCATCCGGTAGTACTAGTGTCTCTACCGGATCGTCTGCGAGCGCTCCGAACCAGGAATCTAAGGCAAATGGAACTGCCCGTGTTTTACGGTTCAGTTTGCTTACCTCGTTATCGACGATTTTATGTAATAAGCGAAGATATTTAACATTATCAGCAAGTTATTTTTAATTAGTAGGCATACGGTTTTATGGGTATTTTTGTTGTACAGGTTTTTTGAATTAAGCGTACGTTGCATTCCTGTCCCACAATATGATAGACAGCTTAAAACGGTGAATAATTCTCCATGTTAGGAAAACTTTTTTAAATATATTAATAAGTACCGTTATTGTTGTCGGAGGATGCAGTTTGACAAGAGCCTTAAGGAGCGCAGCTGAGCATTGGGCTAACTGAAGTGTATGTTTGAGCATAAGATCCTTACAGTCACCTTAAACGAATAGGCAGTACTCATTTCTTAACCAAGAGTCCTATGAGTCTTTTGGTATGATTTAAAACTTAAACAAATCTACCTACCGAAAATCCTGTCATCCATTTCGGCTTTATTTAAGATAATTTTTTCGATGACAGAAAAACTGTTGTATATGAAGAGGGCACCAGAACACATTGGGAGGGGAATACACTCTAGCCGTTTCTTATGAAAGAAAACAGTTTTGAATAAACGTCAGCATATGTTGTATCTTATACAAAATATGATCTGCTTGCGCATAAAACCCTCTCCCATATCTTGAGCAGCAAGTGTGTTTCACAGTATACAACTGTGGATCCTTTGGAACAATCAACTAATGTTTTTACTTATCGACTTTTTCTGAGGGACAGAATTTATGCTAAGAAAGGCCACACTAAATTGACCGAAACGAATGATAACTTGATGGGGTTATGCCTGGTGAATACGGTGGTTGGGGTAGGGCCTCCTAGTGACATGGTTCCAAAGCTCCCTTCAGACGCGCAGCATAGGGCCTAGCGTTGTCTTTCTGTCGCCTTATAATGTCTTTCATCATGTTCGAACCCTTTATATTCGACGCTCAATTCAAATTGTTAGTTGTCGTTGATATCGTTCAACAATGTCAGTTTCAGGCGGCTTTATAAACTCATATTACTCGTAGTATTGTTTTTGGCTCAACCATACACACAGCTAGGACTTGCTCGGATGAGCATAATGCCTTGGTGCTGACATTAATAGTTGGTCCGGCGTCCTTCACGGTTTTTATATTTAACACTATCACAATAAGTTCCATTGTGTATCAAGTCGTGATGCAAAGCAAAAATGAATACTTTGGAAACAAATGTTCACAAGCGGTTTTGGCTTTCTGCCGTCTTTCAGCCATTTCGGGCGGAAACTATTAGTTGAATTTGCATGATTGCCTATGCACACAAACATTTGTCAGCAGTCGATCGTTCAGCTTCTAATTATTCGAGCGTGTGACACGGATAGCGATCAAATACTGTTTCAATTCTTCAGCCTTGAATTCTTCTAACTGGTCTTAACGTAAGTGTTCCTCTTAGTCAAAATTATTAATTAAGAGTGTAAGTCCATTTTGGCGCTTTCGTTTAGAGAGTTTACGCTTAATATAAGCATTATCGAATAAACGAAGATCTTTAGGAGAATCTTTTTATCCAAAAACAAAAACAGGGCTCACGTAAATGCTTTTTGGCACATGATTTACCATTTTCCAAAAATCTTAAAATTAGTGCCTCAACCAGGCGCCATAAAAAATTATGACAACACCAGTCAAGTTTTTTAGGTATGCATGCCGCCGTTTTTATTCACCTCAAAGCTGTACCTTTCAAGGAATTACAAGGAAGCAGCATGAACAGAGTTTCCTACCTAAAATTTAATGTCATTTATTGTCTACATTCTTCTTATTATTTTTTCAGATGGACCTGTTCGATTTCTTTTCAGTTTTTCATGAGTGTGGAGATCTTCAACGAAATACGCTGAGACCTCCATCAAATGCATATTTGTTTAACAGGTTGCAGTGTCTAGAAAAAAATAAAACATAATCTCACGTTCGCAGCTTCAAATCACATATGTCTCCCAGGGTAATTCGACTCATTGATTCAGACGCTAATTTGTTTGAAAAAGTTTAGTCTGAAAAAACCTTTACATGACGCTCAGACCTTAGCTGAGTGCGAGCGGTGCCAAGGTTTATGCCTCTATCGCTTCACTGAACGTAATCCCATGAACGAAATGAAGTTACATTTTACAGATTTCCTTGAAATGAAGTATCACCCAGGTCTTACCCTAAAACTCTAGCTAATTGCTCTTATTTTCAAGTCTGTGTTACCGCCTCTGATTTTCCAATCAGAGGAAAGATAACAGCCAATGAAAGTTAAATACGTTCGCTGATAATGCGAGTTATAGTATGTTGGCAACCCATATGTATTGACTAAACTTCTTTCGTATACCGTTTCCGTAGAGAATACCGTCTTAAAATGTTGTGCTGGCAATGAGAGCACATTATGGGAACTGAAGAAGTCACATTCGCTTTATGTTTTTAATGTTATTCGTCGTTTCACGAGCTCCATACTTTTTTTAAATAGTTACAAATACTTTGTCTAAAACATATTTATCGGGACGCATGTATGAAGATATCTCCTAATGGTTTTACATCCTCAAAACAAAACTAGATTAAATAATGTACATCCAATGCATCATTTAAACCTAAGATTTAATAAAAGTGTGTATAATATTACAAACATTCCAAAAGTTCCTTTGGTACTAAACTATTTAAATCCGCCATATCTGCTGGAAATCTCTCGTTCCAGTGTAGGACAGCGTAGGTATTTTTGAAAAAAACAAAACGTCAATTTTGGGCACCCAAGCGCATAAAACTGGTTAAACATATATAAGCTACAAATACCAACAGAAAGCGTGTGCGCTACATAAGCCGCCATTCCTCCCGCACCTACTAATGCAGATACGTGCACTTACGTAGGTTGAAAGCGCAAGTTCCAGAGAACCACTTTTTACTAGAGCGACTTGCCTGAAGTCAGAATATCATTGGCCAATGATGGAAAATGCGCCATAAATGATCGGTACATTGTGATTATTCGGGTCGACAAAACCTCCAAATCATTCATTGCTAGTCCCTTTACGATCATCAGTGTCGGCTATGGCAAATAAAACTCCTTTCAAAACTTGAATGCCTATAAAAGCTCCTCTTCGCTACTCTCTAGCGGGAAATTTAAAAGTTTAACATTCTCAAATTATAACTAACCCAAAAAATTTCGTAAGAGCTTAAATAGATTAGGTGTGCAATTAAACAAACGCTTTTGGACCTACAAGAGATTAAACAACCATAAAGGTAAGCGCAGAATAACAATAGTGTAAAACGAAAATATATGGGGAAAATAGCTAAATTGGCTTACGAAAATGTCGCAACGAGTGGCGAATACCATAACGAGTGTTCAGTTAAGCAAGTTACAGTCGCACGTTAACGCAGTATTTGGGTAAAATAAGAGCAACCAATATCAATTCTACTCAAAGAATATTGACTTCTATGCATCCGATGAATTTGCGCTTGAAAAAACCCCGACGTTTAGTATTAGCACGTACTTTTAGTTCTCCGTGAATCATCATTCAAACATGTAAAAATTACGGTCCGACTGCATGTTCGGGTTATCAGTATAAGGTGAAAAATGCAGGTCATTCACCATGTTCTCTAAACGCCTCGCTTATATGCGCTGCCTGAAGAGAACATGGTGAATGACCTGCATTTTTCACCTTATACTGATAACCCGAACATGCAGTCGGACCGTAATTTTTACATGTTTGAATGATGATTCACGGAGAACTAAAAGTAACTGTTAATACTGCATGTAGGGGTATTTGCAAGCCTAAATTCATCGAATGCATATAAGTGGATATTTTTTGAGTAGAATTGACATTGCTTGTCCTAAATTCACCCAAATAGTGCTTTAATTTGCATCTGCATCTTGAATTATTTTTTATAGCATTTTTACGTATCGTTTAAATGCGAATTCTTGCCTAATTTTTCCTGAGTTTTTGCATGTGGTTTGGTTTTGGCTTACATCCCTGTTTCCTCGCTGTTTCCCGCAGCGGCTGAATATCGGCGAAGCACGTGTCTGGGCTTTTAGCAAGTATCTTTGTCGGACGTACCGTATAATACCTTTATCATATGAATTTGTGTATTGAATGCCTGTCCTATTTAGGCAATTTTGACCTGTATGTTTATCTTTGGCTTTTTTGGCATCGTATTTTCCCAATTTTACGAGGTCTGGTACTTTTGCCATGGGACGTTTTTCCATGACCGTATAGCATTCTAGCGCTATGCGATTATTATCTTTGATTTGTGCACCTCAGGTACGGCTACATGACTTTATCTCATCAACTTTCCGTTTGTTTCTTATCGAGTGCTTTTTGTGTTTGTCTGCCTTCCGCTATTAATTACATTGGCCAAATATGTATGCGGTAGATTCTGAATTAATTTCTTTAAAAAATCTCACTAAAGCAATCCGCTTTATATATCAAATCTTGTGAAATTTTTACCTCGCAGTAGGCTTGGCGGGTAACTTTGTCCACCTATGACTTTATTCAAGGCCCAGGTGAGGCATTTTAACTCACATGGTTAGAGCAGTTGCGGTACTAAAGCCTTCCTTTCACTGTTATGGGTTAAACTCCCACTGAACTCGCTGAGTTCATCCCAATCGGGTTAATTAAATATCGAGTTTGAACTTTGACCAAACGTCTAATTTCATAAAATTCGAAGAAAAATAATGTTTGACAACTGTGCACTTACAAGCTGACATTGATAAGATGATGCAATAACTTTTGTAAATAAGGTGTTGGGGGCTTAATTTTATGCAGGCGACTACATAGACCCGCCTTGACTTTCAAAAGGAAATAAGTAGTGTGATATGTTTTTAAGTTTATCAGATCTGTAACTAATTCTGTAGTTCGTGTGAATAACTGCAGATTATTAATTTTTTCGTTCAACCTACTCATTAGAGAGTAATATTGTACCATCCTTTTGAAGCCCAGAGTTGTATCATTGTGAGAAGTGCACTAAAATACGGCTCTTTAAACTGAAGGCGGTCCAATTGCCCATAGAAGAGACATTTCTACTGCCAGTGAAATAGGACAAGCTGAAAAGGGCAAAACATGAATATCCGCTATCTTATTCTCTGCATCTTCATTAGTATAAACTGATTAAATGATTCTTACTATATGTCCGGCAACCGCTCATGGGAATCTTAGCCTGTAATTCAAGGAAAAAACTTCTTTTGTGACGTCACAAGCAGACTGCATATCCTAATAGTCAATAGCATCTCGAGCGTTAGTAGTTCCTTTTGACGAGAGCCCATTATCAGCAGCGGACGGACATCGATCTTTCGATTTGATAAGATGGAAAACTGAAGATCTCCGTAAATCAAAGTGCTTCACTTAGACACAGTTTTCTCCGCATGAGTACGCTCTCTCCGTATATGCAATGCGTTTTAATTGCTGACATCCTTTTACTCTCCCTCGTCATAGTTATAGATGCTGCTAATGAAGTTGAGGGCTGAAAAGATCACTGGATTATCGGACAGCCATTTATCACTCATCATCTCTTTCAGATAGCTCTAGCCCAAACTAGGGTTGGGGAACGCGGGCCCGATTGATCACTGAATTGCTTTTTTGCCTTTAGCCATGAAGTCAGGTCCCTTTGGTTGTTATCAAGCACGACTGCAATCCCATGGACATGAAGCTCAACAACCTTTTGTCACTGAAAGGCTGAGTTCCAACGCAGAACAAAACATGTGTTGTAAATTAGCAAAAAGTTTCAAACTTAAGTACACCCTTTGTTCGGGAACGGAATTTGAAAAAAAGTACAAAAAGAATATTTGATTATGTTTTCTTTTAAAGTATTTGAATTTATAAGAACATCGAAGGAAATGGGGGAAAACCTGTACTAAACCAATACTAATCTGAAGGGATCCACTTAACTGTCGGTGGACTGTGCATCGCGTTATATGGGGCTTTACCCTGACATCCACTTGCAAGCCATTTCAGACATTACATCGCCAAGTACAATTAATACCCTTGGCCTAAAATCATTACTTAAACTCCGTTGTGTTTTTTAAAAACTTGTCTTATGCTTATTTTTTAATTAACATACTCCTTTCCGTTGCCATACAAAAGAGTACGATAATAAGTTCGGCAGAAATCCAGTCGGTTTTTGTGCTTTTTGCATTTCGTCAGTTTACTGTCCGGTACCCTGCCTCTCCCACAAAATCCCCATTACCAACATTCCCGTATGACAAGATGCACAGTCTACCGGCAGGCAAGTGGGGTCATTCACCCTACTGTTGCTCGTATTAATTTGCCAGCCATTTCTAATCGAACGTGCTTTCTGTAGATGACCAAAAAGAAGTGCATTTAAATGTCATCATCCTGAATTTGTTCACATATTATAGAATTATTCTACAACTCCACTTAGTAAAACCCTTCCAACCCCAAAACGCATTTCACAATTTCAGGCAGCATGAGATTGGTCATTGGCTCCGGTCAAAATAGGCCGGCCATTGGCAATTCTATCAAATCGTACTTCAGCACTGAAGAATATGAAACCCATTTCATTGTGCTACCGTTAATATTCCAAGTGAAATTATCCAGCATTCATTAAAGCTCCCCTGTAAGGAATGCGCATTGTTTAATTTTGAAAAGCAAACTCAAATATATAATTATGGCGTGTAGCAAATTCAAGAACTATTGGTTGCAAATTCCAATTGTTTATTCTGGAGGGCTGTTGACGGTATTTACAATAAAATGCGTCCATCTGCATTATGACCAGGAGAACTGTGCGGAAGTTCATATGCGTTGGTATCGCACTAATTTGCAATATTCGCAAGATCCACATATCGTTCCCAGCACTCATTACAAAACCACATGCTTAAGTTTGTCTAATCGCAACTTTGCACAGCTTCGTGTTGTTTTGATTGTTAATACTGCTCTTTAGTATTAAAACCTAATATGGTGTGGGGCTAATGTGTGCACATATAGTAGGTGTGCTAACTTAAGAAATTTTCATTGAAATTGCAAAGTGCGTTTTCGGCTTGAAAGGATTATTTACAAAGAGTTGGAATGCTAATCGCCGCCAGCAAAATCTTATAATACTTCAGTTATTTCATGGTGTCGGCTTTTAAAATAAATCCTTCTCAGTCGTTTGCGAAAACTACGCCCTGAAAAAAACGACTGCATAGGTAGTATGAATTTTTCTAATTGTTTTTCAATGTCCTTATTACTTCAAATATATTTTATAGAAAACATGCGTATAAATGCTCATTTGTTTACATATCCGGTGGCAAATTACGTCTTCCTTAAACGACATACCTGAAGAAAGGATATAATTCGGCTTCAAAACGTGAAGTGCCCGTTCATAAAACACCGTGACCCTGCATTTACTTGTGTTGTTTGTAAAGTTTATAATATGGCTCAAATCTACGGCTAAATTCTATGAACTCAAGATGGTTTCCTTTTGATATCGTATAGAATTACATGATTTTCCGTACAAGAGAAATATAGAGCTTGTAGTTTCGAAACCCCGGATGCAAGTGTAACGACGGGTCAAGTTCAAAATTCATCGGGCATTAGAAACGTTTTTAAACCGGATTATATCCTTTCTTTCAGTATAATATTTAACGAAGACGTAATTTTCTACCAAATTATTAAACAGGTGAGTGTTTTCATGCATGTTTTCGATGAAATATATTTGAAGTTATAAAAGCATTGAAAATCAATGAGATAAATTCATACTACCTACGTCGTCATTTTCTACAGGGTGTAGTTTTTGCAGGCGACTGAAAAGAATCTCATTTTAAAACCAGCATCCTGAATAAACTCAGTTATTATGGAATTATGTCGCACGGATCACAACTAGATTTATGCATTTTTTGGGTCGAAAACACATTTCACAATGCCGGTAAGCACTTCATAAGTTAGCCCATCTATGTACTGTACTTTTTGGGGTTTGGACGTTTTTGAAACGTTTTCCCGCAAGGGAGTTCATCAGTGTTATCATATTTTGATGGTGTTTTGCAGGCAATCAGTCACGAAAACACATTTGAGTTTGATAAAGTTTCATCTAGTCCACATTGCTTGGAAGGTATTCAGACAGAATGTACTCAGTTAGTCGGGTAGGGTAGAGGAGTGATATGAAACCGCTGTTTGGACAACCTGCCTCGACCATTCGATCTTCTCCACAAGTCAGTCAGAAAAGTTTGTGACTAATAATGTTGATGCATAATTAAGACATTGACTGGATTACACTTATTTAAGTGGCATCGTTTTCTTCTTTTATTTTAGTTAAAGCAGTCGTATTTCTTTAAAACGGTATGAACAGCAAACGTTGCCAGTATTTTCCAGGAAAACTATCATGTTCTTATAAGTGCAGACGATAACTAAGACAAGTACATCAACAAACCATTACATATTTCGCCATGGGGCCTTCTCTGATTAAAGAAGAACGCGATTACTTCCAATTCATCATGCATAAAGTTACATTTTGTATCATATGCATTGGATATTGCTAATATCTTCTAGATACTTTCCTGATTGAAATTATGCAGATGCCGTCGGCTTCGACGCACAAGTGAATTTTTCGCGCTCAGAAGCGTTTTCGAAATCCACCATTTCATGAGGGTCGGGAAATAAATGTTCATCAATGGCCTGCAACCATACGTGATTGGTGCAGGCCACTATCATGGGATAATTATTTGCCATCTCAACCGCCATGATGCAGATTCGCATAAGTGAAGAAGAGTCGAGCACCGGAACACTTTTTTTATTATCCTAAGTTTTCAGACTCGTGCAGGAGTCCATCGTCAGGGGTAGTAGCAGCAACAGAACAAGCGACAGTTATGCGACATGTAAGCCAATCATCGACCGACGGCGCAAGACTGGAGGTGACTGAGCAGTGCTCTGTATGCCAGCGCTAGATCTATACATCGATTGACCGAGGCCCAGGCTTCAATCAGTTCTCGGCCTGTTTTTTGTCCGGCGTGGGCGAATATTTTTGCGGCTGCGAAGTTAAACTCGTGACCTCAGGTCCGCAGCATAGCGGCTAGAGCGTGGCTTTATTGAAAACCGACGAGGGTTTCAACATAAGGCTTGTAGCCTGCTCTTCAGTATCACTAGATTGGACGGCAAACAAGTCAGAAATAGTCATTCCACTATCCCGGCCTTTGCCGGTAAATCTGTTTGGTGCATTCTTTTACCAAGTATGTTAAAAGTGTTGCCCATGAATCCCGTTCACCTGTTTTCTGAAGCACAAATGGCTACAAGTTAACAGACTTGAAAAGTTAACCCATGCGCGAGTTGCGTTTCTGAAGCGAGTTAGGAGAAAACATGGACACAATTAGATGTCAAAATGCTTTCGCATTGATGTGTTTTGCAGTGTCCCTTTTTATATATTTTTCGATGGCCTGTTAAAAGAGGAATGTGGTTTGTTTTGTTATAAGTTTGATAAAAACTAAGGCGTTATGAGATAAAAGATCCGTCTGTTTAATTCGCATGCAACAGTTTCCGTCTTCTGCGTATCCTACAGCCAATGATTCAACAGAAAGTACGTAATCTCTCGAAAAAGGATGATGATTGGTGGAGACCTTATCGAATCATAGGTTGGACTATGTTCGAGTGAAAAGCCATCAGACTTATACATGAAGAAGAGAAGTCACATCTGAAAAAAGGTAAGAAAAATCAAACTTCCTCTTATCTTAACCTCATTATGAGTCATTTAAAATTATATCCATGTTCCCATTATAAGCGCAATCCTTTGTCTTGAAGTCCACTATATAGTTCCACAAAAAGGGCTTCCACATGCGTCTAAAACCAGTTAAATTCCCGGTTTTCCATGGCCAATATTCTACATTCTTAGAAAAAATCCCACGTGACACCATGCCGGTAAATGCGGGCATTTGGTCGTGGATTGGCTTAAATCCACGAGAATAGTTTGTCTTTAATTTAACAGTTTAAAAGGACCCCTGTCCTCTCAAAGACGCTCTGTGAAACTTTCAGTTTGCATATGGCAGGTACGGTAAATATCGGGCATGTATGTGCTCTCTGGCTTTAAACTGTAAACTTCGAAGGTGATCGAGGTCCCGGTTTACGTAATGATTGAAGTCTGCAACGCTTACATTTACGTTTTTGTCTCTCAGAGTTTGCAAGTGTGGGTTTGGGAGTCTGCTGAATAGAGTCGCACAGTGCTTTGAAAGCACTATGCACACCTTCAGCTCTTAGAATGTGTTCTTTCTCGAGCTCCTTGAAATATGTGACAGTCATTTACTTAAATTGTGACATGAAATAGGGAAGGCGCAAGAAACTATAAGTAGTAGGTGTCCAGCTCAATAAATACTTGCGGGTTTCCGAAGGCTCTTTAATATACGAATACTCGATATAACTGCATCAGCAAACTTTTTACACTAACTGAAGACCCAAATAGGCTTTTGCTGGACGGCCTCTTCATGGTGAAATTTAGAATATTTTTCATAAGCCTGGAAGGCAGGGCTGTGCAGAACAAATGCCTGCATGTTCGTTTTACTGAATTTTAAGCCTATAAATTTCGCAGATTTACCAAACTAGAATTTTAAAGTAGAAATGAGATTTTTATTTTAAAAATAGTAGTGCCTATATTACGCAAACAACAACACCTTTCTACGGGCCAGGAACGATTGTTTTGGTGAGCCATTTTCATTTACATGGTTGCTGCATACTAGAAAACACTAGTAGACCTGCAGATGTGGTACACAGCGTGGAAAATTGCCTAGATTGAAAGATGATCTGATTTTCCCCAATGAATGTTATCAATTAATCAGCAGAACGTATTCTATGTGGGAAAAGGGCCTTTGTGCAACCCGTTAAGCCAATAAGTAAGAAACACGACCTGCTAGTTACAGACAGTCTGAGTGGGCAATTAGTTCGACACTTCATATTGATGTGCGTAAATAATCAGTGTCCGTATATTAAGCTCCCGTTCTTTGGTCGTTCTGGTTCTAGAACATAGATTAGTTTTATCAAACAACCCTCAACGCATCTGTAATTTGGATTAAGATAAAGAACTAGTTAAGGTTTCCGAAAAGCGCCAGAGGTCGACCGATGTGGCCGCTGCACAACAGCGGGTTGGCTCAGACGACCAATGAGCGCGCCTTTTGGAATGTAGAATAAATTACCGGCAGTAATGACTTCGTCGTGCCCTAGACTCCCTTGCAATTCTGAGGCTAACAGTTTTAGCCAAGAAACGATAAACTGTTGTCCACAAATTGCGCGCAGTAACGTATTACTGCGTACTACTAAGTAATCAAAAAGTGTACGCCGGAGCATTTGGAGTTCAAGACAACGCTCATACTTCTGTTTCTGCCATCTTATATTGACTGAACTTAATAAATAAAGTTAGTAAAGTCTCGAAGTCGAGTCCGGGTGCCTCGGTTTCCAAGAATAAATTTCGCTGACAATTTCGCCTAATCCAAGTCTTTTCGTAATACCTTCACGGCAACCGCCCAGATTCTTTAAAAGTTCTCTGTGGTGCGGCATCGCACGACCTTCAAGATTTGTTTCTTTCCCAAATATTCAGGTTAAGTGCACCCAAAAACATCAAAATACATAGATTAAACCAAAAAATCAATACTTATAAGTCTTTTACGCAATATTTATAAAGGCTTGCGTTGTTACCAATTGAAATGGAAATTTTGCTCGGTGTAAAACTATGTTAGGTGATTTGGTATTGGCCGGACGTTCTGCTTTTATGTGAGACTTACGTTTAACTAATTAATGAGTGTACTGACAAAAATACAGAAATGACACCTACCTACAATCAACTTCTGTGTGAAGCCTGGAAGAAGCAAAATTATCACTTAAGAATCCAGTTCAAATTGAAAGCAGATCTCTTTCGACATACAAATGTCAAGTATAATTTGCCAGGTTTTTTGGGGTATAGTGACCTGCCTAAAAATGTAATTGTTGTTTCACAAACTTCAAACGAGACAAATGCAAGGAGGCAATTGTCAAACTCGCTATCGCTGAATCCTTACTAGGCTTTATGGAATGGAAACTATATGCGACAAAAAGCGTTTCTTTCTGATTTCGACCCGTACCTTGGCTATTTGTTTTGAAAATATCAAGAAAAGCACGAATAGATTTTGATTGGATCCATATCTTTCGTTCTGTCATAAGGAGCAAAACAGATCCATGATTTCTTCGTTTAATTGCATATCTTTTAAGCAGTGGTTTATTCAAGACTTTTATCTGGATAAAAATATGATAACACAGCTCTGTTTGACTGGCCGGTCAATCTCAGAAATTTGAGTAGCTATAAATGAACCGATCCTCTTTGTCTTTCTTGGAGCTTCTGTTTGTTCAGGTTTACTTTAGCACCTCCTATCGGTCGGCTCGCATTCTCACTGACTGTAATAAATCAGCGAGGAGGGACGACAGAGAATGCGGGTAGAATTATACAGTACTCTTTCGGGCTTATTGTGCCTTCATTCAGCCAATCATAACCCTGACCAACAGCTGGGACCAGAAACACAGACATGCGCACAGACGCACCTGGCGCAGTTGATCCACCACTGGGGTCTACCAGATGGGTCATAAGCACTTCATCGAACCGAAGTTCATCAGTGCCTCGCCACCTGTCATTCTCTGTCGCTGCAGATCGGGTATTTATCAATCAGGAATGGGCGCACACCGATCTAGTGGCTTCACAAAGCAAACAAGCCCCGTATGGGTGGCAAAAGTCACGAACAGGCAACCAATTACCAGGCCGAAGTCGGCCAAGTCATAATAGCAGCGAGGAGGAACGACAGAGAATGCGGGTAGATTGAAACAGTACTGTTTCGGGCTTATTGTGCCTTCATTCAGCCAATCATGACCCTGACCAACAGCTGGGACCAGAAACACAGACATGCGCACAGACGCACCTGGCGCAGTTGATGCACCACTAGGGTCTACCAGATGGTTGCCTGTTCGTGACCTTTGCCACCCATACGGAGCTTGTTTGCTTTGTGAAGCCAATAGATCGGTGTGCGCCCATTCCTGATTGTAATAAATCAGCATATTCTTCCTTACAGTTTTTATTCTGACTGTCAAATACTATTTGCGTCTCCCATCCCTATCTATGCATTTTTCCGTCTTCCTTTTACCTCGGGACCAGCCCGGAGATCATAAATTAACATGCAGATGCAGAGATTATTAGCAACAGAATCTGTTGCTATTAATGTAGACGTCCTGTGTTTGATTTCATTTTATCTTCAAGAAGAAATTGTAATTTTCTATTTTGTCGATCTCTAGTATGAGATCAATTAAAAAGAAAAGGCTATGCATCAATTCAACTCTTTCCGGCCCTTGCGCGATCACGAATTATGTACATATGCTATGTGTGCCGATGGTAGGCGCTTGGCAGCATTAAGGACGAATCATTTGCAGTGCTCATGAGTAAGTCTGCAACGCATGACAAGCAGAGAAACCCACTGGTTGAAAATCGGTTAATCTACATGTGGTCCCCGAAGACAAACTGCTGAAGTCTATGAAAATTTGACATGCTTTTTCACACGCTCCAGAGGCGCTTTTCCGTATGTCTTCGATAAGCAAGAAAGTTAATAAATAGCCATTCCATGGTATAACCTACTAGCATCCTTCTCTTATTAGACGTTAAAAATCCCAATTTTTGTAAGGATCCATGCACCTATGTAACGATAGTTTTTGTTCTAAGCATATTTTCCAGGGTTCTAATCTTAATGGCGTGTCGATCAGTCAGCATAGTTCATAACTGGTAATTTTGACTCGCTAAATGTCAGTTTACAACTACTCTAATGGCAGAAACTTTGCCCAAATTTTATTCCGACATGCTCGTCAGTAAGGCGCTTTTGGTATCCCACAACCACTTTTTCTGCTAACATCTGCTTAAAGCAAATTTATTGTTAAACAAAAGTCCTTTTTTGCCGTGTCAAAGCATTTTTAACGCCAAAGCATACTCTGTCATCTGAGCGACTGAAGTAAAAAAAAGCCCAATCAGAGACACCCGGGGCATGGATCAGGCTTTAACAAGCTATGCTAATTAAAGGGAAGAAGCTCGGATCCACTGCATGAAGCTAATCAGCACGAGCAGTAGCAACAATGTAAGAACTTTACACTAGCGGATATGGTGATGAAAAGCAGCATTTGTCAGTCCGGGGTAAGAACCAAGATTTTTCCCTAGTTAACTTTTTGGTAGTCGGCTGATAACAATCAAGGTAACCCAGGTAATTAAAGATAGCCATGTCTCCTCCTTGTTGATCAATGGAGGTACTGATAAAGGCAAAATAGGCAGTGGTGTCTCCAATATGAGCCTCAGATAAACCGCCATTTGTGGTCATAGGTGCCTAAAACGTCTCATACAAATGAGCTTTTTTGTTATCATTTTGTGATATGCCTGACTCACACCTCCTCCCTTCTTTTTCAGCACCGACTGGGGATATGCGAAATGTCCGTCAATCGTGATACGGGTTTGCCCACATCCAACGTCTCTCAAGGCCAAAACCCCCATATGGAGGAATGTATGAATTATCGTTATTGGCCCCTCTATGTGGTGTCCATACTGGCGACATTCTTTGGAGGTCTTGTCTTAATACTCCTTTATAGAGCCGGTGTTAGACTTGTGACTTATTTTTCTCGCTGCAAGGTCGACGTAGCCACAAGGCGCAACCATTCTCCCCGAATTCCGAACTTTTCATCTAGTACGCCGTCTCCATTGGGCGGATCCGCCGTGTCCGCCCTAGATTATGAAACCTCTAACCATAAACGTTTAGCTATGCACTGCAAACAGCGCCTGGCCAACGTTATGCGCCAAATTCGGCTTTTCGCCATTCGGTTAGTGAGTTACCAGTACCCCGTTGGACGTTTCTTTATCATCATGTCAATGCTCCTTAGTCTGGCCTCCTTCGGAATCTTCGTAGCAGAGGCAACGATGTGGCCAAGTGAGATTGAGAAGTGTGGACATAAGGGACGTCGATTACGTTGGTTGGACTTTGCCTTCAACCTCTTTTTCCTTCTACACTTTTTGGCGCGCTTCGCTGCAGCTGAGGATAAGTTGGTCCTTTGGTTAGACTGGTTCTCCATTTTGGACTATTGCACCGTGCCACCGACCCTTGTAGCTTTTGCCTTCCAAAGATCTTGGATGGGTTTGCGTTTTGTTCGCATTTTTCGGCTCTTCAACCTCGCAGAGGTGCTGCACAATCTTAATGTGATAAAGTCGGCCTCTGCATTGCGTCTGTGTCAGATTTCCTCCTTCTTCCTCGCCGTCTGGTTGGCAGGGGCAGGAATGGTTTATCTGCTTGAAAACACTGGAGATCCGTTCGGCGAATACCCCTATGGAAATGCAGTGAAACTGAGTTACACGGACTGCCTCTACTTCACGCTTGTCACCATGTCAACTGTGGGCTATGGAGACATCAGTGCGTCAACCCTGCTAGGACGCGTCTTCGTTAGCATATTTATCCTATTTGCCCTTGCTGCTTTTGCCAGCTGTATACCCGAGATCGCGGACGTGTTATTTTCCTCCAGTAAGTACTCAGGCCACTATACCAAGTCGGAGAATCGCCGTCATGTCGTCGTGTGCGGTGATGTCACTACAGAGTCAGTCAAACATTTTCTGGATGACTTCCTACACCCCGACAGGCGGCGCAATGACGTTGACGTGGTCTTTATTAACCGTGCAAAACCTGATCTACAATTACAAAGCATTCTCCATCGAAATTTTACTCGCGTTAGATATTTCCAAGTGAGTTAAATGCATTTTTTATCGAATGTTGGCTCTTAAACTGGAAGGCGTTTCGACGAAATTTTTAAATTTCTTTTCAACGGAGTTGCTGAAGAATCCGATCTGCTTACTAGCAAACCGACGTCAACGTTACCCTCATCGTACCTTACCAACAAAATCTCAAATATGTCGCAAATTTAATTTACAAAGCAGAGTCGAAATTAAACTCACTATACTGTCGTATGTGCTGGGTGATTTTTTCCCGGAAAATAATTAACCAGTCCATGCGTAAGTTATAAGTACTTTTTAAAACTAGGGCGCTTGCGGGTGTCTTTGATTTTACACGTTTTCCTAGCACTTATAGCCAAATGGACTCTTAGAAAGTTATTTCCGATCCCATTAAACCTGCTAAGCTTAAAGACTAAGCCTGGACTGAAGATCCTGAAAATAAGTACTTAGAACCCAGGGCTTGGTTTTCCGGCTGAAGTCTTGCGTATGCTAAGTTGGAAGCAGTATGATTTGAACCAGGGGTTCTGCAATAAGAGAGCTAGAGAAATTTTGCTTGCTCTGTAACAACTTGGAAAGAGTCCAAAAATCTGATTCTGACGTCTTCTTTGGCTTTTATTTCCAACAATACTTTTAAGGTCAGCTGACCAGCTGTAACATCGTGACGGTCTTGTCTAACGATGCACGACCGTTAGCTGAAGTTTAAATTGCAGACATACCCTGCGCGAACTTAGGGTACTGGTAACTGAAGTTATAACTTTCTCCCTTAACTATGCTCAGGGTCTCAAACCACCTGGCATGTTACAATTGTCTTTAGGGTCATTTTGTAACAGCCTTGAGTGCCCCACCCATACATAAAATGCGGCTACAGCGGCTATGGGAGTTTCGTCATTTATCTTAGATAAACATGTTAAATCATCCGTGAAGGTATTTCTATAGAGTTAGAAAGAACGTGTAAGTTTGGAGTGGACCTTTAACGTTATTTAACCCTGCAAACAGGGTATTTTCTGGGATACAAATTGGTGTAATTTTTATCACACCGAAGAGAAGGAATGGTTAATCAGAAAATTTCAATTGGCTGTTGACGTTTTATAGAACAACAATGTCTATCTAAAATCAAGAACTTGTGTTTCCCAAGTAGCGCCATCATTTTAATACTCAGAGTCCCGTTCTCCAGGGAATCTGAGACTTGACAAGCCAACGCAGCACTACGACGTTCTGTTTGCTGCCGGTCGACGGCGCTTGTGTTTTTTGTCCCGATGTCTGCCCGTGCCCATTATACCTATTTTAGTCCTGGCTTTTTGAAAAACGGACTAACGCAGTCAACCGTGGGCGACTCCACTCCCTTTCTCACTGCACTTGCTTTTGTTTGATAACCAGACGTTTGTGATACTTTGTCAGGTGACAAATAGGAGCCCCCTATTCCGCAGGCTGCTCAGCGTGACGGCTGGCTGACAGGCACACATGTCGTGGTCGCCTGGAGGCATGAGCGTCTCACAAGCCCACCACTCCATGATTTGGACATGTGGTTTTCCGCTGCGAGCTAGGACCTGCCTTCCAGCTGATGTTTTTACAACTGTTAACTGGCTTTTTTCCCGATCGCAATCTTGCAGTCGTACTGAAGTCTCATCGAGGGCTGAGTTCTCCAGGTTTGGGATCCAGTCTTTTGAGTGCTTCAAATCTCGAATGGGTGTTAAGCCAGGTCTGTGTGCCACCACTATTTTAGGAAGAACAAGGAATGCAGTCAAGGTTTTGGAGGATTCTTTGATAAGCAGATTCTAGGACATTATCATGGCTCTTTGGCCGCTCAATCCGGTCTCTTCAACGTAGCCTGCTCGTCCCAAGAGAAACTTCTTGATAAATGCTATTCCAGAAAATTTACCTCGGATGTTTGCTGTTTTCCTTTATAACGAATACTATGGTGCAATTGCGGTTCGCTCGCTTGCACAGCGTGTTTAACAACTCCCCTTGGGTTGTAGCTTGCGACCGTTGTGATGACCTCTACGACGGCCCACGCTGTCAATGAGCTGAGCCAGAACGGCAGCCAGATTGCGTCAAAGTAATCGTAAAACTGACTACGCAGATTTCGCGTGAGCCCATTACCCATGTCGTGGCACGCTTGGACGTAGTCTTCACAAATCACTAGTCACTACATACAATCCTGACAGCATATGACCGACAGGCTCGAATAGCGGATTGGTAAATGGGAGAGGGGAGAGTGATTGAGGTCGACACTGCGGAACTTATCCAAACGGTAAATCAGCGCATTTCTCACCATAATAAGTCCGAAGAGAAGGGACGGCTTAAAGAGAACGACGACTGTGGCGTCCTTTAAATCCTGAGGAATTTCTTCTTGACACCTCATTTCCTGGAAGAGCGTTGACAGATGATCCATGAATTGGGGGCAGTTGTACTTGCAAATCTCACCAGAGATAGCGTCCTATCCGGCGCTTTCCCGATGGAGAGCTATTGCACGGCCCTGACGGTTTCGTGGAGGGAGGGCAGGCGTTGGTCTCTACCTGAGGCCCACGGACGGTGGTGGCGTCGGAAATGGTGGAGGGACGGTTGAGGACGTCTCTAAAGTGCTCGGCCACCGCCTTAGAATCTGCGTCTTCTCAGTGAGTATGGTGATCCTGTCGCCGCTGAGAAGAGGAGCGGTGTTTCTGGCTCTGGGACCGTAGACATCCTTGATCGCAGCGAAGTTCTTCCATTCGTTGCTGTCCGCGTACCCCTCCATCTCCTCGGCCTTGCAAACCGTCCAAGCGTACTGCATCTTCTGCAGCCGCTGTTACAAAAGGCGGCGACTACAGTAGAGAGCTGTTGTGTTGTCGTCGGTAGGACGCTTGACGTAGGTTTTGTGCAGACGATTCTTCCGAGCGGGTGGGTTGCTTATAGCGGCGTTACCGTCGTCGAACCAATCCTGACGTTCACGGTTTTCGTGGCCGAGGACAGTCGGGGCGGTTGACTGTATCACGTCCATCAGTTGGCTCAATTGGTTCTCCACGATGGCCTTCTCGTCAACTGTGGCGGCGACTGTGACTGGAGGGTTGGCCAACCGTTGACCTAGCTGATCGCTGAAATTGATATGGAGAGCAGGCAAAGACAACAAAGCAATATTCAAATCACCTGGTTGTCGCTTAGCTTGCTGTCTTCTGAGTGGCTATAGGAGGATCCTCATTTTGGAGATGGTGTGGCGATGGTCGGTCCATCTGTCAGCACCCGGGATCGTCTTCGTCACCGGCACGTCCTGCTGGTCTCGCTCACGGATGAGGGCATAGGCCAGAAGGTGCTCGTGTAACGACCGAGGGCGCATCCACTTGGCCTCCTTTCGCAACAGGAGGCAGAATTAGGTGTTGGTCAGAATAAACCAGTTCTGTGCACAGGTTCGTAGTCATAAAGGACAATTAACTTATTCCCCTTAGATACCGTTGCCAGGAGTGTGTGCAGGCCGCCGTAGAATCTGTTTCTTGCCGAGTCAGGGTTGGTTATGTGGGGAGGGTGCGTAGATGCTGACTATGGTGGCGAATTTGCCTACCTGGTGAGGCAGGCGGAAGCTCGTTGGGCGATCGCTGATGCCCTGTGGCAGACAGATGCTGTCGTCCCACCATGTCGTTTCAGATGGCCAAGACGACGCCCGCTTCCCGTCTCTCTGACCTAGGGCGACCGCTCCATAAGAAGGTGTAGCCAGCACCCACCTCTTCCAGTTGGCCTTGTTCGGAGAAGTGGGTCTCCACCAGTTCCCGAGCGACTAGCGCCGCCAGAGTGAGCAGACTCCTCTTAGCTGCCTGTGGGGTGGGGCGGCGAGGAGATGAAGGAAGAGAGTATTTTGTATTGTATTTTAGTTTTCACCGCACGTTAAGCAGTCTGCGGACCACGGTCTGCGCGCAGATATCGTGAAGCTAGCTTTGTTTAGGACACCGTTTATAGCCCCCCCTCGCAGGAGAAAGCGGTGCTCTCCCTAAATAGGGCTGCGTTGTCGCACCAGACGGGCACTGCTCTCCACTATGGATCACAGGCTTCAGTGAGAGAACGACCAATGACCTGGGCCGCCTACGTGATTGCTGTCGGTCTCTCCATAGGACTTCCGACCGTGGGGCAAGGCAGTTAAGCAGAGTAGAAAGAAGAGGGTGAATGGAGGACAGAGAAATGCGAAGAGAAGGCACAAAGTAGTAGATATGGGCAGGTCATTCAGCCACTGGGGCAGTAGCTTGACAAGTGCTGAAGGCCACGAATGAGTAGGCAAAGATAACGGACTAATATTCAGTTTACCTGGGGGATCGCTTAGCTTGTGACCTCCTCCCAGGTTGCAGACGGAGCCTTATCTTGGGCTGGCGATGCGGTGAGCCGCAGAACTTTCGACTGTGGGGAAGAGAGTAGAGTGGAGAGCAGATAGAGTGGGGACGGAGGAGAAGGACGGAGAATAGGGGTGAAGGTGTAAAAAGGAGCAGCTCTTCCAGCCACTGCTTGCAGAGTTCTTGTGGCTTCATGCGGTGTTGCAGACGGAGCCTTATATCGGAGTTGACGAGGCAATGACCCATTCTCCTAGCGGTGGAAAAGGGAGCCGAGTCGTCGTGTGCGGAGATGCACCTGTTTAATCCGCCGGTCAAAGCAGTTGCCGGGGTGTAGCCGCTAGACAGACCCTAGCTCCGGGGAGTCATATGTGAGAGTTGAGTATCAGTTAACAGATTCTATACGTACCCAACAAGTGCGAACAAGTGGGCACCCACTACGACCATCACGTGGACCCACAAATGGACATCTCTGCACCCCAGTTTGTCACATACCAGTGTTTGCAAAGTGTGAACCATATTGTCCGTTTGTCACTTCAATGTTCTCTTGGATTTCGGAACCAGTTGCCTTAGAGCAGCGTCACAGCTGACTTCACTCGCTTCTTGATCATTCAGGGGTTCTGGAACCTTGATTTGGCAGTTTTTTCCACCAAAGACAATGGCGAGACAACCTTTGCCCCTAAGTAAGGTTTTAGATACATTAAAACCTCTTGTTTCTCATTTATCAGCACTATTGTAAAGCAAAACACTAGAAGGCAGCATAGTAGTTTAATTCGCAATGCACAAACCAGATGAAAGCAACTAGCAAGTCACAACGTGAACGCTGGTGTTTTGGGCAAGGCATGACAGAATGGGACGCACCTAACTGGATTTTTTTGCAGAAAACTGCTACTTCCGGCTTATATGCCGTCGTCGGTCTAGCACAGGCCGTTCTCGGTAATTCCAGAGTGATGATAATATTGGAATGAATACGTTCACTGTTGAAGGTTATTCTTGCCCGATTTGTGTTCTTCATCAAGAATTGTTTTAAAACTGCCCTTTTATCCTGAGAGCAGAGGAATGTTGTTAAAAGGAATCAAATGCCTTTGCTAAGCCAGTATCTGTTTTCGTCTTCGTTTGCTTCCCAGGGAACCGTGATGAACCATATTGACCTCGAGAGGGTTTGCATGAGCCGTGCAGATGCCTGTTTGATTCTGGCAAATAGTACAGCCGTCGATCCAAATCAGGAGGATGCAGCTAACATCATGAGAGTTGTGGCGGTCAAGAATTACGCCAGTCACGTCCGTGTCATCGTTCAGATTCTACAACAGTCGAATAAGGTAAGTCTATTGAAAGGAACTAAGAACTCATTGAAAGAGTCACTCTTCGGTGAAATTGTTTTGATAATGTTGTAAACTTTTTCGTAGCGATGTTAGAAGCTGTTGTCCTCATTGCAACACCTAACATATCGCCTATCTAGCACTTCAATCAGACGATGATGCAGTCATCGAGTGAGTAGTTTCATTTGCCTGATTTTTATAAGTCCTACACGCATTTATAACGGGAGGATTAATAACTTCCATCTCTACTGTTGACCTTTGCCCAGTTGTCTTGTCACATCATTACATGACGTTCCATATTCATATGTGTCTGCGCGGGCAAACATGTGGGCATCTGTGTATGCGTCTACTCATGTGGGGGCGAATCTTTGTCTAAGTACCTGCAAACGTGACCACACTTACGATTATTAGGGGAACAAATAACAACGATTACATGGGCCTTGTTTATGCTCCTAGCCCGTTTCGCTATCTACGCCTACCTTGGCGAGATTTTGGCATCAGATTGCCGTTCGCAACACAACTGCCCATAAGCACTTCCCCACTTTTCTGCCAAGTGGATTGGAAATAAAGGCGTCGGCCTGTGTGAGATGCAGCAGTTGTCGTGCTTTTGCCAGCCAATGTGACATCGCATAGACTATTTCCCTCATTTAGACTTGATGTGTTTAGTGAAAAAAATGAGGAATGTAGCAGTCGATGCTGACTTCACTTGAAGCGTGCAGCAGTGTCCGCATTTACATGCGACTTTCTAGGAAAACATAAAATACTCAGACGTTCGATTGAACTACTTGTCGGTTTTCAAATTGTGCAACGGATTTTGTTTCTCAAACGGACATAAAGACGGAACCTACTTGTTCTGCCACATTATTACAAGACGTACACTTGAGTATGTTAAGCAGACCAAACAGATCGTATTTCCTCATTATCTTCAAATCAGCGTTCATGAGGACATCATGGTTGATTTTGATGGACATTGGCGGACAGCGTTTCGTTAAAATATGAGACGAACCCTAGTAAAAATCGCCATCCGCATAAAACATGGTACACAATTCCACCCGGATAGGGTAACATTCAGTAATGAGCAGTTGTAAGCAACACTGAGGGACCCGAATTAAAACATGCTATTAGCCAAAGCGCGTATTAATGTTTCATCTGCGCGCCTTAAACAAAAACAGGAGACCGTACGATTTAACAGTGTTCCTTATTATTTAAGTTATACCGTGACTTATGAGACTATTCTAACAAATAAACCTTATTTCAATATTGATGTTTTCCGATATTTTTAGCCTTAGCCATATCATTATAACTTGTATGATGGATGTTTTCATAAAAAAGTATTAACTTTCCACGAGCAACATTAATGGTTATTTCTTTAACGTTTCCGACCTATTTTAAAGCCAACATATGCATTGGCATCCGTTTACAGGATTGGAATATTAGTCACAGATAGCATAGAGGAGGACGATGTAGAATCGTTAAGTGAGGCATGCTTATTAATTGTCTAATATTTCCGATAGAGAACCAGGCCGCCCACATTCAAAAGTTACTTGAAGCTCTAGTCATTCAATACTGATTGTCGATTGAGTATTCATGCGCTTAGACCATAAATCGATATTGGTGAGATGAGCATGAAGGGCAGGACGAAATCCCTCTACTATACAATACTGTGCGTACAATAACTGGTTAAAGTTAGACGACATGCTTGTGGTTAACCAATTCGTCAAGCTAGCCAAACCTGATTGACGAGTTTGTTGAGCAAGTATGTGGGTATGGAACGCACACGTTTCCCCCCCCCCCCCCCCCCAAACGGGCAAAGAGGTAGATGAGCTGGACCAGCACGGGGACTAAATCGGATTCTGGCAGGTGTTATCGGATTGCGCACGACAACCAATGCCAACATTTCCGGATGCGATGGCGGACTCGGTTGTCGGCAGTCGTCGCGCACACTGGGATCCCTGCCACTCCCCACTGTTGTTGTTGTTGATCGAAAACCTCATTATTTGCTGAGTGGAACAGGGGGTGTGGAGTAGAACGTCATGGTACGGGCTCAACCGTGCCATCCACCTGCGCCCTCCCCCGCCTCTGGTCTTCTTGACTCTGTCTTGACGCCAGGTCCAGGTGGGGAGTGGGGAGTGAGAGTGCGGTAGATGCTGCGCAAGTTCACTATCATTATAAACTAAATTACGCGCGAGTCACCCTCCCTGTTTCCACCCTACTGAGGAGCACACGACGGACATCCTCGTAATCAGCGATCGAACTGTCGGGTATGAAACCCATGTAAACACTCATATTGACCCTAAGGTCTAGGGCTTGTTGTTTAGCTTTCTTTCTCCCTCGTACGAATCTTGCGATTTGTTGGTCCCGTGAGCTAGCGTTTTTAATTACGAAGTTATGTTTAATCAAAGGGCACCTTTAGTGCACTAGGCCAAATTCTATCAACTTTTTGCCTTTGTTCACATTAGGCGTGAGTATTGTCGCATGACTCTGTTTCGATCAAGTCAGAATTGACTTGTTGTTGTCAAGTGCGTTAGATAACAATCACAAACACCCAAAGCATACTTCGGGAGACAGAGAAGCAGCTTTGATGCAAGACGGAACAGTCGTGCCATAAGAAGTCCTGAACAACTGTCTTTTTGTCAGCGAATTGATCGGACAAGCGGTTAATAGTTCGCTCAGCCCACCAATGTGATCGTCCGATATGAATGCCTAGGACACAGGTTCGTCGCGTCAGCGGACACCACAAATGGTCAGCTGGCGAACAGTCGTACAACACAGTATGCGCACATGCGGACTAACATCACGTTAGTTCTTCATACAGGAGCGGTGCGTAGAAGACGCAAGTGTCCTGCGGGAATGCATAAACATATAATGAAGTTTCGGTAGCTCAAATGCATTCATCCCATGAAGCATAGTTAAAAAGTAGCCAAACTCTTAAAGGTACCTATTTGCGATTATGGAGTTAGAGGTTCTATCCCATGTACCTGGTAATCCAAATCATTACGACATGCAACGTCAAACTGTCATTGATGACCAGCACCATCGGTGAAACGCAACCACATATGTTTCTTAGCAGCAACCCACTTGCCACGAGAATGATGTTCGTAAGACAGACGCATTCCCTATGCCAACACTTCTAACTCCAATTTGTAAAGATCAGGTGAAATGCCGCTAAATGATCAAATATTCCGGGTTCGGTTCCGAGGTGCTGCAAGCCAGGGGCTCCATATGGTTGGCTGATGCCGCCCAACAAACCAGAAATTCCCATGTTTTTGTCGCAGTCTTCCTCTTTTTGACTGCCTACGGGGCTCTATATCAAGCATCTAATCCTAAAAAGGTTAGTATGCCTCTAGAATCTATTGGTGAACGCCCTCTATCTTAACGTGTATCGGTCGCTGGAACGGGCCAAGCCGGAGATGCGCCTGACCAACACGGGGGCAGGATGAGAGCATGACAAAAGTTGGTCGAGGTGCTCAGGGTTCCCGCATCCCGTTACAAACGGCACACATGTAGGTTGTGGTGGCACACCTAGGTGCGAGATGACTTGTGCCCAATCCTCGTACCAAATAGCTGACAGGCTCGGTCAGTAGACTCGTTGATGTGAGAGGGGAGATAGAATGAGGTCGACTCTAGAGAATCCTTACTCTAGGACGTCCCAGCGCATAACCCTCCCTATAAACAAGCTTACGCGATATTAAACGGTTGTAGTGGTCAAAGGATAACAGGCCAAATTACGTCACACACAATAAGTTCGTTCCGTCTGATGGCAGGAGTCAGAGAGCGGTGTGGGCTGATTCATTCCGAACAGAGGGCAGGTTACCATGGCTTGGGAATTTGCTTATGGGTCACTTCGTGAGAGCATGAGTAGCGGAGTGCTGTTATTAACGCTTTTCTGCCGTGCATTCACAAGCATGAGCAAGTGGCTTCCTGTCTCGGTTGTTACATGGGCTGCCTGGGGCACATGTTCACAAGAAAAAATGGCCAGGTATGGCAAACTACGCAGGTCAATGCGTCGCTCAGTGACGTTCTATCGTGGGCGCTGGCACGGCTGCGCTAAAATTCGTGGCTTGGAAGGCTGCCAACTGACGGGGTAATTCAGTCCTCTCCGGACGTAGAGTCAGGTGCAATGGCTCCTTGTCAATGTGACCTCCATGGCACTCCAACTCAGATGGGTTCCAAGCCGTCCCCTTTGTTGTTCCTGTGAAAAGCTGGTTCAACTTGCGTGAACCAAGCGTGTGCTTTAGGCAAAGGTCGGTTATTTAGCGTTGTCAGCCATATCTCCCGATTCTGCCTCTCGTCGTTCTAACTCAGTCTCGCCATCAGGTCCAAAAGGGGGTGGGAGAAGGAGGATTGCTACTTAGGTAGTCCTTGTTTGCTGTGTAGCTTTTGCAGACGGCTGAAAAGAGGCTCATTTAGAAACCGGCATTCTGGCGTGACTGAACTATCTTAAAACAATGCTACACGATACTTAATGTTGTGACATTGCTTGAGTAATCTTTTCGAATCGAAACCCTATTTCGAAATTTCGGTTAACAATTCATGAGATAGAACGTTTACAGAGAGTGTACCTTGCAAAAACAGACCATATAAATTTGATGCGACTTCATTGTATCTTGAAGTTTGCAACCTACCTTTTGGGCAAGCAACAACGATGCGAGTTCCTTCCCAGGCGAATTTGTTTTCGCTGTTAGTGTGTGCATGACCATCCTGGATAGAGGGTCACAGCTTCGCACTGATAGCTAATGTTCATGTATACGGTGAAAGTCAGATTTTACGGTTTCGCTACAATTAGCTGCATCGCAACTGACGCAGTAAATATTAGACGACTTTCTTTCTAATGAAATAGCTAACCTTGCCATTAGAGTAAACAGACTATGTAGGTACTTGTATATTTTGGCACCACCCACGTCTGACCTTTTATTCGACCGTTTTAACCAGCCCGGTTGCGTTTTCCGCGTTAAGACAGAGATTGCAGATATTAGATTTGGTGGCTGGGCCGCCATGACAACAAAATTATCCTTTTCTTTGCGCGTCTTCTTCTTATCCGTCGAGCTCAGAATTGAGGCCATTAGTCATCCGAAGTACTTCATGAGTATCTGAATAAGCCACTCATGAGCGATTTGGAGGCGAGGAGCCGAAATTCTGACCCGAAACCCTCTTTGTAAAGAGCGTCTTCGAGTTGATGACAGGAATCCTAAAATTCTTTGGGCGGGTCATAAACTGACCTCAGTCATCAGACAACAAGTAGGCCAAAGGCCTCGATAAGGTAAACGGGACAATTGACATTACTCCAAGGCATATCAATTCCAGATTGGTTAATTTTCCAATTGTCATGACACAGACTGCACGAGCACCAGCTTCTAAAGAATTCAAGAACAAATTGTCTTTGGCCCACGAACACGTGCAACGGGAAACCATATATTACCTTTAAGAAATTGAGGATTACTGCTTAAAAGTTAGTCCTTACTTAACCTAGTCAGGAATTTGCACTCCGCCTACCAGGCATTGCGTGCAAGGATCCAATCGATTCATTTAGGACTAAAGGAAAAAATTGGGCAAAGTCACGTGTGTACAGCAGCTGACATCCGCATCCGTTTGTTTTCATGTACATATAGAAACGTTCCATACTTTGTTCAGTAATTAAAAATTTTGTACTCGATTTTCAGGCTATCCAGAACTGGCGTTAAATATTGGCTGAACAATGATGATTTCAGACTTAATATAATCACTTCAGCTCGTTTTTTCCGCGTTCCGTTTGCATAAATGATAAGAAACAACAAAAATAACTAATCAACTTACTCGTATTTTCTAAGGATGAGGCAGCTAATCACTTAAATACAATAAAAGATATATAGAGAGTTTTGTTTTCGTTCGACTGTCTCCTCTCCGGCGCTTGCATATATTTTCTTTTGCTCATCCACAGTCGCATCTGTTGAATATTCCAACCTGGAACTGGAACGCCGGAGATGAAATCGTTTGTCTGAGCGAAATCAAATTAGGTTTTCTGGCACAGAGCTGCCTAGCTCCCGGCTTCTCGACTCTTCTCACGAACCTCTTCTCTATGCAGTCTCTACACGGACCAAATTCTCTGGCTAAGGCTGTTAACACCGTGCATAATCAGCTAAAAAATGTCCCCTCTTCATCTTACTCAACGCACCATTCCGAACCTCGAAGTCGTCGGCTGGGCAGTATCAACATCGTCTTTAAGCGTGTGCGTAGTCTCTACCGGTCTTCGATACACCGAAAGGAAACAGAGACCGGAAGTTTTTCTGCGCATACGGAACGTTCGGTCTCCGTTCCAACAGTTGCCATCAAGGACTTTTCAGGTCAGGGCTCCAGGTCGGCCAACCCGTCAGTGATGCTTCCTCCACTTTTAAATGGAGGTCATCACTGGCTCACAGAGTACCTTCGTGGCGTCAGTATGGAGCTCTACTCAGCCAGCTTCTCAGCCGCATTTGAGGGCATGACCTTCGCGCAGGCTGCAGTGCTCTGCATGAACAAATTGGAGCTAATGCTCATTGCATTAGTGATTTCAAGTCCATCCCCTGATGAAAGTGGGGAAGAATCTGTCGACTACCTGCTAATTAATCCATCCGTCTCCTCGATTGCCATCACAGAGGGCATGTTGGGCTTCTTCATCTGCGACTCCCAGGAAATTGCCTCTAGAGCCAGTTTTTTCTGTTCCTCTTGCCACGATGCTATGCCCTCTCCAAGCCAAATTAAGGAATGTGAATGCAGACGCCGACATCGGGGTCTGAAGGTAGTTAGAATAAAGCGAAGACGTCAGAAGACACCAGTGACTGTGTTGGAGAGTGCTGAGATACCATGTCAGACGTTTGCCTACCGATTGGTGGAGAGCGAAAATTCTCCCCCCTCTCAGTGGTCAGACTCG
Organism: Spirometra erinaceieuropaei; assembly: GCA_902702965.1. Taxonomy (NCBI): domain Eukaryota; kingdom Metazoa; phylum Platyhelminthes; class Cestoda; order Diphyllobothriidea; family Diphyllobothriidae; genus Spirometra; species Spirometra erinaceieuropaei. The sequence continues at coordinate 998,876 of CACRXP010000076.1, forward strand.
GCAGATCAGGCAGATGATGTGGACAAACCGCGGGACGGCAGTGGAACCGCCAAAACTGAACGGGAGATTTCCGTGTTTGACGTCACTGGTGAGAAATTTTGCATTGTTGTGCCTTACCAATTTTTCCTAAAAAATAGCTGGCGGCCAATCCAGCGAGGGCATGCATAAGACTGTCGGAACCTACCAAGATAACACTTTTCTTCTGACCTTTCTAATTCGATTTGGCGGTATCGTGTATACCGCGATGTCTATGGATTTAAAAGTCTTTGGCTCATAGGTAGGCAGAGATGCTGACTACGCAACTGCCATTCACCGCACTCGACAATAAACATTTTCCAGCATGCAGACCCCAAAGTAGGCAGCTTTGCAAATTTGGATCAAAATATGGCAAACTGGTATGTGACATGCGTCGGATGGAGACCTTATGACATGAACCAGCGGGTCTCATTCCAGCCTACTTGGCTTAACAAGGACGTGCTACTGGGACTTGAAAAAGGGAAAACCCGAGATTACTTCTGCGTTTTCTTTTTTGACGCCCCTCTAGCAGCTGCTACTGTATTTCAAGAAGCTGATGCACTCGAGGTCGGGGATAGGAAGGCTTCCTGTTGACGTTATGACTGTCATTGGAGGTCAAACTGCGGTGGTCTTTCTTTTATGCAACTTTTATTGTAAGTTCCTTCGTTTAGAGGTCACAGATACTGAAGTTTGGGTGGTAGAACATGAGAATAAGGCTACGCCCAGCACTAGAAGTGGCTTTGCGCTAAATCCCGGTGGGTACCAGTTCCTGTGTTCTAACTTTAGCCCTAACACCGGCCCTCATGATCCTAACCATAATTCCTTGAAATTTAACGCTACGCCACGTGTAATACGGGGGTCCATATTTCTGTGCTCTGCAGTTTGGCGCATGTGCACGTAAGGACTAGAGTGTGAGCACCAGGCGTAGACGTGTGCCTAGTTTCACCAGTCAATGCACCGCGCCTACCCTGTTAGCCATGGCCTTTCTTATCAGATGAATAGTACGGGTGTGAGAAGAGGATGCTTCGGAGATCTAACTCACAACAAAGACGTTCACGCGAGAGTTACAGCAGTAAATGCTTCACAGCGTTGTGAAGTATGGCTCCTGGACACCTTCATTCACTTAGTGATGTAAAAAACCGCAAAGTTCAGAGGATGTAAATGTTAATTATTGTATTTCGAGCCTCGTCAAAAAATAAAAGAACTTTTAATGCGAACTCATACAGCCAACTCGTCCACCAACCTTCGAATTCGAGCAGCATACTATGTGCTGTGTCTGTCTCGTTAGTGAATTAAAAAGATCCGCTCTTACCTGACTTGCAGGATGAGTCTGTTCTGAACGTTACGATGTCTCCTGGATGGAGGACCGTAAATGAAGTCAGGCTAATCTTTAAATTTAGGACAACTGTTGACAACACTTCCTTCTGCCCAAAAAGGATATTCTCTTATTTGCATCTTAGTTGCGTACAGTCTAAAATACAATTGGGCAACTTTATGACGTCTATGTCGAAGCGTTCATACTTGTTGAGAGTGCAGGGAACTCGGAGGTGACCATAAAATATAGCTGTATTTGATGGGCAGCAAATATCTAGTTCCTATAAGCACCGAAGCACTACGGAAGCTGACACAGCGTCAAAATGAAAAATGACGCAGGTGACCCAGATAACGATATCTGATGGATGAATGTTAAATGCTAATCAATCCATACGCAAAGTTGAATCTGAACTGTTTGACGTCGATCAAAAGAAAGCGATCAAATCTACTGACCCTAAAGAGTCTCTTTGCGAGTTCAAAGTTCTTTAAGAACCAGGCATTTGGCCAGTAAAGTCTGGAATATAAGACAAGGAAAGACTCGATTTTTTAAATCAAGAAATTCGTTCAAATGTTTCCCTCTCAAGACACCTGTCTTAACTGCGGTCGCTGTCTGACGCACTGACCTTCCAGTTCGATCGACTGATTTGCTGACTTTAACAGACGCACACACGCACACGCCTAGACAGTTACAGCAGCTCACATCATACGCGACGCAGTGCGTACGAATAGAATCAAAAACTTGGAATTCGCCCAGGATTACTTATCAATGCCGTCTCACTCCGAGTCTCTGTTAGGCGAGACTTAACACTCTCAGCATGTGTCCTGGGGTGCCCGCTGTGTCTGCTGCCTAGGACAATCACGCATGCTTCTGTATAGACGCGTATATACACTCTGGCGTCTTGCATCTCCTGCTAATTGATATCTGGCCTGCGGATTATGACCCTCATGTTGCACTTATTACATTATTCGTTGAACTGTTACAACCCTGTGCCCGCGTCAAGTAGACAGCACCGGAACCCATCGAATAATAAAATCTGCACTAGGAATTGCAGGAATCTTGATTTAACTTTATAGAATAACGATCCTATGTCAGTGAACAACATATCAAAATCAAACACGTCAGAGGGAATGAAGAACGAAAACCCTTGGCGTTTTGAGTACTGGACGAAAAGCGATTAAAATAGTTAATCTGGAATCGAATAGGGCTCCACATCGAAATCCAGATCAGAGGAGCACAACTAACCAACCAGAACCTACCTACAAGTTACTCGCAGCAGTGCAGGCGTCTGTAGGCCATTCACCTCTTTGGTAAAGCATGCACGCAGTCTGATTAACATTGACGCAGGCACTATACATTGTAACCTTAGGATTGACTGCATCCAAATCATCGCTGCGCGGCTACACCTACCGTCACAACCCGACACTAATTAGTTACCTATTAATGGTCTATCGACCGCTTCCTGTTCTATCAGTAATGGGGTTTTCGATTCCCGCCAGCTCTTGCGAACGACTGAACTCAACGTTTTAATGACTGATTGGCAGGCCACGGGAATGCGGACCCCAGTACTGTGGGCGGTCTTACACTAAGTTTCAGGGAGGTTAAGGTTAGGCCTACTGTTAGGGTGAGGGCCAAGGTTATCAGGGTTAGTTTCGGTGTCAATATTGGGGTTTAAAGGGTTAGGATTAGGGAAAAGTTAGGCCACGGGAATAGTTGCCTCTAGCATTTAGTACAAGGCCGTCGGTAATGCGGGTTTCTCCACTCCCATGGTAAACAGACTTACTAAGATATTTAGGCGAGAAACTTTTCAACGTAGGCATATAACTGTAGAAAATTATTAGCATGCATTTCCCACACTTTCTCAACCTTCTAAAAGGAAATCGGTAGCTGATGCACGGGATTTGTTCGACGGACTTTTCGGATTCCTAGTCGAATCTATCAATATAAATAAAGCATGGTTTATTTAGAGAATCTGGTTTTATGTTACTGCCAGTCTTCTGATTTATGGGCATTCTCAAGGCACAACGTTTATTGTGGAGGTTGCAACTGTTAATTTAATAACCTGTCTAGATGAAACTTCGTTTTTTTATATTCGAGCCAGCATCCACAATGTTCTCATTCAGCATGCCAGTGCCTTACTTACCATGCTCTCTGGATTCTTTACCGCGTGTCATTCATTTCTCACGGCATTTCGAACACTGGAAATGCCTGGGAATAAATGATTCGTATGTTGGCTTACTCCTCACCAGAAAATTATAGCTATTTTGGGTGTCAAGCGTTTAAGTTCGCTGGAACCTGGCGGCGTGGAGTGGTTACCATAGGTTACACGCTTCTTTTGCGCTAGTCATTGTTCCTCGTTACTGCAGCGTGTTCGGACACCCGTTTCTACAATGATCATTCCGGTAAGGTCCCTACCTCAGGTGTTATTTAAATGCGGATGAAGCCTCTGGAGACATTCTCGTCACACTTGACCACTAGACCAAATTAGGCTTTCAGACAGTTGGGCCTTTTTTCTGATTGTTGTGTATGCCAGTTACAAATTTAAGCGACCAACCGTGCGCTCTTGATCTCCGTGAACGGAAGCGTGGGAGACAATTCAACTTTAGTTTTGTTTTACTATTCTTTAAACGGCAATTTTATTGCATCGATTACTAGGGTTTGGAGAATATATCTGGAAACAGTTCTAAAGCTTAACCCCTTAAGCTCCCCCAAGCAATGTTGTAGGGAGCTGAACGCGTTACACGAGTCTTCTCCAATTCCAGCTATCAACTTCCTTACGTTTAATTTACTTACATTGGTTCTGTGCGTTTATGGTAGAGTTTTTCGAGAGAGTACCACTCGACGTCAAAAATTTACGTCTCCTGCGGTAAGGAAAAGGAGGACGTTACGGGTGAAAATAAGTTTTGTGAAGACGGAAAAGCTAAATGAGTGTAAGACCTGTAGCTAGTGATCGTAATCATTATATATTCCTCACTGGTTATAGAAACATGGATTTGACCAAATTTGTACAGCTAGCTGATATAGCATTTCTGTCACTAGGAATACTTGAGAGTAAAAATACGTCTGGGACGTCTAAATAGTCGAAAATAGCTACCAGAAAAATGCCTGCGCCTGTAATATTTTTCATTACACCACATGAATTTCGACCCAATATAAAACGCCATCAATAATGGTAAATAAGGATAAAATAGCTTTTTTCCGGATTATTAGCGGTCAGCAGTCATGTGTGCTTAATCCGGGCGGTTATATGTCCACTTATAAACTGCCTTTACTGCAGTATTTTCCTGTTATAACCCTTCACGACTGGCACCCCATCTGCGGTGACGCATACTTGACAACACTGAACTAGAACCTGGATTTTATTGTCGGAATTTACGTTTTCAGCGAGCAAACCGTGACGCAAAAGTAACTTACTGGCAATGTAGAATGCAACAATTGCGTGGATTTGTCGTCAAAAGCAAGTAGGAAGAGAGTAGATAGGCAAAAACCCGCTGTTCCAATCCCCAACGCTAGGAGGAGTGTGATGCTCCTCGTATACGTCTATTTTAGAGCAAAAAGTTGCTGCAGTTTGGTTTTGCATAAGTTTGTCTTGTTCAGAAGTGCCGCTCAGTAAACTGTGTTTCCATCCTCAATAACTTTGCCTTCCTGTTCTGAATGGAAAGAAAAGAAACGTGCTTATTAAGAATTTATCGTGACGAAGGTTTTAATCGTATCGTTAAATATCAAGCAGCATGATGTAGTTTATCCGTAGAAAGTAATTAAATCTCCCTAAAGTATGAAGAAGACGTCCGAGTGCAGCTTGATGAAATTACAAGCAGGTTTCACTCATTAGTATTAGAATGTAATCGATAAATTTTTTTATTTGTGTTCGATAGGTGTTTACCACTGGGCGCCAAAGCGTTCGATAGAGGAGGTTATCCTGCCAAATAACCTTTATATTCCCAGCACCATCAGGAAGGAGACAGCACGAACCTATATGCGGAACCACATTCTCGTTTGCTTGCTTGCAGCTCCGTCCGCACCCCTTCTCGGTTTGCGCTCCTTCGTGCTGCCCCTGCGTGCTAGTAACATTGAAAATCGCCAAATCCGCCCAATCGTTTTTCTCGGAGACCTTGAATTTCTGCGCCAGGAATGGGAGGAGATTTCAGACTTCCCCAAGATCTTCATCTTGCCAGGATCCCCACTCTCCCGAAAAGACCTCTGGCGCGCACGCATTCATGTCTGCTCTGTCTGTGTGGTTTTGGGGATCAGTGACACAGTGTGTGCCGATGATCCCTACCTGGTTGACAAGGAGGTCATCCTCTGTGCTCTGAACATTCGCGCCCTCAAAATACCACATGGGATGCAGGAGTTAGTTTCAAATGAGGGGACTGTGCGTTGCAGTGGTGCTGAAATACCTCTTCTCACAGCCCTGACTATGGATTCAAACATTCATTTCCTCGACCCAGAGGACTTCGAAACGGGAAAGTCGGACGTAAATGTCTACCTCACCATACCATTTGCCCGTGGCTTGGCCTTTTCTGCTTCGGTCTTGGATGCTTTAGTGAGTACTGCATATTTTGATCGGAGAGCCATGACGCTGATAAGATACCTGGTCACCGGCGGGACAACACCTGTACTAGAACAATGGGCAAGCTATGGGGGTGAGTTCTGTGAGAACATGGACATCCAGGAGGACGCATCTGGGAAATTAGAGAGTGACTTGGCAAAACGGTTTATTGAGACACTGAGTCAGAATAATTATAAGCGTCCACAGATCAGCCAAATGAGCTTCCAGGACCCACGACTAGCTAGTATTCGATCTACAAATGGAAGTTCCAAACTGCGATTTGGAAACCTCTTCTGTCAGGCCATTACGCGCTACGGAATCCTCTGTCTTGGCCTGTTTAGACTAAGTCCGTCGGGAAAGATTATGGTCAATACTCGGACAGACCCTTCCTGGTCGCAATTCAGCCGAGACGTCTACGACGTTCAAGGTCCGCTCAGATTACCGCGCAGATCAAATATCCGTCCACCGCAGGACATATCGCAAGTTAGGTATCTATCAAAAACGCGCGATTTGAGGAGTCAGGCTCAACTACCATCTTGTGCAGCTAATCTCCAGGTCCCGCCGCCAGCGTTATCAAAAGATGATGACCATCATGATTCCTCTGTTAGCCTTAAGGTAATATCCCAGCAAAACTACTCAGCTGCAAACAGCCGCTATGTGATTACAAGTCCACCCAATGACTTCCCCGTTTACGACACGGACCTTGTGTTCTGTCTTACGCCGCACTTATGAGAAAGAGTTTAACTAGGACCTTCTTATTCCCCGTCGACCCTATACACAGCTCCTGCACTTAAAACATTTTACCCCTCCTGTAATTTTTTATTCATGCCCAGAGTTCGCCCCTGTTTCCTCCTACCCCCCCCCCCAGTCTACTCCCAGTGAGCTTTTATCAGAAGTTACTTCTGATTTATGCGCAGCGCTTTGATTTGCAGCATTCTAATCTTCAGATTTAGGTACCCAGTTTGCCATCTGTGAAGTCTACCAAAACGTTGTGAAAGCTTGGCTTCATTTATGTATGAGTATAAATGCATTTTAATTTATTATTATTATAATTTAACACACATTTTTACATAACCATGTAGCAGTGAGTTTGTGAGACAGGGTTCTCGAGAGAGAGTTCAAAGAACTGTATCAAGGGTTTCCACTAGTAAAATTTTCGACAGATCTTAGGCAAGGAAACTCAACTAGACGAGAGATTTTGGCATGATTGCCGATGTGTAACAAACAAAATTTTCAGTTACGGAATGAAGAAAATCAAAAAATATGTGTTCAACACATTAGCAGCGACATTTGTAAAACGTTCCGATCAAATGCAAGTGCAGGCATTGCGATCCCGTGTGGTTTCCAGCCAGTCATATCCCTGGCAGGTTAAGAGGTAATTAAAAACTTGTCAGTTTCAATCACTGAAATAATCAGACTACCCGTGGTTTGTAACTACTGTGTGGGTCCACTCTCCATATACTACAATTGGAAGTCTGGAAGCAGAAGAGACGATTGCCGTGACAAGGGCTTTGCTCTCTTGACATAGGGGGAGTGGTAGTATATGGGGGTAGGGTTAGTAACAGTCAATGCGAGGGAGAGGGTGATAGCATTGACTATTATTACTCCACCCCACCATTTTCCTACACCCCGCCTGTATTTTAAGACGAAGTTTAAATGATTCCTGTAATCACTGACATGTTTTTACTTTTACGCCGTTCTCATATATATAGTGGTCTGAAAAGAATTTATCGAAAGTAAACGTATGACCGTCATTTGGTCTTCTAAACTGCTTGTTACCATTAGTCAGTAGTAATAACTACCCTATATGTGATACTTATGAATTTATTGGCCATCACGATCAACGTACCTCAGTCTCTTTTTCGTTTTGTACGGGCGTTGGGAGGAGTGCACTTGATAGATTATGAAAAAAGCAAGATTTTGGGGAAAAGTACAACTAGTGTGAAGAGTGGAGAACTCGAATGACCCTTGAAGACAGCAAGAATCCTGGTAAATAGCTGCGCGGCCGATCGGAGGACCTAATCCAAAAGAACCGACCTAGAGGGAGGAGGCTCTATTAAAAGTGTATTAACAAAAGGCAGCAGATAGTTCGACCATCGTTGCCAAAGATGTCCACCATAGGTCTCAGAGCAAAGTGGGCTCACGGACGGTGACTTGCGCGAGAATTGGTTTATAGTGATCGTATACTTATGCCCCATTTAGCGCAATCTCTACTCCGTCGCGCATCTGAATTCAGTGTCAAGACGGAGTGGAATAGACGGGAGGTTGGACCGGACGCAGGTAGCTGACGCGGCGGGAACCCGCACCCAGGCATGACATCACACCACCTGGTCCGCGCACGAAGAGCTGGGATATCCCACAACAATAAAAAGGAGGCTTTTGATATAGTGCCACATTAAAAGGAAAGTCGTTGCAGCCTGTTTCTGCGTTCTGAGAGGGGGACCGAGTGATCTTGTGGCAGTCCGCGCATCCTCGACACGCTGTTTGTTGATCTGCTTTCCTGGCCGCTCCACGCTCCCTGGCGGTTCGCTGCTGGGACCGTGTAAGGCTTGTCATTAGTCCGCGAGATCTCGGGGCCAACCAACGCTGCCCATCCTCTGATTGGTTGACGGAAGCTAACTGGGAGAGAGTGAAAACATACAAACGCGCTGGGGGCTAATGACCTCAACGAGGTACACAGACTAAAAACTTGCCAGGAAAGACAGCTTGCGGCAACTGCTTGCAGAGCCTCTTGTACGGTCTTACACATCAGTAAAGTTGTCCAACTTAATACGTCTTCTCTGAATTCTGACTTGGAAGTCTTTCTGTTGTCGACAACACCGCCTATCGAGAATCTCTTCATTTGGCCGCCACGAATTTTACGTTATCGTGATAGAATTGAGCGCGTCGGATTGTTTATAGTGAAGAATATGCTCTGGTAGTCGGCATAATTCTGCTTTCCCTCTCCCCTACATCAGTTCACTATCCAAGTGGCTCACTTTTCGAATGCAAAGATTGGGCGCAGTGTCTGACACAACTAGAGAGGCCATCTGCACATGCTGTAAGCGCGCGCTGGTCCACCACACAACACAGCATGACTTCACACAAAAGGAGGCAATTTTCTCCGTCCTTGCTTGTGTGAAATTGCTATCGGGGCTCGATAGCGAAGAAGGCATTGCAGTCCGGCACTCAGTACACTATTTGGCCACTCCACACAAGCACAAGCGGAACTGTCTGTAAGAGGCGATATGGATTGTCAGCTGGCAGTCTACGACTATTAGCACATCGTTAGACTCTTAACTCCATTAGATAGTTTGTAGAGAGAAATATACTCTGAGACCGTCGACTTCACCTTCTCTGCCCTCTCCTGTGCGCCAGTTGATATTCCAGGTCGGCCAACCAGCCGATGTAACGATCGGGTTCACTGGCCGATGGAGTTAAAAGTATCCCGTCTGTGCGTGTCACACACACACACGACAGCTCGACCATCGATTTCGATGATGTCCACCGTGTGCCCCGCAGCAGGTGGGAGCAGGGACGGTGACTTGCGCAGGAGTTTAAAGTGCCAGTAGACTTTCGCTGCATCTACCTACACTCTCTCCTCCTCCCCCGTCTGAGCCCGGTGTCAAGACAGAATCAAGAAGACCGGAGACGAGGGAGGCCGCAGGTGGATGGCTCGGACGGATCCTCACCTTGGCGTTCCAGTCCGTATCCCCTGACCCACACAACAAATGACCACGATTTCAACCAACACAACGGACATTTGGAGGCTGGCACGACCGAAGCCGCACCTAGGCGTGCCGCCGACGCCTGGCTCGGATCCCACACTGTGGTGGAAGTGCCATAAAGGCCACATTAAAAAGGAGCCATTGCAGCTTGACTCTCAGACTACCACCGGCCAAGGAGGAGGTCCAAGTTACCCCGTCAGTTGGCAACCATCCAAACCACGGCTTTTAGCGCACAGTGATAGCTTCAAGCGCGTCAGTTTGATTATAGCGCTGAGTCGTCGACCTCACTCTCCCTTCCCACTCCAACACCCCAGCCGCTGTCCGAGCCGGTCAGCAGACTGGAGTGGGAAATGGGCGCGGTGGCTGGCACGGTCGACTGACCATGCCTGCCCGCGCCACAGCACGACCTTGCCCCCCATACACACACAAACACCAGGATTTCACGCAACGGGGGTTGATCGGCGTGTCTTTCACTTGCATGAGAGGGCCGTGGAAGGTGCTGTTTCAGCCCGTCCCCAACCCACCAGTCCGCCACTCCACACAGCACACACGCACAACGCGACGAACTGCGTGAACCGAGAGCGGGCGTCGATCAGCAACATTCCTATTCACGACGCTTGCGGGGAAGGTGGAAGTTGGGTGCATGCGGTGGGTGAGTGTTGATGTATGGAGGTGATGGTGGAGGAAGGTAGGGAGTGTGTGAATGTGTGGTGTAACCCGGCGGTTGTCTACCGCAGGTCGTCGTGGATGCGAACGTGGCCGGGTAGGCCCATGCGATGCCTGAAGGTGCGAGGACAGTGTGGGCAGTTGATTCGAGCTTGGTGGATATAGGTTGGTGCCCCAGGCACTGGTTCTCCAGTCTCTGTGCGATGGATTCTCAAGTGATCGACCAGGCCGAACACACACACACACAGCCTGTACCCCCACAAGGCAAACAAGGATGACACACAAAGGAGATGCCGGAACTTATATGCATTAGAGTAGCAGTGGGGTCACTCGGACCAGGAATCAAAAAACATCTTTCCCACTTGCGTGAGAGGTGCCAATTCCACGCTTATAGTAGGTCATGAGATGGGTGTTCGTGTGTAGACCATATGCTCGCGAGGAGGTATGTGGTAATGGAGTTTGGCCATCGTTTTTAACCACAGGTTTTTAGGGATTCGCATGTGCCCGAGCAGGCCGTTGCGGTAACTTCATGTGTGTAGGCAATTTTCATTTGCGAAGTGAATGAGATGGGTGTATGTTGCTGTTCTAGGCACTGGCTTACCAGCCCTTATGTGCTAGCAAGTAGTAACAAACAAGAATTCACGCCTTAGCTTCAAAGATCATTAAGAGGTTATTGATATTCTTTAGCTGAAGCCTTGTCGAATACCGCAGTCGATGATGAATCACAAAGAACAAAAAATATGTGTGGTGTGTCTTGCAGCAGCAGATATCTTGAGTAGCAGGACTGCCGTATTCATAAGAGAGCAATTTTACTGCAGCATGTTCAGTACCGCAATCCTTGTGACCGTCTCGACAGGATAAATGGGCGAGAAGGAGCGGGAGGTGAACATAAACGAAACTGTTGAAATTTTGCCACTATTAGGATTAAGGATATGTGTGAATTCTCGTTTTATGAAAATTAGAAACTAGCAATTTAAGATGATCATTTTCGTGAGGTCATGATACCCGAGAACTCGGTGTACACAATCTAATATTCAGCTGCCTAAAGTCTGTCAGGCTTTTAATTCCCTTTAGAATTTTCAGTGTGAGCTTGGAGTAAATTATCGGAGTTAAACCTTTTTAATTTTAATAAGAAGCGTGATATGAGAATTTGGACTGAACTGCAATAGCCGCGGCGAAAGAACTACGAAATACTCAGTTTGGCAACAGGCAGTCGCTGGCGTGCATATATGCCCTACTCATGACGGTCGAGGTGAGTTAGATGCCAGGGTTGGCATGGCGTGAGTCTCCGTCTTACGCGTGCCGCACACGTGTGCAGCACCACCCAAGGTCACGCTCAGGCTTAATTCGATTGGGCTAACATATGCATGCGTCATCATGCCCCCCCCCACTGTGTAAGTGTAATAGCAGAGCAATTCGTTTGGTACAACGTTTTTCTGTACGCTTACTAAAACAGTACCAGCAACCTCCAAGACTAATAGCAGATGTTAAGCACCGACCCTGTAGTTTTGGAAGCTTTGCACAAACCTGCACTTGCGACTGAGCAAACATTAATAACTAATACCGGAAAGACTATTTCTTACTTTCGTCGCTAAGAATTAAATTTCCATAAAGGGTTGTCCATATCGTGCTGCCTAAGTATTACGATCGGCAAATGGGTTATAGGCAGCCTTCCACTCCCGACAATATAAGCATAATTCCCTCCAACTTCCAGAACTGCCGTAAAAGGATACAGAATATTGAAGGCTCACTTTTGTCCCGTAATAAAAATATTGACTGCGTTTCCGAAGTATATGGCATGAGTTGACCTGCCTTCGGTAATTTGCATTTTCTAAGGTAACCGTCTATGACTGTTAGGGCGCGTTTTCTTGTCGCGAGAACTACGTTTAGTGTGGACTGTGTCACCATCAAAACGGACAACACCATAACTACCAGGGCCTTCCTGACGGACTTTCAATGAATTTTCGGCAACCGGCCAAATAAGAAAATCGGGACTACTACAGAGGGCTCACCAAAAAATAACTTCCTTTTGGAATGAGGATCCTGCTTAGGGTCAAGTTAAATGAAATGAGTTTCTAGCCCCTCGTATTCTGCTAAATCGAGAGACTTCTAAGACTGCGTGTCGGCTGGGCAAACATAAAATACCGGAGGAGAAAGTTTTTGAAATGTACAGATGACTGACTGCACTCCGAATTAATGTGGTGGTCAATAATGAATAACACGCCGTCTCACACAATTTTCTAGCGTAGTATTTTGACTTATTCTCAGTTTTAAGTTAGTTTGCTATTCTTTGCTATCTCACATAACTTCTCAACGTTTGGTGTTTGCATATTCGCATACTCGAACGGCTTAGTTAGTGAAGTGATCGAATTCGAACCAAACTATTCTCCTCCTCTCTAACTGCGTATAGGCTAAAATAGGTAATTGGTTGAAAAATGTCTGGGCAGGAAAGAACTCAACCAGTGTAAAAGTATACTTATTCTTCTGACACTTCCGATTAAATCCAAAATCCTATTTAAAGATGCAAAAGACAAAGGGGGTTCATTAGCTACAAAATACGGTGGATATGCAACCACGCCCAATGTCAGGTGTTTGTAAATGGTGAAGAAATGGCTTCCTCGCCTGATTCTACCCTTAACCGCCGCAATTTCATCACCGGTGTCTTTGACCGGTGTGATAAGAACTTGGCACCTAGGTTCACCAGTAGTAACACAGAGAAGAGGGTTCTGATTTCCAACTGAGACCGCACAGTCAGTCCGGTGCCACAATTATTGGGAAACGTAAAGAAGCATATCTCATTACAAGCATGATTACAGTACCAATGGACGCCAGGTACCTCTTCACCTCTATACTTCTGGATCTGACATCCGATTTCATTTACTTACTCCCTCGAAGCAAATATGACGAAACGGAGAATAACCTCCGGTGAGTACAGATTTTTCAAGTCCTTCGGTTCTGTGTGAATGCCTGCTTACCGTTCGACGACACAGTGAACGAGCGGGGGGCACGCGAAAGGATGAACCGTTTTCTGGATTCATATTACATGTGGTCTTAGAACGATCATCATTACTGGTCGTAATACACTACCGACAAAAATTCCGAGTCCGTTATGTGGATGACGCCTTTATCTTCATCGAAAGGAATCGGGTGGCAACACTCGAAAAATATATCAACGCTGTCTTCCCGGACAAGCAATCTACGATGACGGAAAAATAAACCATGTAGCTAGCTGTCTTTGATGTTTTCGATTACACAAAAGACTGATGGCCCAGAAACTAAAGAGGTCAGTGAAGCTTCCGATCCTCGATATCAATCATCTAGACAAAACCGGATTTTCGTAGGGGTTTTTGATGGGCGCTTCTAGTCACACTTCAGTAGAACGTATGAAAAGAGGTAGCTTCCATCGCAAAAGGATGCGAGACCAAACTCACCAAATCCAACTTTCAACGAGCACTTCCGCACGTCGGGTGCGTCATGGAAATCGCCAGTCGGCTTCTCCCACTACCCGGGTTTTGGGTTTTCATATAAGGGGAAAGCAGCCGTCAAACGTCAAATAATAAAGCCAAAAGACCCAGTGTCACGGCAGGAAACATCTGGTGTCGACAAATGCATCTCGTAAAAGACTACTTTCAATGCGGCTTAACACATAAACAGTGAAGACTGACGTTAAATGCCAAGCCACAGCTCACCCTAGGGGATCCTGTTAAACTTTTAAATTCAAAATATTGTAATTTTTTCGAGAGTTTGCATCCGCGTGCGTCACGGACAGCCTGGGCCCTGACTCACCGGCACACAGTTCATCATAAAACTTAGTCGTCTCATCGCTCCATACTCAGCCCTCAAACACTGTTTGGGCAAGATGGAGAATCACACGTAGAATATGTGAGTGAGCACTGCCTTCATTAACAGTACTGACAAGTCAAACTAATCACCAGTATGCATAGTAAAATCGTGGCCATTAACGTCTTTGACGTAGGTGAAAAAGAACTTACAAAGTACGAATATTGGGATGAGTGTGAAAGCTACTAATTTTATTATGTACGGTTGTTTTGTAGCTGCAGCCTGTAACTTCTGAACTGTTCTGCATCCCTTACTCTTTTCAGCCGTTGTCTCTGATGTTGTGTTGGAGTGGGAATCGTAAACGTAGGGCAATTAGAATTCGCGTTCCAGTTGCCTGGTCTCTTTCCTCCTGAAACTAGCCTATTAACTTGTAACGACAGACGTGAGTGCACACATAATTACAGATAGATTATTATTTATGGGAGATGGTTGCCTTTTATGATGCCGGCAAATGTAAAAGTCATGATCCCCTACTGAAAGCCTGCAGGAGCACATCCACCCCAAGACGTACACTGTTTTTCTTATTCATGATAACATGAAAATCGCAAAAGTACAACTATATTAGCAACAGTTGTTGTCCCCGTCTATGTGATAAAAAATGGCAATAACGAATCTCTAATAACGACATACATTTGTGCTGCTGAAGACGGAACCATTAAGCAACGGTCTATCTCGGAATGCAAAGTGCGGTTCAGACACCAGGATCCTCTTAAGTATTAGGCCGCTAGTGATGGTAAATATGGCGTTATTCAGATAACAATTTCTCTTAAAGTGACGTCAGAACTGAAACAACTGAATCACTAAGAAGAAGTGGAAATTTCAGGCTAAATGAAACTCTTTTAGGGACTTAATTTTTCAGCAGGAGGTGGTTTGCCAATAAAAAAAACAAGGGATGCAGAACTTGTATCCTGAGAAAAAAAGACCTTGAAAGGAGGCGAAGGAACGATCACTGGGAAAGTAGATTTATTTGTCTGAGCTTTTGAACCCGAACTGGAATTCATCATCAGAGACTACTTGAGTGCAGCAGATTGTGAACATTTAGATCGCTCGTCCTTGCGGGGCGACGGAGGGGGAGCACGTCCGTGGCTATGCGAAATTGCAGTACTTAGGAAGACGAATAATACAAGGTGTATGCACCAACGAGAGCTAAGCATGAAGAGCACTGATCGAGTGGTCAGTGCCCGTTAAAATGTTCAGTAGTTATATATTTATATGTGTTTTAAATCAAGTAAGTTCTTTGGGAAAGGTAGAAAACTTTATTGAGTAAATTTTGGACGTCGGTTCCCCGTGTCGTCGTCAGACTAGAGTAAATGTGCAGAAAACAGTTAAAATTTCAAACGTGCTGCAAAATCAATACTCATTTGGTGCCTCAGCTAGTAAGCTGCCGTCGTATGTGTCGGTCCGTATTGATCGGCTTTCGTCTCTTCCACTTTTCTCTGAGATTTTTGTACGTGGCATCTAACTCGATATGCCTGTTGATGCATGACTAATCGGAGTGCATGGCTTCAAGAAACTCTCGGCCTTTTTTAGATGGGCAAACTCCGACGATGCGAGTTTTATCCCATGCGAAAGTGTGCCCAGTATCAAGAGTGTGCACGGCCATTTAAGCCAAGTGGTCTCGCCTCTTAACTGCCAGTTGATGTTCGTAGATGCGTGTAGAGGAAAATTTTTCCGTTTGGCCACAATATATGGCATCACAGCCATCGCATGGGATCTTATAGACGACTTCTTTTCTATTGAGATAGTCAACCCTATCCTTAGGGTGTACAAGCTGGGTGCGTAAAGCAGTCGTCGGCTTGTGCGCCACTTTTATCTGGTGTTTCCTCAAGTGTCTTTCAACAAGTTCAGACACATTCCTGATGTAAGGAAGAAGTTGCCAAGTGTTTGCTTTGGGCGCTTGATTGGAACTATCTAGTTCCTTTTTTTTATCTCTTATTGTTTCATGCATCGACGTACCAAATCTCTAGGGTATCCGTTCTGGGAAAATAATTCAAATAGGTAGTTTAGTTCAACTTTGTAGCTTTCTGCATCAGAGCAATGTG
Source organism: Spirometra erinaceieuropaei (assembly GCA_902702965.1). Lineage (NCBI taxonomy): Eukaryota > Metazoa > Platyhelminthes > Cestoda > Diphyllobothriidea > Diphyllobothriidae > Spirometra > Spirometra erinaceieuropaei. The sequence continues at coordinate 1,015,007 of CACRXP010000076.1, forward strand.
TTTTTGCTCGATGTATCAGACTTTTGACGGTACTCCGATTGTGAGAGATCGGACTGTTGCTCTCACAGTGTAGAATTATTCCCGCATATTTTTCTTTGCGATAAACGGAGGTTTGTAATGTTCCGTCAGTCTTACGCTGTACGAGAACATCTAGAAATGGGAGTTTATTGTCAAGTTCTTTTTCCAACGTGAATTTAATTCCCGGAACGGTTGAATTGATTGTGTTGTACAGTATTTCTAGTTGATCCGTTTTGACGATGACAAACATGTCGTCTTCATATCGTACCCATAACTTAGGGTTAACTAATGGAAAAGCCACCGATTCCAACTTCTGCATTGTCACTTCGGCAAGAAAGCCAGATATGGGTGATCCCATTGGACCGCCTTTTAGTTGTTGATAATATTAGTGATCGAACGAAAACTTTGTTTCTAAACAAAGGTCCATAAGTTCAAGTAAGGCAGCTGCAGGAACATCCGTGTAATAGGACATTAGGAGTTCATCTGTGTATTGCCTTGCGAAATCTAGTGGTATGGAATTGAACAAAGAAACCACATCAAAGGAGACCATTAGCTCATTCGCGGAAATTGTGATGTCTTTCAATTTCTCTAGAAACTCCACGGAATTCTGAATTGAAGTGGCACAATTTTTCGTAAGTGAATGAAGTTGGTGGAACAGCCACTTAGAAATTTTGTAATTGGGTGCACCGATTAATGATACTATCGGTCGCAGTGGTACCTCAGGTTTGGGATTTTTGGGCAATCCGTAGACCTTGGCGATGGTTGGTTCGGATTGTCTCAGAGATTTTGCAATGTCGCCTGGCAGTTTTTTCGTTCCCGTGATTCGCTTCAGCACTTTATCAATCGATGAGTTCTGTCCTTTCGTAGGGTCCGTGGAAATACGCTTATACGTTGAACCGTCTTCTAAAAGTGACAGCATCTTCTCATTGTAGTCTGATTTATTCAAAATCGCAGTTAAGCCTTCTTTGTCTGCGGGGAGAATGACAATCGTTTCGTCGAGTACAACTCGACTTTTCCGAAGAAACTTTTCTGTTTTTCATACATATATAGATGTATATAATGATAGGGGGCGCTCACCGATCGTTCATACGGAACTCTCTCGTTCCGTTTTGCCTTAAAAGCTCTCTCGAGCCCAATCTGCAGCCGCATGATATATTGGCAGATGATATTACCGACAAAGACAAGGCAGACTGGAATGGCCATTTCTGGCTTACTAGTCGTCGTCAGCCAGCCATACCCAAGCCCAAAGTGTGTAACACCCGAGCCTCGAACTCGAGACCTGTTGGTTTAAAAGTCCACGCCTCTGCCTACCGGGCCACGAGCCCGTTGCCATATCGGTTTTCGATCGGGAATATACACAACCAGTGAGTTCCGTATGAACGATCTGTGAGCGTCCCCCACCATTGTATATTCTCGGTCGAAAACCGACAGGGCAAAGGGCTCGTGGCTCGGTAGGTAGAGGCTCGGGCTTCTAAACCAACAGGTCGCGAGTTCGGGGCTCGGGTGTTCCACACTTCGGGCTTGGGTATGGCTGGCTGACGACGACTAATAAGCCAGAAATGGCCATTCCAGTCTTCCTTGTCTATGTCAGTAGAACCGTTCTGCATATATATATATATATATATATATATATATATATAATTATCGGTTTGTAGGTCGGTTACTGCGCGATACCAGAGTTATCCAAGGCGCGAAGAAATTGCATGCTTTGTGTAGAATCCTTTTTGATCTGTATCAGAAACAGGAGAAGTCGAATTCGTTTTGCCGGTCTCGTCATTTTGTTCTGTCGACAGTTGGACAAATTTGGTTGTAACTATTTTCCAAGGGTCCTGCAGGGGAACTGTCAGATGTGGATCCCTGATGACCACCCTACCGCCTATTGTCGGCACTAAAGCACCGAGAACCATCATCGAATACGACGTGATATGGCTATCAAAATGGAAGGCCCTTGTGTTTGTCCTTACACAGTGCAATAACCCCATCTACTTTCGTCCATTCCGAGTTTTTTTAAAAAATATTTGTTTTGATCTGGAACATACTCAGTAATAACCGATAAACAGCGCCCACAGTCTGTTTTCCTAACTGCAAGTCCCGCACGTCACGGATGAATGCCGACCGATATTGCAGCTAGATGTGTCAATTAGAGCAGAAACGGCTGTTCAGAGCGAAGGGGAATGGAATATCATTCAGAGGGCATGAACATGTCATTGTTACTTGATTTACGCACATTTTAACACTCATCCTACTGTCTTCACTGTTGTGTTATCAGAGGCCAACATATAGCAATCCAAGCAAAATCAAATGCGACTGATGGAACTAAGTGAGATTAATACCCACGATGATAAATTGCTGTAAATTTTGTCTGTCTTTTACGGCAAAACAAAATGTGGAAGCATAGCGCACGTGGGCTGATCCCAGCCTACGTTTCTTCTCCAGACAAAACCACAAATTTACCTTTCCCAATCATGCACGTTTTTTACCTACTAGTAGAAACGGGGCCGATATTGACATTAGCCAAATAACTTAGTAATATATTATGCATCATATAAATACTGATTTTCATAAACGTAAAAATGAACACGGCACAGTAAACTAGCATCTGAAAACTGCGCAGGCCGATGGAATACATTGTTGAAAATGTGTTCCACGAAGGGTGTAAAGATGTAACCAATTCCAATGCGTGGCCAAAACCAGTGCTATCAAATCTGCTGCTTACGTATTTTCACAAGAACACACACCTGTTGCATGCTACACAAAAAACTTTCGGTTTAAGTCTGGGCTTCCTGGAATTTGCAAGCAGACTGGCTCCCCTTTAAACAAGATAAATTCCTAATTAGGTAATGTCATCGATGCTGGGTTTGCCTCCAGTGTTTGTATGCAAGTTTGATGTGGTTTGCAATAATGTACAGTGAGTGACCTATCTCATGAAATGTTGGCTGAAATTCTGAAATGCGTTTACGATTAGGAAGGATTACTTGGTCGCGGTTGTAATACTGATTATCTTAAGACACACCCTTATAACATTTCGCACTCGGCAGGATGTCGGCTTTTAAATGCACTTCTTTTTAATCTCCTGTAGAAAGCGTGTTTGGTAAAAAATGACTACTTAAGTAGCATGCATTTTTCTCATTGATTTTCGATGGCCCTGGAAATTCAAATATATTTTATAGAAACCACGAACAAAAATATGCTTTCTTTTAGTCAATTAATAGAGAATCACGTCTTCTTTATATTTTATACTTAAGAAAGGATAATAATTAGGTTTTTAAAAAGTTATCTGATTGCAGAATGATTTGGAGCCTGACCATTCGTTGCATTAGCGCTTAGTGATTACATTCTACAAGGCGCATGCGTTCCGCGTAAAGAAAATCCTATATTTTTCTATGACATTAAAGAGATATCATACAGGGTCCATACAATGTTGCAATGGATGCGTACCATGTTGTACGTTTCACGATGAGCAGTGGTAAACGGCCAGGAACGACGCTTTGTGAATGGACATATCGCGGTCTTAAAAAGTCGTATAATTAGAAACTTTTTTAAAACCTAATTATACTTCTTCCTAAAGTATAAAATATAGGGAAGACGTGATTCTCTATTGATCGACTAAAAAGCATATTTTTGTTTGTGGTTTCTATAAAATATATTTGAATTCCCAAGACCATCGAAAATCAATGAGAAAAATTCATGCTACCTAAGTAGTCATTTTTCACCAAACACGCTTTCTACAGGAGATTAAAAAGAAGTGCATTTAAAAGCCGACATCCTGCCGAGTTTAAAATGTTACAAGAGTATGCTGCAAGATATTCAGTTTTACAACCGCGATCAAGTAATCCTTCCTAATCGGAAACGCATTTCAGAATTTCAGCCAACATTTCATGAGATAGGTCACTTAATGTAGGTATAATTACCGCCATCAGAGATTTTATAACTATAAAAATTTCTGAAGACGCTTGCACGACTGATTGCATATAATGAATTGCTGAATACTTCAGCCCTTAAAATATTATCGTGGTTTGTATCTGTCGCGATGTTTTATAGGAATAATGGAGTCTAGTCAAAAAGCGCAAACACAGACCTGCCTGGCTAGGTAGCGGTGAACATAGATCGATTTTGAGTTCAATTATCGCACATCTAATCGACACGAACCACCAAGCGGACGCTTAAGAAGCTTTTAAAGTTATCTACAGGGCACCGGCACACTACTCAAAAGGCCTGCGAAAAGGGGTGGTAGCCACAGCCGAAGCAGTGGCCATTCGACTGGCGAACCCAGCACTCTGTTGTCAGAAGACGCTGACACAAGCAGTATGTCTGCCCTGACCGACTCCAGACGGTGATCGCACGCCGAGCAGTCACACGCACTCGCGGCGCTTACAATCTAACCGGAACCCCTCTACTTCCCCCTACTCCCCCTCTCCTTCCCACCCCAACTCTACCATTCTCAGCACGTTGACTCCGTCATGCAGATGGCGTGGGAACGTGGAGTCAGATTAACCCTGCTTTCAAGACGCATTTATGCCCTGAAGACAACTAGACTGACCATTTCCCATGTAAATGCACTGGCCCGATAATGAATTACTGCAAACATGTGTTTGATAATAAATTTTTTTGCCAATTGTTCTTGATAAAGTACAGGGTGTGGAGCTTAGAAAATTTGCTTCAAAATAAAAGTGTCCTTTATTTTACGGCGAGCTCATGCAACTTATATTCTACCTTTTTAAGCATAAAGTTTGAAGTTGGTCCTCTTTTTTACAAAATGAGCATAAGGAATAAGTCTTATGCGTCCTTTTTCTACCATATAATCTGCTGTATACAGAAATAAAGAAGCTACGGAAAAGTGCACACGACTAACTCAGGGGCCCTCTCAATGTGTGATAAACATAAGTGGTTTAAGCAAGAAGGTTACGGTGTTGTATATCACCCGGGAATATCTTCCATTGCAAGCAGTTTGCAACTTACTCGTGTATTTTGTGAATAAAAAGATAAACTAGGGGCCTTAGGTCAGTCTTTTATGAATTCAGCGTAAACTGTGAATATCTTCTACAATATTGCGCAGATCCAAGTCACCCCATGTCTCGAAACTCGTCGAAAGCTTGCTAGCATTTTCAGACGTGTTCTTCAACTAAAGTTTTTGAACGAGGAAGGGGAATGAGGATAGACCAGTGGTTCGAAATGTCTAGATTGGCAATGTAAGTATCATAAAAGCTCCCTACTCACAATTCCTTGATTTCGGATATCCAATAATGCAATATATTATAGATGAAAGAAGAAAGTCCGTCGGAAATAGAGTTTTACTCGTAAATTTTCGAGCTGGTTGCACCAACCCGTCGTCAGACAAAGTGAAAAGTGGGAGGTGGCATTGTCACACTGTTGGTTGAGGACGCAGACAGAGAGGTAAGCAGACGACCTTGAGAGAGGGAGGTGTGCATTGTGTTGTGATAGGTGCGGGAGGTGAGGATAGGTGTTGTGGGTCCAAGCTGTGGCTCACCGTGTTGGGGGAGGGAGGGGGAGTAGGGCAGGGTGGTAGGAATGGCGTGTCGGCGAGATCATGCATGTCCGGGCACGCATTAGCTGTTGTTGTTCTTAAGGTGGGCGCCAGTCAGTCCACCGTGATCGGAGACCCTCGTAGTGAACGTCAAGGTCAACATGGCGGTTAATGCTATCTGCACCGGAGTGCCAAGCTTCGAGGAATTCCCGTGCATGTCTAGTGTTAGCCATGGCGACCACTTCGGCACCGTCCCAATTGAAACGGTGGTCACAATCAAGAGCGTGGGCGAACACGAGAGATAAGGGGTCGCGTCGGCGGATAGCTAACTTGTGTTCATTAATGCGAGTCCCAAGTTGTCGACCCGTGTGACCAATATAAACGCAACGGCAGTTAGCGCACGGGATGCGGTAAATGACGTTACTTTGTTGTTCTTTGGGTATGGGATCCTTTGCCCGGGATAGTGCTGCGCGTAAGGAGATGTATCTTTAAACGCGTAAAAGAATTTTACGGCCCAAACGCTTAGTCAAAAATTCTTGGTTATGTTCCACGTACGTCGACTTGCGTAGGCCTACGAAAGCCTGACATGGGGTTTGGATTTCTCATTTTTTACAAAAAAACATTTAAAGCATTTGACACGCGCATCTATAAAACTGGTATTTTTAAGGAGGCGACACTTAGTATCCAAAGAACGAAAAAGAAGAGGGAGAAATATCAAAATTTCTTTACCTCTACGATACGAAATCAAAAAATGCAGCAATTGCTTAACGCATATGATTAGAAAATGTGGTATATAAGTAAGAGTTTGCACGAGCACTTTAAAAAGGTGTCTCCAGCTCGGGACACGATCCTTAACTTGCTTTTAGATGGCCAAGTTCAAAGTGGCTGATAGGCTATGCGCTTTTTGCAGCAAATTCCCTGAAAAGGAAAAGGAAACGTGGATCCATATAGCATTTTAAATCAGACGCACTGTCCTAGCAGATAATTTGGGCGGCAGAAAGCAGCATATAGTCCTTTTTGTACATTACAAGCCGAACATGATTTTTTGTCTCATGCGACTTTAGCAGTTAGTCTTATGTTTTGTTGTTGGGGCGCCTCGCTGTTTCAGTGTCATTCGACAGACCATTTTAATGCATTATCTTGCTACAAAAAGCAGTGATTGTTGAAGGATCTTACCTGCACACTCAAATACTTCTATCATTGGACGTTTAACTCCTTCGCAGCCTTTGGATGGACGGTAGCGCGTTAACCATAAATCATATCGAAAAGGGTATGCAGACGGAGTTGTATTTCCTGACCTGGTAACCGTCATCACCAGGGCACGAAACAATATGAGGTACCAACGCACCCGAAAATGGAATTCGGGCCACTTGGTAGTCTATCATTTAAGACAAACACTCGAGCTATCCGGCCCGTGCGCTGTCGGCTGCGATTGGAGATGTATATTGTTGCATGTTGTTGGCTCGAGTAGTATTAGCTGTAGTAGGGTTAAAAGTAAGTGCCCAATGGCTCATTTCTAACGGCGTAAAAACCTCATTTGTACCGGAATGTGGGGTTGTGGTAAAACTGATCAATGAAGGCGGACAAATCACAAGTAGTCTTTCCAGCGTCTACATATTTATATGTACCACTTTGAGGTCAATGAATGCTAAAGATCACGCAACCTCCTGCTTGGACTCTAGACAGAGTGTCATTGCAAAGAACGGAGCAATTTCGTATTTTGTTCTACACTCAGGTCAGATAGCAAGGCACCACCTCAACTCTACGGAGGGTTACAAGATTAATAAAAATTTACCTTAAGCCAACCGTTGTAAAATTACATACAAACTTCGGAAAAAACTGGCCTCGATTGCTGAAACAAGAAGTGCGTTCACTTAAAGTCTCGCATCTATGCCAAATTCCGCCACCTTTATTGACGGCAGCAATTCTTGACCCGAACTTAATCACTGCTTATTCTTATGCGATTGCCCCTTTGATGGCCTAGCCACACTTTACTACCACCCTCCCTTAATGTTTTTATAGTCTCAGCACTTGTAATTCTATAAGTTTGCGTAAAATAATGATCGTACCATGACCAAAATCTTTCATACATTTGAAGTTCCTCGTTTTTATGCAGGCTGAAAACAATCTATAATGGTGAACGAAGTAAAGGCTGATTCCGATGTCCGAGTCTAAATTTATAAGGATGACATTTTTCGTAGTACCTGATAACAGACTAAATTGCGGAAACACAGTAAGAAACCAGTCCATAGAGTCGACTGTATAAGTGTAAAGGGGAACAAAATCAAACAAAATGTTTGTGAATCTCATAAAATTATTTGCCTAGTTCTCTTTTTCCTCCTTGGTACTGACATGTAATAAGTAAACAGAACGAAGGTTGTTGGACCGCCTGGAGATGAAGGAGACTTTGCTGACAGAAGAAATCGAATGGCAGACTTACTGAATCCGCATTCTTAACTGAACTTCTGAGCTTTTGTGATTGCTTTTCTCAAATGTTTACCTAATTAGACACTTACCTCTCATCTGACACGTTGTTCGAGTAGGAATGAAGACAGCATCAAATTTTGCGCGGTTAACACACAAGTTTTTGATAAATCAGAGGTTGAGCACCGAAAGAAAATCTCTAAAAGCTCCGGTCTAGACGTGCATTGCAGTAAATATTTTATGGTACACAAAGACTCCCATTTTCCATAGTCTTTCCGACAGGTTTCCCAGATATCGAAACCATGGGATACGACACCTATCTGATGAAATTTCCATCCACTTGCATAATATAAATACGTTCAGTCCGGCATGAGGGAAGGATCATCAAAGCACGCTTTTCCTTGAAAGATGTTGAGAACTCTCAAGTGGCATTTTCAGCAGAAAAAAGAGGAGTTTTACAAACTATTATCAAGATTTGGAGATTTTGAATTTTTTGCCTTGATCGCTCTCAAATGTTTGTCTTGAGAAGCTCCTATTGATGATGGATAATCAGCCGCATATCAGGCTTAGCAACTCATGCAACTAGGATAAATTATTAAGAGACCAGTATTCTTCGCTTTAATTAGAAATCGCTAGTCAGGCGGATTCATGGGAAGTGTCGGACTCAGCAGGGTGATTAGAGGATCTGAGGTCGGCGTTTCTCTCTTTAAAGTAGCATTCTGAATTGAAATATACTTTTATGAAAAGGATCTCATCGAAAACGAAGCAGATTGCGGTTCAAACGTGTGAACAGCTTCTCTTTGAACCATCTGGCCTCAAAAGACGTTAATGCACCGCAAAAGTCTAACGTATCAAAGTATTTCATTAGAAGTCGTGATCAAAAACCTAGCCGCGCATAACCAGACTGCACATTTGTCTTCCTCACAGTTCTGTTTAATTTGCATTGTTGCTCCGCACTTATGCTTGCTGTAGAACTTGCCAAAGCGCAACACATGGGATTCGACGCCGAACTTAACCCTACCCAAACATTTATACATAAATCAACAGGACAGGCAGAAGCATCATAAAGTAGCCTACACGCAGAATGGGATTTTTGTGGAAAAATGCGGGAATTAGGACATTTTTGCAAGAAATTTCCTTTGAAAAGGGAAGAAAAACCATTATTTCTAACACTCCGACAGCTGCGTGTTAACAAGATGTTGATGTTCGACTTAATATGAGCGCAAACCTCATAGCTCATCCTAGTCTTCCTATGAACCCCTTAGAGCCGAGCCCATATTCCGATTCGAATTAGTTTGTAAAGAATAGTAGGTAAAATAGTAACCGTTAAATTAAAATCTTATTTAAGTTCGCAACTGATGCTACCAATGATAAGACTCTTTTAAATGCCCAGCTTGGATGAAAAATCATTCTCTTTGACAGATGATAAATTTTTAATTTTAAATTTGCAAATTAGAAGTTATAGAGCCTGTTAAACAACCTCCAAAATATATACATGATTTAAAAAATACAGTAGGTGTGTTAACTCATGAAATGTCAATCAAAATTTCGAAATGCGTACTCGTTTCGAAAAAATAAAGTAAGTAGTGTTGTAAAACTAATTATGATGCAGCATAAATCTATAATGTTCTAGTTACCTCAGGATGGCAGCTTTTGAACGGCTGTATACAAAACCTGCACTCAGCAAAAATGAATACTTAAGTAGCATGCAATTTTCTCATTGATTTTCTATGCCCTTGAAAATTTAATTATATTTCATGGAAAACATGCATAAAATATTCATTCTTTTACTTATTCGGTACACAATTACGACTTCTTTTAATTTCATACTCTAAAAAGAGTATAATTCGGTTTTAAAAAAGGTTTCTAATTGTGAGATTTTTTAATGCCAATAATTGGCCGTTCATGAAACGCCGTGTATCTGCATTTACGAATGTGGCTTGTAAAGTTAACAATATTGCTTATATCCACTGCTTAATTTTATGAAGCTCATATGGTCTCCTCCTAGCCCTGCAGAGAATTGCATGGTTTTCCATACACGGAAAATAGACAGCTTGTAGTTTGAAATCCTGAATGCAAGTGTAACAGCAAGTCGGGTTCAAAATTATTCGGGAATAAGAAAAGTATTTTAAACCGAAATATACTACTTTTGAGTATGGAATTGAAAGAAGACGTGATTTCTACCGAATAAGTAAAATTATGAATATTTTTATGCATGTTGTCCATGAAATATAATTGAATTTTCAAGGGCATCAAAAATCAATGAGAAAATTGCGTGCAAATTAAGTAGTCATTTTTTTCAGAACATAGGTCTTGCATGCAGCCGAAAATAAGTTCTTTCGAAAGCCGACACCCTGAGGTAACTGGATCATTATAGATTTATACTGCATCATGATAAGTTTTACAACACTACTTAATTTATCTTTTTCAAAATGAGAACGCATTTCGAAATGTTGGTTGACATTTCATGAGTAAGCACATCTACTGTACCTTGCAAATCCAAATTCTTTGTTGTCTCAATTGTCGTTCTGGTGTTTGAATGACTAAACATACGTGCACAATAATACAAACATCGACTCAATCTGTTATAGCGCCGTCGCGCTGAAAAAGCATACCTTTTGTGCTACATCTGCCTCAATCTTGGTTCTCTTTAATCGGCCTAGAAAAGCGAATTGAAGTATAATAACTTGGCTTCGCCTACGGATTAAAACCAAATCTATGAATGTAAAATTCGAGTCTTTGATACTTCTAACTAAGTAAATCAATGAAGGTCACTTCATTGGAGTTTCAATATGCTTGATCGCTGTTGACAGAACGCTTGCCAATGACTCAGTGTTGGAATACTTAAGTAAATTCTTCCTTTAAGCATGATTATTTAAGGGCAGTGACTACGCGTGAGCTGTTATCTTTGGGCTTTTTGTTATGGAAAATTTCCTCAACAAATCAATTTTCGAAAGTTTCCTTTCTATCTATTTTGATGTCACTTAAGATAGCACTAAGCTTCAGGCAGTAGAAGGTACAGACCAAACGAACGGACACGGAAAAACCAGGCACGAACAGTCATTTCTCAGTTCAATGCTCACCAATGAGCAGTAAAGGTTGTGTCGAACACGAGGCTAGTAAGATTCAGATTGCATAGTTTAAGGTATTTAGCGTTTTTGAGTTTTGGGTCGTCTAGTAACATGGCATGTTGTAGCGCGCCCTGGGAAGCGATTGAGCCCAAAATCTAGTTCAAAATTACGCAGAAACTGGATGAGGAATGACAGAATAAACAGACGCCTATGCATGCAAAGATGTTAGCCCCTGACTGAGCAACAACCTCGGCCTCAGCCAAGGGCAACCAAAGAAGTAGTGTTAGACACCTCCATTTATAAACCGGTGTAAATTCAAATAGGTCAATCGCTGAGGGGCTGGTCTTATAAATTCTTGAAAAAATTACGTTAATCTATATATAAAAACAACAAGATCTCTAGAAAGACTCATTAAAAAGGCGAAATATGAGTGAAAATCTGTGGGTCAGATTTACTAGCCAGAAATCTTGGTTAAGAAGATTAATTAGAGATTTCAAACCACCATATTGTGACCTATAAGTTTGGAAGGCAGAATGCCCCCCTAAACGAAGAAATACTTTGTGGTGCACGGACAGCAATAGCTCATTTTTATGCAACTTGCTTCACATATATGGAATTATATGATGCTAGATAAAACTACATCCATTGGGCCGCAAGTGATTAATTTGTGACCAGCAAGGCCTTCCTGATCGTGGAGAGCGGAAGGTCGTGTACAAAAATAACAGATAATATCGTCATGGGTAATAATGGTAGTAAACCATACTTAGCGGTAGTATGCCTTTGAGGTAGAGAGTAGCAAGCGAAAACTGCTTTGCCTAAAGTCAGCAACTACGCAGTCAGCTACAAATGCAGTTGCGTATGAGCATTTTGACTGCTTGCTGAGACGCATTGAGGTAGGCCGGATGACAAGATCGTCGAATTACAATATCCTCTACGGGTGTTTAAGACGGACGGCTACGAGCGCAGTTTCGCCAAATGGTGTATGCGCAAGCGAGATAAAGCACCACATTCAACCGACCAGAAATTATGACATGTGCTCCCTTACGTCACGAACGTCTCAGGAGCCGCCTTCATATACCCCTTTAGTTTGTCGTTTGACGTAGACCAGGGACAACCATCAGACGTTAGATCGTGAGGCCAGAAGACGCACTTTTACGCCCGGAAACACTAAAGTCGTTTACGGGATCTGATGCGGTGTGAGCATAGCAGACATGTCAGGAAAACTTGAAGACTACATCGAACGGGGATAGCCGAGCATGTAGCAGCGGTGAGGAAGAACGACGCCGACTCTCAAGTCGTCTTCTGTGAAACGGAACTTGACCAAATATTCAAATTCGATAGGGTCGGAGTTATCGCGAGGCGACAATCGTTTGAGTTTCGAATTGTTTGAGTGTTGTTCTCTCGGCACCCAATGGATTAACAGGCGCAGTGACCTCTCCATATTTCGGGCGAGGCACGGATACATGTACTTCCCTCAACTATCTTCTTGCAAAGAGACCTTATTTAATGCAACAAAGCAAGCCTGCGGCGTAAATGCAATTTTTCATTTTACATATTTAATAGCATGACCTTTGCACTCCTAAAAGGACCCTGTTGCCATTATTCTCGTATTGCAGATGTCTTTCCCTCCATGACTAAGTGGGGGCACACATATTCTTGTCCGACCATATGTGTAGGCGAAGCCAGCAGCCATGTAGGGAGAGTGCGGGCGATTACTGGTCGTTGCCGGTGAGCCAAGTGACCCAAAATACCCAAAAGAGCGATGACATTTCGGCACTTAACCACTCGACTGCGTGCAATCGAGCCACGTGCAACAATGTTCGATGAATGCGGAAGTCCCCAATCTTTATAGGTATGCAGTGGCATATGAAATGCATCCTAGGGTTACCGCGACATCTGGGCAACATCCTTGTCTGATTCTCTCTCTAATGACAGATTCGAGTCTGAATTTAGAGCATCAGGCGCGTAAGACGAGATCATCAGGTCGAACAGACAGATCCAGGTCAAAGCAACCAACATCCACAATGGGATCGCCCAAAACAGCTCCGTCATTAGAAGCAGCACCATATCAGTTAGGTGACGACCGATAAGGGGTATCTAAAAATATCTAGCTGTCCCGGTGTTGAATACTCATTAATTTCCAAAATGAAACCGAAATTTTCACTTTCCATATTCGTGGTAACTGATGACTCCTTATTATTACGCCCGCAAGTCGTAAAATGGGAGTTAAATTATCTCTTTAAAGGATCGTTTCGTGAATTGTGAAATCTTTATTATTGACCTGTTTTGGATTATGGTGCAGTGAGATTTTTTCTGAAAGATTTCTCTCTTTTTGGGAAATACCTTTTCTCTCACCAAACTAAAACTCACTTAACTAATGTCAAATTTTGTTACATATTTGAGTCTTCGACGATTCACAGTACTGAGGGAGGTTTAGAAAGCACCAGGCGCTTCGTGCGTTTACCGCTGACAATTTCTCAGAGTAAATCATTTCAACTCTCGTCCAGATAGGTTGTACTAGCTAAAAGCCATGAAACTTAATTGCCGACTTATGGACACTGATATTGAATTACTGCTGTCAGTACGGTAAATCATCGCCTAGCTCTATACTACCGACTGCCTATTGGCAGCTTTTAAATATTACGCGGTTATTCCGCAGTAGCTGGACGGATTTCAGCTCAGATATTCATCTAAACTTTCGAACCAAGCCTGAAAAGGTCTGCTCCGGAAGATTTACTCCAAGTTTGCGCATTAATTTCCTGAGAAATTAAAGAAGGCAGGATAAAACCAGAGTTCATATACCAGAAAAACACACGAAGAACGCTGGGGGACACAATGGTGAGCCGAGCCCCTCACAGCTGCTTCAGGCAGCAACAGTAGATCGGCAAAGCCCACGTGTCCGGGCTTTTAGCTAGTACCTGTGCTGTGAATATGGTAGATAATCCCGTAGTTTTCTTGAAGAGTGATAGATCATGCACTCCAACTGACAATGCGAATGCCGATAATGTCTGTCAGAGTATATGAGTTAGTCCCAGAAGGGCGTTCAGCGGCGTACCCGAGAATGCAGTGTCTTTGAGCGTGCTGTACAAAATAGTTTATGTATTGGACAATTTTGGGGTAAGTGAGTAAGTGGTTACGGCGGAATGGGACCGCATCCATAAGGCCCATATTCTGAAAAGAAATCAACGTTATCTTCGTTGCGGATAGGTCGAGAAGGGCCCACTGAATGGTCACCTAAGTTTCCCGATCTACCGTACACGATTTCTTTTATTGTGACCATTTGAAATTAAATGTTGATAAGGACAGATTAAAAACTTTGGAACTGTAAAAGCAGACCATCTTCCAAACATATAAACAGCTTGCACCGTGTTCTAGATTCTATTTTTTTATCGTGATGACACGATTTAAACAAAACTACGGACAAAATTTTGAAAGGCTGTCGAAGTTAACTTTGTGTTTTTGAATTTTTTACGATTCTTTTATAAGTGTAAGGGCGAAATGAAACGCAGTCTTCATTCGTCAATTAAATTAAACTAACGGCGTTGCCCCTGGTCAGCACTTAACAGCGTTCCATTCCTCTGCTATTTTTGCCCATATGTTGTCCGCCGCCATTTAGGCAAAGTAAACGAATGTCATCACTGCACACAAAACTGGCAATTGGCTGAATGTGTGGGTCTGATGGTTGCTGCAGCCTCCTTAGTGGTTCACGTTGCTACGTGCGGTATTCCATGTGGCAGCGGTTAACAACCCGATTGCCAGAAAGGCACTGGCCTGGAGAACTAAAGTATATGCGTGCAGACGTGCGCGTTTGCCCACGCACGGGGCTTCGCGTGTGCAGTTCCTTCAAGGATTAGATATTTTATTGACGATGCCTTATCTAGGGCTTCTGCGTATCATGTATTCTTTTCCCCACCTGACCAGATTTCTGGACGAATCAATCGTTCGAATTGACCTTTTGATTTCCACAGGGTGCCACTGAGGCCGTTGGGTTATTGTCACAAAAACTTTCGTTATATCCGGGAAAAACGTTCCTCTTCTCTTGTTTCAACCCGAAACAGCCAAATTATTTCCTTAGCTTACTATGAAAACTAGCGGACAGATCAAAAGCGGAGCTGATAATAAGCGTCATATGCATAAATTAAAATACTTGGACATAGTAGCAAGTATATCGGCGCATTATTCTGTGGAAACTGTAGGGCGTTAAAATGTATGCCGTAAAATCAAACTCATTTTATAGTTAGCATAATTAGAGACAAAACAAAATAAAAAACCATTGGGAATCTACACCCGTTCCGGCGAGAGTATACACTGGCTCACTCTAGTACCTGTGCTTTTGGAGTGACAAATCATTCAGTATTTGTGTAGTACTGATTCATATTGACACAACTATGAAAAACTCGGCGCTTCGGTGGGATTGGAACCCACGCAGTAAGGGCGAGGCTTTAGCGCAGCCAACGCTCTAACCACCTGAGCTACGAGGTCCCGCCGGACGACGCGAGTTTAATCACATTTGGGTCAAGTTACACGCCCAACCCGCCCGACCCAAATGTGATTAAATTCGCGTCGTCCGGCGGGACCTCGTAGCTCAGGTGGTTGGAGCGTTGGCTGCACTAAAGCTTCCCCCTTACTGTGTGGGTTCGAATCCCACCGAGGCGCCGAGTTTTTCACAGTTGTGTCAATATGAATTATTCAAAATCTGCCAAAATATCAATGAATGTAATACTGATTGCTGGTGGCGCACCATCTATTACGCGGTTACTCTATAGTATCTGATAGATTTAAGCCCAAATATCTGTGTGCACTTTTGGACCGAGCCTAAAAAGCATTGTTTGAAGGATTTATTTCAAGATCGCGTTTTAATTTCGGGGGAAGTTAAAGGGGAAAATGCTACCTTTGTCGGGAGTGCGTTTACCGATTTGGTTGCGGAACATGCTGCGAAAAGGAATTCAAAGGTTGGTGTCTAAATCTCCCTCAAATAAAGTGAATCAATGGTTGAGGGGCTCTCACCGATCGTTCTTAAGGAACTCACTCGTTCCGTTGTACCTTACGGGCTCTCTCTCTCGAGCCCAACCAGAAGCCGCACAGCGGCGCATGATATAGGCAGGATGCTATAACCGACAAAGACAAGGGGTAATGGAATGGCCATTTCTGTCTTATTGGCCGTTGTCAGCCAGTCATACCCAACCCCAAGGTGTGGAATACCTGGGGCTTGAACTCGCGACTTGTTAGTTAGAAGTGCAACGCCCCTAACCTCTATCTGAACCAAACCATTTAACTCTGGTTTATGGCTAAACTCACAAAACAAGCTATAGCGCGATTCTACGGTTTACCAAAAAAATCTCAAGCCCAGTGTCCCTCGCCATTCACTCGCCTCACTGCGAGGCAAGCCCGCATACAGACTTGTAAAAGGGATTGTTACTCCTAAATGGCAGGATGACCTCGAAGAATGCATCCTTATGATAAACTGAGGTTTACGAGATTAAGCACTAACCCCTTGTACGAGAACATCTAGGAATGAAAGTTTTCCGTTAATCTCTGTTTCAAAAGTAAGTGCGAATCCTGGAAAAATTGAAGTAACTTTACTGTAAAGTAGTTATGATAAATCTTTTTCAACAAAAAACGTATCACCAACGTCAGCCAGGCATAATTCCGAGATAACATCCCGCAAGATGTAGCTTCAAGTTTCCGCACTACAGCTTTCGTCAAAAGCCAGTTATAAGTGAATCCTTAGGGTCGTCTTTTGGTTGTCAATAGTATTGTTCGACAATGGAAAGTTGGTTTCTAGGCAAAGATCGCGGATTTCATATAAGTCGTTTGCAGGTATATCGATAATCTAAGCCTGCAGGATTTCCAAAGTACATCACTTCGCTACGTATAGAGGAATAGACGTGAATTAAACTATAAAATCGTATAACACCACAATCTCGTCATTCTCAGCTTTAAATCTCTTTATCTTGCTCAGAACCTGCACGGACGTGTACGTGGACAAAGTTGGCGAAACAGATGCTTATAAATCTTGTAGTTTGTTGCACCGATTAAGGAAACTGTCGGTTTCAGTGAAAGGAACGTTCACCCATCGGGTATTTGTAAAACTGTTGCGTTGAAATGCCAAGTAGATTATCTTGAAGGCTTAAGACTTCACTTTCAGTTTTCAGACCACGTGGTATTTGGGAAAACAGGACGACATCAAAAGACAGAATGAATTCATCAGGACGTACTTTGGGGTGTTGGATCGTTTGAAGAAATGTGTTAATGTTGTTTATGCCTCAGTGCGATCCCCAATTAAGATGCCTGTTCAACCACCTGGCAAGATTTTAACTAGGTAGTCCGATGGTCCGCTTCATAATTCTCATTGGCACACTTGATTTGCGTACCTTTGGGAGAATATACGGGTATGCTCTACGGGAGCAGTGAAGATCATACACATGAATTATTAATTTCCGTTAAACGCGCTCACTCGTCCATTTCTTGACAGCTGCCGTCTTGTTTTCCCGTGTCTTCAGTGAGACGGCTGTAGGCTTCTCTGTAACTGAAGATTTGATTCACTTTGTTAACGTGACGGTTGCGACAACTTTGTTAGCGGTGACAATGATAATACTGTAATTAAATTTCAGAGAACAATATCCTCTGTCATTTTCGACCGGTACGGTCTGCCGACGTCATTTTTCCGGAGGTCAGTGGCACAACTGATTATGTCCATATGTGTGCATTCCGGAAGAGCATAGGTCAGTCGACCGGATTCTAGACTCGTCACGAATTTCGGACGAGTAATATTGGTATAAGTTGCTTTTATTTCTGTAGACTGAAGATTTATTTTGGCAGGCATGAGATTGTTGTCCAAAAAACTAGCAACTCTCGTAGAGTTGTTCTGCCGACTATAAAACGGCAAGGATATTGGAGCTCATCCATAAAGTCGGCGCTGTTATTCATTCTAGCATTCTTGGTGATAGAGTGCATTCGTTGGAGTACATTTTCGATATGAAGAATGTTGAGCTTAACCATACTTAATGATCAAGTAGTCTGGGTTAGGATATTCCAGATTATTTAAACATATATGCAAACATATGCAAACACCAAGGTATTCTGCATATTGCACTCACCGATTTTGTCTTCTTCAGGGACTATTGCATGATCTGTGGCTAGACTAATAAATAATCACTTCTCTGAAATCAGAGTCCAGACAGCACTGTATTCCGAGAACGCGGTAACCCCTAGTATCACTACGACGTCATTGCTGAATGCTTCTCATGCGGCCTGTGAGAACGGTACCAGTTCGACTTCCACCCAGGTTCCAGACTAACTTTCGCTTTTGACTGCTTAGTACCCTTTCCCTACCTGTGGTGGTTGTTTTCACGCAACCAGCCCGATGCTGAAGGTATATAGGCACTTTCGACACATGTACTTGGAGATAAGGTCGTTTGACTGTTTTGATACCGACTTGATCTGCTTACCGTCCTCTGCTGGCCTCAGTAAGACTGTTGTTTCTTTTTATTTATATCGGACTCGAGAAATTTGTAAGCTGCTGGCCAGTCTAACGAAAGGCCATCAGCTACGTCATCTAGAGTCAAGTCATGAGTTAGTGCGCTAGCAGCAGACCGACCCTAAAGAATGTTATTCCATACTAAAATCCACACTTGTAAACTGCATGCCTTACTAATTTCTGTATCTTCTAAGCACTGAAGCTTGTCCATAAAAGCATAAAGCATAATGATTAACCTGTGTATCATCCTAACAGAAGTAAATCCACATTATGTTTCTGTGTAAGATTACCAAGTCTTCTATTTCTGCGACGAACGCTGGGACCAAGAAAACAAGGTGAGCATGCTTTCGAATGTGTTGTTTTCAGGGTAGATAGTCAAACGTCTGTTACCCGTTCTATTTGAGGGAATGAATACGTTGAACATACTGTCGAAAGTACCATTTCCGAGGTAGATAACCAAATATAGTCATTTATCCAGCAAAAAACAAAAGAGAAACCTGAGAGTATGGATTTTGGGAAAATGGGTTTTCATTTAGTCTCGCCCGAGTCGCTTGGTGTATTTAAAGCGGTCTAATCAGGTGTCTGAATGCAAAAACTTGTCACAATATTTAAAATTTTTCGGAAAGCAACTGAACATATTTCAGTTGCCATTAAGTAATATTGTGAAAGATTTTATAGAGTCCTGTTGGAATAAACTACTGTTTTATGTTGACATAAAAAGAGTAACGAAATTACCGTGGTAGCTGACCAATTGATTATCAAACGAAGACGACGAATCTACTAGAAGGGTGCAAATAAACCAGTGCTTAACTAATTTTATCCATCAAGGTCTATCTGCTAACATTCTGTTTTAATCTTTTTAGGAAGCTAAAGGCTGTGTGAAGTTTCTTGTCATTGAGAAACTAAACACAAACTTTATAAATCGTACAGCTAGACCTTCTTCGGCCTGCAGCTTTTCGTAATCTCTATTCACAGTAAGCACAATTCCTCAGACATCATTGGGCTTTTGGAAATAATGGTTGTTTCTTAAGCCGCGCTACAGGCATCCATTTCAGTAAGTTCTGCCTTAGCGCCGAGTCAGTCTACACATGAGCAAAGCCGGAATTTTCTGTGCTAAATATGACCGACCAAGAGTGTATAACTAATAGGTCACTGACCTCCTCTTAGGAGGTTAATGATGAAGCAGTTCTCGAGGCCGGTAGGTAGAGATGGTATCTCGATTAGTTCCCACAGGTGGTAAACATAACTGCGCTAGCCAGATAGAAACGAATTGGTCGGTCTGTCCACATGTACCCGTAAACGTTTGCTGGCAGTCTGAGTCCCCTGTCCCCCGCAGCTCATGGGGACAAACTGCCCAAATACTGTAATGTAGGGCATTAACGCAGCTGACACCTTTATTATTCTTTGTTTTATAATCTTTTCCAAATGACCGTGGAAGGATCAAATAGTTGAATCAACTGTTAAAAAACGGCAGTGTAATTACACCCGGCATACCAACGAATATTTGCAGTTCATTGCTGTGAACCAGAGGACTCGAGCAACGTCGATGCAAGTAAATCTGAGGAAGCAAGACCAATCCAAACGGAAGACGTCTTTTTTGATTGGAGCTCTGCGTACTTAAATACGGATTTATGCGAGAAGAAAAAACCCCGAGACTCCACCTGCACACGAGCACTTAAAAGGCGCTGTTTTTGGCGAAAGGGCTTAAAAGCCAAATGGGTATTCTAAGCCTGAGTTAAAGCGAAACAGTCGCTGTGGAAACGGGACTTTCGACCACGTGGTCATCAGGGCTATCCTTTATAAGTCTGGATGACGAGTGGGTGATGAAACTTTATCTACTAGCTTTAGTTTTTAAAGCAGAGCACGATGACTTAGGCCAGAGAGTAAAATTGCCCTTTAGGCAAGCAATTAGACGAATCCGCACAGCATTCTAAAGGTGAGTGGCCATTTTAGAAAATCAGAACTGCAATAGCAAATGAAACCAGCAGGATGGCTTCATTATGCTGATAAAAAGGAGGCCAATGAGAAGTTCTTCCGATTTAGACTAAACGCTTTAGTGTACGGCCTTAAAATGACATAAAAAACGAAAAAGCGTCTGCTTGTGCACGCAAAGGAAGAAGAGAAGAGATTCTGACAGTATGTTAGTAAAGACGACGTTTGCGATCTGGAATCACAAATGATGGACGAGCAGGTGGAGTGCCACGACTTGCACCGGACGGGTTTATGAACCACTTTATCATTATTTTCACCCAGAATTGCTTAAAATTGTATTATTTTTTTGGAATGAGTGACAATGTCAACTGAAGGAGCCGGATGATAGAATAAAATCATAGTATGAGCCTGAATGTGACTCGCAATTTATGCACTAATTTGCCTTCTACCAAATTAGGCCCAATGCACTTCTGTGCGAAGGCAAATTTGACAAAACCACTACTTTGCGAAGTTTTAGCATGTAGTAACATTGACCATGTGCAGAGAATACCTAGCCGAGGGCAAAAAGTGGTATTTTAAACGGTCCTGCATATTTCCTGACGCTGCGCAAATTTTGGAATTTTCGCGCTCTGAGTTAAAGACAGGAAGGCAAATTCAGCAATAAAACCTTCCTACTAAACCAGATACGCATGAGGCTGCATGGTTGCCACCGATGTGAGGAAAAGCGGAAACCCCGCTTCTAGTTCACAGAGCTCGAAGGCTCAAGAAGAGGCACTACCGGAAACGGCCCAAGTGCGTTAACATTTCTGTGATGGCTCTTTCGTAGGAAACTTTGGTTTTGACGTCGGATTACTTCAAATAAAAACGATCTGCTTGGAGTGCCACTCTGCTCTGCACCCTTTCTGACTAATTCAATTAGATTGGCACCCCAGGACCGTGGCATATGACAGGCTATATTTGTACTTTTTGTCATAGCACTGGAGCAGGTTTTAATTGCCTTCGAAACGAAGCATGCTGAACTCGTAAAACCTCAGAAACGCGAGAGTGTCAATGACCTTGTAAATCGAGTTAACAGGTGAGTATACACGAACATTTGGCATACGTTTCAACTACAGTAGATGTGCTAACGCATGGAATGTTAACCGAAATCCGGAAATGCGTTTTTGACTCGAATAATTTACTTAAGTAAGGTTGTAACATTAATCACCGTAAAGCATAATCGCATAAATATTCAGTTTCTTCGGGATGCCAGCTTTTAAATGAACTTTTTTCGACCGCCCATAAAAGATGCCAACATTGGCAGGCCCAGTTGCGGGCTCATGCCTCGTTAATTAGGATCCGATCCCCCCTCCCCCCCCCATATTTGTTCTTGTTTAAAATCCTAGTCAGGTGCTTGCTGTGGACCAGAAGGTGCGGGTTTACGCCGTGTCAGCCACCCGTGGCCTCTTCCACCTCCGATCTTCTTCACAGTGTTTTGACCCCGGACCCAGGAGGGTGAGAGACAGGGTGGTGGATTCGGCGCATGTCTACTATCACTATAAACTAATTCAGGTACAAGCCACCGTCCCTGCGCTCAGCATGCTGTGGAGCAGATGGTGGACATCGTAAGTAACGACGATCGAACTGTCATGTATTTGTAAATGGACTAATTGTTGTCGTCCATCCCCTGATTTGTGGAATCCTGGTGCGTCTGCACGCGCAAACGGGCTCTATAGCCACAGCACCACTTCCCCGCAGCAGACAACTAACCTGCTTGGACGATGGCTGTGGCCTGAGAGTGGGAACAGAGATTGAAGTCGACAACTCAGCGCATTTTCTTCACTATAAACAATCTGACGCGCTTGGAACCATCACAGTGCGATAAAAGCCGTGCCTCGGAAGTCTGCCAACTGACGAGATAATTTGGACCTCGCAGTTGGTCCAGTGTTGAGTGTTTGTGTGGAGTGGCCGATTGATGGTCTGAGATTCAGGCCCCTTCTTAAAAGAGCCTTTAGAGCACCCCACCCAGTGGGATGAGAACCGGATTTTCTGGTACGCCTGAGGGCAGCATCGACCCCGCCAGTCACCTACATCCTTTCCCACCTCCAGTCTTTATGAGTATGTCTTGATACCGAACTCACGTTTCCGGGAGGAGGAGGAGGAGGAGGAGGAGGAGACGAAGGAGAGAGTGCGGCAGAGGCTGTGAGAATCAACTATAACTATAAGAAAAATTCCGCATGAGTCACCGTGTCTGTTCCCACTTTGCTGTGGAGTACACGGTGGACATCGTCGGCCACGACGGTCAAATGGTTATGAAATTGTACTGTATGAAATTGCCTTACCGATGTTCACGGCGGCATAACCACATCTTGCCTCGAAGATTTTTAAAATTTAAAATGTCACATAACTCAGCAGTATTCTGCTGACACTTATCATCTGTTTGCGACATTGAATTGGCGGGTTTTAATGAATGAAGTCGATTGCTACAAAAATCTCATTTTTAGACGGTGAAGGAGCCCAAACACACTACCAGCCAAAGGTGCCTGTCTTGCAGGAATGGTGGTGATAGGGGGTTTTTACCGGCGGGGCCTATGTATGCATAGACGAATAGCCAAGTAAGTGTAAATAATGGATAAATTTGTTTTTGGGGCGGAACAGTTTTAATGCATTGAGACATAGCAACTGAAATTAAGCCGGACAATTAAAAAGATAAGAATTAAGTGTCTATAACGATCGTTTCTCAACTCTTTGAACTGAGTTGATTGCAGATAATGCACCAGACCGTCTAAAGCAGACGACCCAACCTTGTACAATGAAACACCAAACCGAAGTAATCGAGTCGGACTAAAACCCACCTAAATATGTATAGTAGGTATTCTTTGTATGCCACAGATGCTTGGGGTCCTTCAACCGATCCTTACCGCGGTAAACATTAGGATTGGTAATTTGAAAGAAACTAACGCCATGTTACAAAGCGGTGACAAACAAAGTAAGTTTATTTAGTTGAGACGTTGATCCATTACCTGGGCTCAAAAAACACTTTCTCCTGCTCGGTACGCGCAAAATTCTCGGTGAGACTTTATACAAGCTCAAACAGTTTCGGTCCCACGACGTGACGGCCAGTGAACAAAGAAATAATCACTCAGTCGTGTCCTAATTTCACTAACATTTTCCGATGACTTGCTGTGGTACTCAAAGTTAAAGGGAAATTTTCACGATAGGGGGATGCTCACCAGTCCCATTTCGGAACACATCCGATCCGTTGTGTTTCAGGGCTCGATCTAGGGCTCCGTAGGTAGTCGTACAACGACTAGTAATGTATGTAGGGGAAGACTATCGGCAAAACCAGAAGAGGTTTAGACGGCTCTTGTCGGCTTATTAGCCATCCTTTAAGGTAAGGCGATACCATACCAACGGCACAGGTACTAGCCAAAAGCCCATGCACGCGTGTTTTGCCGATGTTTTGCCGCCGTATGGCGCAACTGAGAGAGGTTCGGCTCGTCAGTGGGTACCCCATCATTACATCCATACTCAACCAGCCTTACTCTGAATCTGCGGGCTCATTTTTCTGTCGGTTGCAACCGGGTATATTAGTTCACTTCAGTTTTATTAAGGGAACTATAAACGAACGCCTTCGAACTCTCTATTTTTTTGCAAATCGTCTGAGAAAAGCACCGCTAAGGGTAAAATTGACAGAAAGATTGTGTGCATAATTGCGTGCGAAAGACAGGCAACTCTCTGCGGTCGAAAATGGTGAACATGAACGGCTACTCGCTCATTATGAGTAGCATAACGATATGTAGGTTGGTGACCAGTTATGTGAGTGCGTGTGTGGCTGGTAATTGGGAAGCCAGGTACGCGTCGAGGAGAGTACAACCTCAGTAGGTAGGGCGTTCCACACTGCAACCACTCTGTTACTGAAAAAGAACTCTCGTCTGTTGATCCTTGCTTTAGCTGCGCGTAGTTACAGGGAATGGTCGCGCAAAGCGGGAAAACAGGTTGAGAGTTGACAGTCTGGTTTTATAGGTTTGTGCTCCCAGAACTTTTTTCATTTTTTATCTGCCTCCGGACCTTCTCTGAGACGGTCTCATCCTCGACAGTCCAGTCTCTATGCTTGTATGGCGTATTCTAGTTGAGGCGCACGAAGATGCCAAATATTTTGAAGATGCTATTTTCGTCAAGTCCCATAAAGGCTGCTTAATGGCTTGCAATGTAGCTATGGCCGACTTAGCCGCCTTCGCGCAGTTCAATATTGGTTTGAGTCCCTCTGACTCAACCTTCTGACTGTCGACCTGTTGTAGTGGTGTGCCATGTAGAAAGTAAGTCCTAGGGGTTGGAGGCTCTGCGGCTGCCGAGTTGAAGGAAGTCGCACTTACTTGCATTGAAGGGTATAAGCCAGCGCTTCGACCAGTACTCAAGCCTGCCCAAGTTCGTTTACAGGTCGTCTGCGTCTGCCGCATTGTGAATAACTTTCCACGGTCTTATGTCGTCAGCGAACGGGCTGACATCACAGTCTAGGTCCCTGACACAGTCAGTAATGAAACCAAGGGATGACGTGCAGCCTAAGACTGGACCCTGTGGAACGCCACTCAAGACGGTTAACTCTGAGGACTGTTGGCACCTGACCTGCACTCTTTGAGACCGTCCAGTCAAAAGCTCTGGATTGATACAAGGAGGCGTCTATAAATTCCTGCGTTCTGCATTTTATGCAAGAAACGTTGACGAGGAACGCTGTCGAAGGCCTTTTTGAAGTCAGCGTAGATGGCGTGCACCGTACCGCCTTCGTCGCGTGCATTGATCCAGCGTTCGATTGTAAAGAGAAGATTCGTGAGCTAGAACCTATTACTTCGGAAGCGCTGTTGGGCATCGGAGGGGAGGGGATGCTGCTGGAGGAAGTTCATTAATTCTTTCTTCAGTATTTTCTCTGAGAGTTGATGTACACAGAGTGACTGTCGTGGTAAAACTGTCCTCTGTTATCCTGTCTGTCTTGTATTTCGCACAGAACTGGCGTCATACTACAAGGGGATATAACAAGTGACGACAGAGATGAACACGGAAAATGATCAGTAAAGAACAGACGCAGAAGTTATTGGAAGCACAGCAGGCCAGTTTCATGGTTCTTCTCGCAGGGAGGCAGAGGGACTGGAAATGAGGGCAGAAGGAAGTGACTGGAGGACAGGATCACGGAATTCACCTATGAACCTGACGACAGTTTTACGTTCGATATGTGGTTCAGAAAATATGAGTTATTGTTCGAAAGAGAAGGGAAGAGTCTTGCCGACGGAGGAAAGACGGAAATCCTGCTATTGAAACTTGGACGAATGGAAAAGGGAAAGTACATCAAATTCGTCCTATCGAAGAGACCGGCCAAAATCTTACTCAGAGAGACGGTGAGAAACCTGAGACTTATTTACCTACTCGAAGTCATTGGTTAACATACCTTTAAAATGTTTTTAATTAAAGAAGAGGGTAGATGAAGACTATTTTGATTTGGGGGGGAACTTATTGATATGTACCAACGGGCTAATCTAGAGCAACAGCAAACGAAGTTAAGACCCTGTTGTTCATTAAATCACTTACTCTACCGGAGGACGCGGACATACGCACACGTCTACTGTCCAAACTGGATCAGGCTAGTAACATGACCGTACACAAGTTAGCAGATTAATGTTTTAAACTCAGGAACATTAAAAAGGATACAAAGTTGATTGGCTAGACAAACAGACAACAACTACGGCTGTTTTACATCAGAAAAAAATTGGCCGCCACAGGGAGAAAGGCCTCCCAGAGGACCGAAGAGTGCCTGCTGGCAGTGCGTTGGATGGCACTATGTCCTTGACCGCCCTTATAAAACGCCGGAAGCCACAAAGCCCTGGGATAAAATCCACATGGACTACGCGGGCTCCTACTACAGCAAGATGTTCCTCATCGTGGTTCATGCGTGGCCGAAATGGCTAGAGGTTTTCGATGCTCCGGTAATTACGGCAGAAAACACGGTGAGGAAGACTGAGAAGTTGATCTCGAGGTGCGGAATCCCAACAGAGATTGTGACCGGTAATGAGAACAAATTCACCCTGTAGCGAATGACGCATGGAAGGGCAAGGTTAACGATTTGAACATTTCGGGAGCTAGCCTCTCAGAAGCTTGGCCGGGACTGTATTATTACGTTAAACATGCGTCAAAACAAGGGGTGGTGTAAGGCTGGTTGACAACGGCCAAAAAGATTGAAATCGCCGTCCCAGTCTCCCTTGTCCTTGTCAGTAGTCTTTTCCTGCATATGTTACTATTTGTGGGACTGCCAGTGGAGTTCTAGATCTAACCCCATAGCACAACGAGAAAAGCATGTTCCATAATGCGATGAGGTTCATCATGTGTCCCACAGGAGGGTGGGAACAGGGACGATAATTTGCGCGTGATTTATTTTATAATAATGGCAGATTTGTGCTGCATCTACCGCACTCTCTCCTCCTCCTACCTACCTGGACCTGCTGTCAGGACATAGTCAGGGGCACTGAAGGCGGAGAGGGTCACAGGTGGTTGGCACGGCGAAAACCCTCGCCTACGCGTGTTACCTCACGTCCTGGTCCACAACGTACAAAGACCAGCACTTTGTACCATAACCCGAATTTGGGGCCATAAGGAATCCAATGCCCGCGGTGTAAGCCTGCGACTGGACATGTCACCACATCCGCAATGTTCACATTTCTTATGGGACGTCCATTTCCAAAAACGTCCTCCCTCCCGATCTCTCACCTAGCCTCCGTGTTGACCCAGCGTATCTATCGTGTGTTCCGTTTCAGGAGCAAATGAACTACATAGAGACATTAGCGAAGTATCCTAGTCACTGATCTCTATTGATTTTTGTCGATATCGTTTACGTTGTGTGACTTGTTCATGGAAGACGAGGAGCTAAAAGCCCACTCAATTTCCTTATTACTGGGCTGCACCTGTAATGCGTTCCTTCGCAAAACCTTCTCCATGAGAATAAACGACAGATAACCACTGATAACGGTTTGCATTGCAGAATTACACATTTGAGGGCCGATGAAAGCGTGACGATGTCTTCAAGCCTGTCGGTGAGTAAAACCTCTTTCATCATCAAGATTTGGCAGTCCAAAGCGGGCGAGGAGGAGGCAAACTGCTTAATTATTGTCTCCTACCATATTGTATGATTGTTTTTTTTCTTCTTTATTTTAGATGCCCACCAGGTCTATTCAGAAGAGATGAAAGCACGTCTCTGTGCGTGCCCGTCCCTAGTTTATTGAAATTTAAACAAACATTCGACCAGACAAAATACGACTAGCAAAATCGTGTGTCAACTGAGTTGCATAAGGAAAAAGTTTTGGAACGGTAATTGTGATTTGGATGCATCCAGGCGACTAATTAGTTTGAATAAATCAGCGAATTGAAGAAGAAGAAGAAGAAGAAGAAGATACGATCACCGGGACAAGAGCTTTATTAGCCTGACGTTTCGGATTCCTGCTCGAATCCATCATCAGAGACATAAGCAGATAAGGGTGGCTCATGCACATGCGGCTGCAGTATTTATAGGATGCAGTAGCCATGCTACCGCATACCTATTATGCGGTTGTATAAGGAAAAAGCTTTGGAACGGTAGTTGTGCTTAGGATGCATCTAGGCGATTAATTAGTTTGAATAAATCGGCAAGTTTTCTGGAAAGTAAGTTAAATAAAGAAGCATTATAAAGTAACATACGAATTGTCGACACATTCAACCACCAACAACGACCACCCTGTGCACATGGATTGAACGCGGAAAATGTGACTTGCGCGTAAATTAGTTTATGATGAGGCAACTTGTGCGGCACTCTTCCCCCACCCACCTTGATCCGATAGAAAAGTACTGTGAAGACGACCGGAGGTAGGCCTGGGTGCAGTGGCTAGCAAATCCATGCAACTCGCAGAATGTACGAGGCCTTAATAAGGACGGCTCAAATCTCACATCAGTGAGAGTGCTGCGAAGGTTTCATTGCGGCCCGTCTCTCAATCCTGAGGAAGACTGAATTATCCTGTCGGTTGGCAGTCTTCCAAGACATTACTTTTAGCTCCTCGTAATAGGTTTATTGCGTCAGATTTGGTCTAATGAAGAGAAAAGTGGGGATTAATTCCTCAGTGCATACAGATTTGGAATGCATAGGAGGTGGTTGTCCCTCGTGATCATTATATTGCGTCTGTGAACGTACGTGATTGGTAGAAACGGATGGCTCGGACGGATCCTCACCTTGGCGTTCCACCACACCCCCTGGCCCACACAACAAATAACCAGGATTTCAACCAACACAAGAGAGATTTGGAGGCTGGCACGACCGAAGCCGCGCCTGGGCGTGCCGCCAACGCCTGGCTTGGATCCCACACTGTGATGGGAGTGCCATAAAGGCCACATTAAAAAGGAGCCATTGCAGCCTGACTCTCAGACCGCCTCCGGTCAAGGAGGACGAGATTGGTAGAAACGGATAGTTCGCCTTTGTGCTGACTGCTGGCTGGCTTGTCTCTCGAATATGATAAGCATTCTTAACCATTCTTTGTGTCTGACGTTGATAATGACTCCTACTCTTGTGTCATTATTTTACTTAGCGGTGTTTGACATTTACTAATTAATTGTTGGTCTAAAATCTCAGTCTTGCCGCATATTTCGCATGTTTCCGCCTATTTTCATGCTTCGTAGAAACTGTCAGTAACTTTGTATCCCCCTTTTGGGTTTTTTTGAGGAAAACTGTTTTTTCTCATTTGTAAAGCTGACCTTTTTGGCTCATGTCTGCCAGCGTAGCTGGTTCTGAGGCACGCGTCACAGGCTATAAAGCAAAGTACGTTTGACAGCAAATGTTCAAGACTCTTTGAAATGATGTTTTCTAACGTGCGCTGGCCAGTGAAAGACGTCCGTCAATATTTCCTGAGTTTTGCCGTCTACTTCCCTGCAAACGCGACTTCCCATCTGAGCCGCTGTCTTCAGTGTATCTTATGTTTTTCTGTTCATTTTCACCTCTCTAACCTTATTCCGATAAACTGTTTATTTTCAAGTAAACTACTCGTACACTTCAAACTCATTTTGCTGAATGAAAAAAACATTCCACCGCTTTGGGTGGACTGCGGCTATATTCTGTCCATACGAGATTCACATCTAATTCATCTGCGTCTTCCTAAGGTTTAGTGTGGAAAACGATGAAAGCGCAAACGGTGTTGTCAAGCGATGAAATAGGTGCTAGTGTTTTGCATGTTGCCACTGGCAACACGGTAGCCATGGGCATGACAAGGCGGACGACGCGTGAGAATAGGTAAACACGCGATCGTGGGGGCAATCACGCACAACTCAGACAAGCCCACCGTCTGTTCCACCCCTAACGAGTACAGACACGTGCTGTAAATTTACTGGTCCGTCGGAGCGTACACCCGATGGCTCACTGGGCGTTGGCTGAGCTCCATTCAACAACCGGCGCTAGCTGATTCAAATGGCACGTCCTAAAAGTGCGCCCTGTGTGTGCAGGGTGTGCGCTCTTATTCCAAAACATGTTTGCCTATGCGCAGTAACAACATGCAAACTTTCGAGGGTCTCATTCATGGGATGGTAACCCGTCAGTAGTTGCATTCAGAGCATGCAGGTTGGACAGGAATTAACGACACGCACGTTGTGGGAAGGAAAACCGAGAAGCGAACTGAGACAAAGGGCCACAAACGAGCAGGCAAGTTTCTTAAGCGATTTATAATTTATAACGGCTCCAAAAATGGCCAGTTTGATTCTCGGTCCATCCTGGTCTAAAATGTTTTGCAGGTTAACCCGGCAATAAATATGCCTTATAGTGCTTTAGAGTTATAACAAAATATTCCGTAGTTGGCAAAATATAATTATATAACGTAAAAGTTTAGAACAAGTAACGCTTTGATAGGTGGAACTCGTTTAATGGAGTTAGAGAACCCAACGAAAACACCTATTCTCTTTTATACTAAAACGTGTAACGCAGAACTAGCAGCCCTATTTTGGGCAGGCCATTTGAATCCTGTGTGACTAAGCTGACACACACACACACGACACTGCCTTACCGTTGTCATTAGCATTAGGCAATGCTTGTGCTGAACAAAGGATCTTCAAATCTTTCTGAACTGAAGACACATTTAAATCAAAGCTGCAATGCTGAGAGGTTGAACGCAATTACTACCAGTTGATGGAACAAAGCAATCCAGAGATCCATATGTACTCACGTGCGTATTATCCATTATCTGTGTATTTCGGAAGTAGGGTATAGCCTGACTATCACCAGCAACTTGCAGAATACAAATGATGAGATATTTCGGCCGTATTTTGGATAATTTTGCTGGTTATACAGCGGTCGGTTACAATTTTTGCCAATGCAGCTTTCAACCTAGTACCGTTTACTCTGATGGTACACCTAACATGCGACAGATACCTCTAGCAAAAAGTTGATGGTAGTTATATAAATCAAGAAAAACTGCTGTCTATGATAATTTAGTGAATGTGTTCGGCAAGAAGACCTTATTTTGCAGAAGCTTTGATAGAATATTCCCCGATGCGTTCCATAAGCTATCGAAAGATGGTGGTTACGCACAAGTGTTTCTTAGAATTATCCAAACCCATTCGTTGCTGTTATTTGACTAACATTCTCCTATGTAACGATAAAGAAAATAATGCAACCTCCTACTCGAATCCTGAACCCCAGGTTCAGGGAACAGAGGTGGATTCGTAATCCGTCCCATCATCTGGGTAGATCGGGTACCGTCCCCATTTGGCTTTTATGATAGCAAATGTGTGCACTTCATTGAAATAGATTCAGATTAGAAGCAAATGAAAACGTCTGTCTTCATTCAATCAGCGAAACCGAAACGAACGAGCTAGAGCACTTTGCTGCAATTTTTCGGAGAAAGGAATGTTATGTTGGTGTCTTGCAGTTTCCTTCCCGCATAATTTCCCTTTGAAATAATTCGCGTTTGTTGTCCCTTCTGTGATCTAAAAAGCTCCTCAAGCATGAAAATGTGTTCAACAGACTTCTAACAAACATGGTCCATAAAAATAACTTTATCTGTGAATGGCCACCATCAGTCAATTGGAATCAAGTACCTGCTTTCCTGGTCCTCCGGGTGCGCATTTTCGACAACCACGGTTTATTATCGTACACGAAAGCAGTCAACATACCAGTATTTTTCTCCGGTCTGAAGTTAATCCAAAGTAGGGCCCAAAATCATCCGCAACAAAAATGACGCTGACGACAGATGAAAGTTGGCCAAAATCCTTTACTTGTTACGAGCCTCTTATCTTAAGGATTCAGACAGTTTTCCCTTCATTCCCGTCAAACTACTTTTTGATCCGCCAGTTTTAGCCCTTCTATCGTCTCAATATTTCTTCCCAATCGCCCTTAATATTATTAGTTTACACCACCGGTTTACGGTTAAGTTGCCGTTGACGCTTCGAAATTCTTTTTTGAGGAACACAGTCACCAAATATACGTTCTCGTAAAATATTATTTTCAAGATGTTTGTAATACCGCTTGTTCGGGATGACTTGTGCTGTTAGTGGTTAGTTATGACCATCAATGACACTTCAGAGGATTTAGTATGCAGCTCAAATCCTCTCTCCTTTGAATTCGCACATAGAAAGGGGAAAAATTGTTTCGTCTATTTTTTGTATACTGAATAGCTGGTTGCACATAAGGGTAAGGTAAGTAAATATGTTGGAGAAACAGTGAGCCACATTCTTTAAGACGTGACTGCAATTAAC